>JANRMT010062816.1:11485063-11544455 GCA_026402145.1 Polypterus bichir lapradei | reverse complement strand
ACTGACAGACTGAGGAGACCCCACACTATGCGACTCTTCAGTTCCACTCAGGGGGGTAAACGTTAACATTATTCAAAGTTATTGTCTGTTATAGCAGCATCTTTATCACCCTTTAATTTACTGTTTTTTTATCAGTATGCTGCCGCTGGAGTATGTGAATTTCCCCTTGGGATTAATAAAGTATCTATCTATCTATCTATCTATCTATCTATCTATCTATCTATCTATCTATCTATCTATCTATCTATCTATCTATCTATCTATCTATCTATCTGTTATCCTGCCGACTATACCACAATTACTATTATCTATCTATCTATCTATCTATCTATCTATCTATCTATCTATCTATCTATCTATCTATCTATCTATCTGTCTATCTAAAAGAAAAACCTAACAAATAACCTAATTTGTGATATAACAGACACACAAATTATCCTGAGCACCTGGACAGAGAGGTAAACTGAAAGAAAGGGCAGAATGTTCAGTTAAAAGCCTTCCTAAATAGATGAGTTTTAAGTTGATTTTTTAAAAGAATGAATGGAGTCAGCTGATCTCATTCATTTCGGCATGTCATTCCAAAGTCTGGGTGCTATGGGGCTGAAGTCCGTGTCACCCATAGAGTGCAGGTTAGTGTGAGGCACAACAAGATTACCAGAATCAGAGGACCTTAGTAGGCAAACAGGAGCAAAATGATTTAGAAGGTCACTGAGGTAGTGCGGTGCAAGGCCATTTAAAGCTTTGTAGGTTATTCATAGAATTTTATATTCAATCCTGTAAGACACAGGGAGACAGTGAAGGCGAAGCAGAATGAGTGTGATGTGCTCGCTGTTGCTGGTTTGTGTAAGGACTCTTGCAGCAGAGTTTTGAATCAACTGGAGCTGTGATATAAGATTAGAAGGGGTACCTGCCAACAGCGAGTTACAATAATCGATACAGGATGTGATAAAAGCAGGGACAAGTTTCTCAGCATTAGAAAAGGAGAGGAAGGAGAGAACACGGGATATGTTACGGAGGTGAAAGTAAGAAAGTTTCTTAATGTGGTTTATGTGGGTGGAATAAGAAAAGGGAGGAATCAAAAATGACACCAAGATTCGTTGCATCAGAAGATGGTCTGATGAGATCGCCGTCAAGAGTGATTGAAAAGGAGCTCAATTCCTTAAGTAGCGCTTTAGTGCCAATTTGCAGGAGGTCAGTTCTGTTGCAATTTAATTTTAAAGGTTTTAATTTCACTGAGGCAAGTTGTGAGCTGAGAAAACTCTGATGAAGTTGCACTTTTGACATTGAGATAGAGTTGAGTGTCATCTGCATAAAAATGATAACCCTACACGTAGGAAGTCAAAATGTTATGTCTGAATACAAAATGGGAGGCCTGAAATTTGAAAGTACCTATTATGATTAGGACTTAAGAGTCATAGTGGACTCAACACTTAATTCAACTTCCAGGCAGTGCTTAGAAGCCATTAAGAAGGCTATCAGAATGTCAGGTTATATATGTTTTCCTATAGGGAGCGCTAGCTCCCTGGTTGGAATAAGTTCTTTTGCAATTGTGGGGTCTTAAGTAACCCGAAACCTTTTTTTTTTTTTGACATTTTTACAAAAAGTAGGATTGAGAACAAGTCGACCCCCCACCCCTGAGAGAGAGAGCATAGCCAACGGAGTAAAGCTTAAGGCTTGTAAACATATCTAAATTGATAAGTTTGATAAGCCAATAGAGATGAATGGAGAAGAAAAAGAAATATGGAAATAATTGCTTCCTCTGTGCTTTAAGAGCTTATTCTAAAATATTATTGATTAGATCCTGCCATGTTTTGAAAAAAATCTGTACAGATCCTCTAACTGAGTATTTGATTTTTTCCAATTTCAAATTGTATAAAACATCGGTTTCCCACTGACTTAAAAGAGGAGAGTTAGGATTCTTCCAGTTTAGCAAAATCAGTCTGCGTGCCAAAAGTGTAGTGAAGGCAATCACAGTTTGTTTGTCCTTCTCCACTTTAAACCCATCTGGAAGAACCCCAAACACAGCTGTTAGTGGGTTAGGAGGGATTGTTACACCAAGGCTGTCTGAAAGGTAATTAAAAATTTTGGTCCAGAATGATGTTAATTTGGTGCAGGCCCAGAACATGTGACCCAGTGATTGCAGCGTTCGCAGGTTGGATCTTGCCCTGGAAACATTTTGGAGAGTTTTAGGCAAGACAGGTGTGCTCGATATATCATTTTGAGTTGAATAATTGTATGCTTTGCGCATATGGAGCTCGAGTGAATTCTCTGCATTGCTATTTTCCACTCCTTTTCTGATATATTAATTGAGAGATCTTTTTCCTAGTGTCCTCTTGGATCTTTGAAAGGGAGGGACTGTAAAATAATTTTATATATTGCAGAGATGGTGTCGGAGTCCTTGAAATTGAGCAATATTTTTTCCAGCATGGACGAGGGTGCCAGATGAGGAAAATCGGGAAGGTTCTGTTTAACAAAGTTCCTAATTTGAAAATAGTGAAAGAAATGTGTAGCTGGAATGTTAAATTTAGAATGTAATTGTTCATAGGATGCAAAGACGTTGCCTATATAAAGATCTCTAAGCAAGTTAATCCCAAATTTTTTTCCAGATATTAAAAACTGCATATGTTTGTGAAGTTTGAAAGAGGTGGTTCTTTTGCAGAGATGCCACAGATAAAAGCTTTTCCATCTTAAAATGCTTTCTACATTAGTTCCATATTCTGAGTGAGTGAAGCACAATTGGGTTATTAGTATTTTGCCGATAACTTGCATTTATTGGGGCACAAAGCAGAGAATATAAAGAAGTACTGCAGGATTTTACTTCTATTGTGGACCAAGCCTGTTTATGTTCATCTATTTGTGTCCAGGTTTTTATAGCTTGTATGTTTGCTGCCCAGTAATAAAACTGGAAGTTAGGTAGAGCCATGCCACCTTCTGCCTTTTGTCTTTGTAGGGTTGCTCTTTGGATATGTGGATGTTTTGAGTTCCAAAAAAATGAGGTTATTGTTGAATCTAATTGCTTAAAAAATGATTTATTGATGTATATTGGAATGTTTTGAAATAAAAAAGGAGCTTAGGAAGAATATTCATCTTAACAGTGTTAATTCTTCCAGCTAGAGTGAGATGAAGGGTTGACCAGCTATGCAAGTCTTGGTTAATTTTTTCCATGCAGATGGTGAGATTTTGTTGATAAAGTAACCCGAAACCTAAATAGATATATTATAAAGAGACGATATCCCTCCCTTAGTGATTACGGCGGTAAGAAATCACATAAGAGAAAATAGCCTAGCTTTCTTTAATGACGATTTACGCAGCATAACAGACAGGAAGCCATGACAAGACCTTTGTGTAGAGTCTGCCATTTTCGTTGCTGTGCTGGAAGGATTTTCAGGATCGGATGACGTTATCTCCCATCCGTCCTTCGGCTTCAAAGGTGTGCCGGGCATTGTTCCAAGGCTTTATACTCTTTCTCCATGTGCAGGCCTTTATTTAGGTAAATCATGCCATTCCAAACAAAGCAAAGACAGAATTCAATTTCATGCTGACTTTAACTCACAGAAACAGTGCACGTTGGCCATTTGTCTTTGTCTATCTTGTCCTATGCTTGGCCTAGCAGTTGTACTAAATCTGGCTCAGCTATGCATGTAGAAAGTAAAGAAAAACAGATTTAAAGTATTTGCACAGAGCACAGTGATATTAAAATTATATTCTGATTAAAATATAGCACCTTGATGCGTGGAGTACAAGTCACAGGAGATTTCTGCTCAAGCTTTATAGCACACTGGTGAGGCCTCATCTGGAGTACTGGGTGCAGTTTGGGTCTCAAGGCTACAAAAAGGACATAACAGCACTAGAGAAAGTCCAGAGAAGAGCAACCAGGTTGATTCCAGGACTACAGGGGATGATTTAGGAGGAAAGATAAAAAGACTTAGGAGTCAGTGGATTTGACACTGTGAACTTCCAGACGGTGTTCAGAAGCCATTAAGATGGCTAACAGAATGTCAGGTTATGTAGCACCTTGATGTGTGAAGTCCAAGGAGGTTCTGATCAAGCTTTATAATGCACTGGTGAGGCCTCATCTGGAGTACTGGGTGTAGTTTGGGTTTCCAGGCTACAAAAAGTACATAACAGCACTAGAAAAAGTCCTGAGAAGATAGACAGGCCGATTCCAGGATTACAGGGGGTTGAGGTATGAGGTTAAATTAAAAGATTCAGGACACTATCAACTTCCAGACAGTCTTCATAAGCTATCATAACATTTGACACTGTGAACTTCCAGATGGTGTTCAGAAGCCATTAAGAAGGCTAACAGAATGTCAGGTTATGCAGCACCTTGATGTGTGGAGTAAAAGTCCAAGGAGGTTCTGCTCAAGCTTTATAACGCACTGGTGAGGCCTCATCTGGAGTACTTGGGTGCACTTTTGGTTAAGACGCCCCTGAAAGTGTTACAGTGATGGTTGTCTTTCTGGAAGTTTCTCCCATCTTCACAAAGGTTCTCTGGAGCTCTGGTTCTTGGTCACCTCTTTTACTCTTACCTTTTCCCATGATGGCTCAGTTTCACAGGGGAGCCAGCTCTGATTGTTCTAAACTTTTCCCTTTAAAGGATTAGGTTGGGTCGCAGTCCTCTTGGGAACATTCAGTGCTTTTGTAGCCTTCCTCAGATCTGTGCCTCGACATAATTCTGTCCCTGAACTCTACAGTCGGTTTCTTCAGTCTTATGGCTTGGTGTTTGCTCAACTGTGGGACCTGTAGACAGGTGTGTGCTTTTCCTAATCATCTAAAATTGACCAAAGGTGACCTTCACCTTAATCTCACTTAATCAATGATGATTAAGTTTGCAGATGATACCACGTTCTGTGGATTGGCAGATAATTTGGAATCTGTTAAATCATTACAGAAGGACTTGGACAACATACAGTCCTGGTGCAGACAACATTTAAAGTCTGTAAATGTAAAGTACTGTATTACACAAAGGAAGTAAAAATGTTATGTCTGAATACACAATGGGAGGTCTGAAAATCGAGATTACACCTTATGAGAAGGACTTAAGAGTCATAGTGGCCTCGACACTATCAACTGCCAGAAAGTGTTCAGAAGCCATTAAGAAGGCTAACAGAATGTCAGGTTGTATAGCGCCTTGATGTGCGGAGTACAAGTCACAGGAGGTTATGCTCACCCTTTATAATGCACTGGTGAGGCCTCATCTGGAGTACTAGGTGCAATTTTGGTCTCATGGCTACAAAAAGGACATAACATCATTAGAGAGAGTCCAGAGAAGAGCAACGAGGCTGATTGCAGGGCTACAGGGGATGAGTCATGAGGAAAGATTAAAAGAGCTGAGCCTTTACAGTATAAGCAAAAGAAGATTAAGAGGAAACCTGACTCAAGTGTTTAAAGTTATGAAGGGAATTAGTCCAGTGGCTCGAGATTGGGACTTTAAAATGAGTTCATCAAGAACACAGGGACACAGTTGGAAACTTGTTAAGGGGAAATTTCACACACACATTAGGAAGTTTTTCCAATCAGTGGTCAGAGCCTGGCAGCATTGGGTGCAAGTCACAAACAGGGAGCCAGTTCCTTTCAAGTGTGACAACCAGGGGGAGTACAACCCAAACCGTAGACACAACCTCACAGGCACAACTCCTGGATTAAATTAAAGGTTTATTCAACCAAATACCTTGTACAAAAGGGCATAAACTGGTGGTTCTCAATCTGTGGGACGCGCCCTCCTAGGGGGTGCGAAGTAACAAAAAGGGGGGCGCAAAGATGTGAAGAAAAGAAAACAAGAATCAAAAATATGAAAAATACATCTATTGAAACCAAAACAAATTAACTTAAACTACATTCTGATACTAGAAAAATAAATATAGAGTTAGATAAATGTTGATAAAAGTTAAGTTGGAGCGGTGTATCTGCAGCAAAAAATATAGGAATACATTTTATTAGGGTTTCTCTCAGTTTTCTGTGTTTTTGCAGGGATGACCTCCTATACAGGTTTAGAATCTTGCCCCATCCCAACCAGGATGCCCACCTATGTGTGGCATCCATCACACAGGGCACACACACACCATTCTAATTTTGATGCTCCAATTAACCAAACATTCCCGCTTCTGGGATGTGGAAGTAAACTAGAGTCAAAGCTCCGACCGAAATATGGGGAAATTGCAAAGTCAAAAGACATAAGATGAAATATCTCTCAGCTTTGGCACGTTCACATCTCCTTTCAGGTGGCGCAGTGGTAGCGCTGCTGCTTTGCAGTTAGGAGACCTGGGTTCACTTCCTGCATGGAGTTTGCATGTCCTCCCTGTGTCTACGTGTGGTTTCCTCCCACAGTCCAAAGACATGCAGGTTTGGTGCATTGGCGATCCTAAATTGTCCCTCGTGTGTGTGTGTGTGTGTGCCCTGCGGTGGGCTGGCTTCCTGCCTGGGATTTGTTCCTGCCTTGCGCCCTGTGCTGGCTGGGATTGGCTCCAGCAGACCCCCGTGACCCCGTGTTCGGATATAGCAGGTTGTACAATGACTGACTGACATCTCCTTTCATTCAAATGTTTTCTACAAATGAAAGGGGAGTTTTAGTGTGCTTCTGGCAGCTGCAGTTATGTTCCAGTGACTCTTTGCGAGATTTGCATTTTTCATACCAAGAGAGGGAAGAGTATACTTATTGTATAATATCAGAGATGTTTGTGAGAGGCATTCTGTATATCTAGGGAATCAGCTTTAAAATATGAACATTTCTGGCTAACATTCTTGATCGCTGTCATCAATTTAGAATATACATGAAGGTGGTATTGTCAGCTGGATGGATAATAACACATGAATAAAATATGAACATTTGTGCTGTGTCAGGTGTTTGGAAATGATTTATACTGAATTCAAATGTGTGCTTCACTTGGTTTTCGGAACGAAGAAGATAAGCTCAGCTGGGATTTTATTGCACTTGATCAGATTTCTTTGGATCTCATTGTTTTCCAACTCAGGTCTCTTTGCTGCTTTTCGATTCAGAGGCGAGAAAATTCCCGCAGGTCACCCTATCACCATAATAACAAATGACTTAATAAGGAAGACTTAAAATCATTTGTTGCTCTTTTTTTTTTCTTTCTTCTTGTCTATTTGTGGAATATTTCCGAAACATTAAACGATTAAAGAAACTTTATATAAATATTTCAGTGGCAAATTATTGCGATGCCTGTGAACCTTGTTAAGCAGTTTTTGTAGGTTGGACTTTTATCTTTCTTTTTTTTTCTTTTTTATCTTAAGTTCTGGCACTTATTCTATAATTCAGTGTCGATCTCTGAGGAATGATAGAGAAAAGTATTTGAACTAGAAAAGACTGTTGTATGGGTCTGGCACAGGCCGCAAAGTCCTCTGCCATAGACTGGGGTCCTGTAATAGACTAGTACCCCTATGGTGGTCTGTTCACCCTGCTATGAATTGGGAGGCATGTGATGGATGGTAGCCTTCTCGAGATCCTGACATGGACCGGTAAACCTGTAATGAACTGTTGGCTCTGCCATGGATTGAGGGGGGCATGTAATAGATTGTAGTCTCCCCATGAACTTGGGGTCTTTAATGCATTGGTAGCCCATTGATGTTTTTTTGGAACCTGCTATGTACTGGGAGGCCTGTAGTTGACTGTGCCATGACTGGGGGCATGTGATGGACTTGACCAGCAGCATTGTAATGGGCTCTTAGCTCCGCCATTGAATGGATGGGGAGGGAAGAGGCATGTGGTTAAAGGTAGCTCGGTGATGGTCTTTTGGCCCTGCTATGCACTGGAAGGCAAGTGATAAACTATTGGCCTTTCCATGGACTTGGAGGCATGTAATGGGCAGGTAGCTCTGTGTTTTTCAGTTGACCCTGCCATGGGCTGGTAACCCTGTAATGGGTTGTTGGCCCTGTCATGGAATGGGGTGGGCTTGTGGTGGGGTTATGAAGGAGAAAGTAGTCTTATAATGAACCTGGGGACCTGTAATTGATTGGTAGTCCTGTGATGGTCTGATATGAAGTGGGAGGCCTGTAGATGACTGTTGACTCTACCATGAACTTAGGGGCATGTGAGAGATAGTAGTCCTTACATGGACACTGGGATCTGTAATGGACTCTTGGTCCTGCCATGGAATGGGTGTGGAGGGGCAGGGGGTTCATGTGGTGAAAGGTTGCTCTGTGATGGTCTATTGGCCCTACTATGGATTGGTAACGCTGCAATGGAGTGTTGGCCCTGTCATGGACTGGGGAATTGGGAATGGTTGGTGGGGTTTTATGTAAACGATTGTAGTCTTACCATGAACCTGGGGACCTGTAATTGATTGGTAGCCCTGTGATGGTCTGCTATGGAGTGGGAGGCCTATAGATGACTGTAGATTCTGCCATGTACTGAGGGCATATGATAGATAGTAGTCCTGGAATCGGTGTGGGCAGGGAGTCATGTGGTGAAAGGTAGCTCTGTGATGGTCTCTTGACCCTGTCATGGATTGGGGAGTTGGGAATTGTTTGTGTGGGCTTATGTAAAAGATGGAAGTCCTACCTTGAACTCAGGGGCCTGTAATCGATTGTCAGCCCCTGTGATGGTCTATTAGAACCTCCTATGGACTGGGATGCAAGTGATAAACTATTGGCCTTTCCATGGACTTTCAGGCCTGTAATGGATGAGTAGCATTATGATGTTCAATTGACCCTGCTATGGACTGGGAGGCCTTTAATGTACTGGTATCCCTGTAATGGATTGTTGACCCTGCCATGGATTTTGGGATTATGTGATAGATGTTAGACCTTCCATAGATTTGGAAGTCTGCAATTGTCTGGTAGTTCTGCAATGGCTTAGTTGTAGTCTTTTCATGGACACAGGGCCCCTGTGATGGTCTGTTGGACCCTTATATGGACTGAATGACAAGTGATAAACTATTGGTTTTTCCATTAACATGAAGGCTTGTGATGGATGGGCAGCTCTCTGATGTTCATTTGATCCTGCTATGGACTGTGGGATTTGGGGCCTGTAATGTACTGGTAACCCTGTAATGAACTTTTGATCCTGGATTTTGATTCCATGGATTTTAGGGCATGTGGCAGATGGTAGTCCTTCCATAGATTTAGAAGTTTGCAATTGTCTGGAGGTTCTGAAGTGGACAAGTAGTAGCTTCTCCATAGAAACATGGACCTATAATGGTCTCTTGGTCAAACCATGGACTGGGGGGGTGGAAGGTAGCCCTGTGATGGTCTCCTGGCCTTGCTGAAAGTGGGAGGCATGTGATGTACTATTGGTCTTTCCATGGACTTGGAGACCTGTAATGGACAGGTAGCTCTGTGATGTTCAGTTGCCCCTGCTAGGACTGGGGATCCTGTAATGTACTGGTATCCCTGTAATGGACTTTTGAACTTGCTATGGATTTTGGGGCAGGTAACACATGATAGTCCTTCCATAAATTTGGAAGGCTTCAATTGTCTGGAAGTTCTGCAATGGATTAGTTATAATCTGTCAATGGACACAGGGACTTGTAATGGACTATTGGCCAATCCATGGACTTGAGGGGCAGGGGTGAGGGGGTGGGTCATTGGTATTATATGTGATGGAAGGTAGCCCTGTGATGGTCTCCTGGGAGGCATATGAAAAACTATTGGTCTTTCCATGGACTAGCTCTATGAGGTTCAGTTGCTCCTGCTATGGACTCTGGATCCTGTAATGTACTGGTATCCCTGTAATGGACTTTTGACCTTGCTATGGATCTCGAGCATGTGACACATGGTAGCCCTTCCATAGATTTGGACGTCTGCAGTTGTCTGGTAGTTCTGCCATGGACTGGAAGGCAGATAGTTGATGATAATCCTTTTCTGACTCAGCAGCCTATAATGGACTCTTAGCTCTGTAATGGACTATTGGCTTTTTCTGTAGACATGGAGACCTGTAATGGACTGCCATGCTGGACCTGAGGGGCAGTTCCGGTGCCAGACCATTACACCTGGGAAACACTTCTAAGCCAGGAAGAACTGCCATAAAACCGAGTCCTTTACCAGGCAGCACCTTCTGGTAGCCCCCAAAGAACCCAACAGCGCTGCCCACCGGAACACACCAAAGGAGGAATGCCACCTAACATATTGAAGGAACAAGAAGCAGTCCCCCTGTTGTCCTTCCACTTATGTTAGGAAGAAGGAGCTGGGCGGTTTCACGGCCTAGGCACCCTGAAGATTTAGTTTTTTCCTCCAGCCCTTTGGAGTTTTTTTTTGAGATACATCATTTGTATGAAAATGTGCTCTAGGAATAAATGTTGCTGTTGATGTTGTTATCCTTGCGTCTTCTTTGAGTCAGAGAGCAGCACTCATCCTCCATCCTGGCCATTGATCCACAATGGTAAAACAACACCTTCCATTACGGCCAGTGTGCCAGTCCATCTGTGTTGTTCATAAATAACAGAATTTTGTTGTGGTCTGCATCATTCACCCCAAAGAACAACATATCTGTAAGGCGACCTTACAAAGACCTAAAGCGAAAGGTGGCATGGCTCTACCTAATTTTCAATTTTATTACTGGGTGACGAATATACAAGCTATAAAAACCTGGATATTGACGCAACTAGGTGAGCAGACACAGGCTTGGTCAGCAATAGAAATAAAATCCTGCAGTGCTTCTTTATATTCCTTGCTTTGTACCCCAATAAGTACAAGTCATTGCCAAAATACTAACAACCCAACTGTGCTTCACTCACTCAGAATATGGAACCAATGCAGGAAGCATTTTAAGATAGAGAAGCTTTTATCTGTGGCACCTCTGCACGAGAACCACCTTTTCCCACCCTCTCAAACCTACGCAGTTTTTAATGTCTGGAAAACATTCGGGATTAAATCATTTAGAGATATGTACATAGACAACCTCTTTGCATCCTATGAACAATTACACTCCAAATTTAACTTTCCAACAGCACATTTCTTTCACTACCTTCAAATTAGAAACTTCCCACCTACCTCTATACCAGAAGAAATTCAGTCTTGAGGACTCAAACAGCATTTCTGTTACATATAAAAACATTTTAAAGTCCTTCCCTTTCAAAGATCCAAGAGCACAGTGGGAAAAGGATCTCTCACTCAACATCTCAGGAAAGGAGTGGAAGGTAGCAATGCAGAGAATTCACTCGAGCTCAACATGGGCAAAGCATACAATTATTTAACTTAAAATCATCAGTCGAGCAATTCTATCTCGTTTAAAGTTGTCCAAAATGTTTCCCAACCAAGATCCAACCTGAAAACGTTGCAATCAAGCTCCAGCCTCACTTTGCCACATGTTCTGAGTGTGCACCAAATGAACATCATTCTGGACCAAAATCTTTAAATGCCTGTCAGACAGACTGGGGGTCACAATCCCTCCTAAACCACTAACAGCTGTGTTTGGTGGGCTCACAGAGGGGCTTAAAGTGGAGAAGGACAAACAAACTGTAATGGCCTTTACTACACTATTAGCATGTAGACTTGTCTTGGTCAACTTGAAGAATCCTAACTCAGCTCTGTTAAGTCATTGGGTCACCGATGTTATATACTATTTGAAATATGAAAAAAAATCTAATTCTCACTTAGAGGATCTGTGCAGAACTTCTTCAAAACCTGGCAGGATCTGATCAACAACATTTTAGAATAAGCATTTATGTTGAGGAACTGGATTATCTCCGCTCTTTTTCTACTCTATTCTTTCTTTTTTTCTTTATTTCTTTCTTTATTGTACATATTTTTACTATTATTAAAGTACTACTCTGCTAACCTAGCTCTCTTTCTCATGGGTGGCGGTCGATTTGTTTCAAACCAGTTTTGTTAAACTTGACTTGCATGTATGGGATGTTTTTTGATTTTAATAAAATACTAGGGGGCTCTGCCCCCTGCTCGCTTTGCTCGCCAACCCCCGGGTGTGGTTAATCGGATATACAATTTAAAGAGACTGTTATTTTCATTTCATTCATTTTTTTATTTCTTGATATTTGCCAGTAATACAACTGTAGTGAATCAGTTATTCCCCACCCCCCGGGGCTGCTTGTTCCGTGCTGCGTGATCTGAATGTTGTGCTCCACATCGATCATTTAAAAGCTTGTACAGCAGCTGTCCGTTTGTCTCACTTCTTTGTCTCGCGGGACGTTAAAGTGTTTTGAAGAAATTGTTTGTAAGTAGGACGTGATGTGCAAGTAGTCTTCTGAGAAGAACCGAAAAGACCTGCTCTGCATGTGTACCACGGCAACATTTTTTAATTCTTTACGACGTTCTACTTTGTCATCTGCTCTTTGACCTTTATTTTCGGCCCCGGGCATGGTTAAATGTCTTATTTGTGGGACGTATAACACTGCTCGCATTGTCAAGGGGCTGGTGGGGGCTGAACACACACTAAGGAGATGCGGTCGGATCAGCTGCTGTCTTGCTGCTGCTGCTGGCAAGCTGCATGTTGTGCTTGTTGCTCTGCGCATCAATCATTTAAAAGCCTGTACAGCAGCTGTCCTTTTGTCTCACTGTCTTGTCTCACATGACGTCAAAGTGTCTTCTGAGAACATCACATCTCGTCTCCCTCCCAAGATTTTTTTTAAAATAGAGAGACATTAAAAAAAATAAATAAATAAATAAATATATAAAAATAAAAGTCATATAAAAAAATTTGGGAAGCCCGCTTAATTCTTTGGATTTTTGTTTCTCATTGGCTGAGCTTTCAAAGTAGCAACTTCATTTTAATATCTGACATGCCTTATGGAAACAGTAGTATTTCAGCAGTGACATTAAGTTTATTGGATTAACAGAAAATATGCAATATGCATCATAACTAAATTAGACAGGTGCATAAATGTGGGCACCCCAACAGAGATATGACATCAGTACTTAGTTGAGCCTCCTTTTGCTCCTTTGAGCCTCTCGACGCTGTCCTCCTATAGCCTTTGATGAGTGTCTGGATTCTGGATGGAGGTATTTTTGACCCCATTCTTTCATACAAAATCTCTCCAGTTCAGTTCAATTTGATGGCTGCTGAGCATGGACAGCCTGCTTCAAATCATCCCATAGATTTTCGATGATATTCAAGTCAGGGGACTGGGACGGCCATTCCAGAACATTGTACTTCTCCCTCTGCATGAATGCCTTTTTAGATTTCAAACTGTGTTTTGGGTCATTGCCTTGTTGGAATATCCAACCCCTGCGTAACTTCAACTTTGTGACTGATGCTTGAACATTATCCTGAAGAATTTGTTGATGTTGAGTTGAATTCATCCGACCTTCGACTTTAACAAGGGCCCCAGTCCCTGAACTAGCCACACAGCCCCACTGCATGATAAGACCTCCACCAAATTTGACAGCAGGTAGCAGGTGTTTTTCTTGGAATGCGGTGTTCTTCTTCCGCCATGCAAAGCGCTTTTTGTTCTGACCAAATAGCTCAATTTTTGTCTCATCAGTCCAAAGCACTTTGTTCCAAAATTAATCTGGCTTGTCTAAATGAGCATTTCCATACAACAAGCGACTCTGTTTGTGGCGTGAGTGCAGAAAGGGCTTCTTTCTCATCACCCTGCCATACAGATGTTCTTTGTGCAAATTGTGCTGAATTGTAGAACGATATACAGATACACCATCTGCAGCGAGATGTTCTTGCAGGTCTTTGGAGGTGATCTGCGGGTTGTCTGTAACCATTCTCACAATCCTGCTCATATGCCACTCCTGTATTTGTCTTGGCCTGCCAGACCTGCTGGGTTTAACAGCAACTGTGCATGTGGCCTTCCATTTCCTGATTCTATTCCTTATAGTTGACACTGACAGTTTAAACCAATGAGAAAGCTTTTTGTAGCCTTCCCCTAAACCAGGAGACTCAACAATCTTTGTTTTCAGATCTTTTGAGAGTTGCTTTGAGGATCCCATGCAGTCTGTCACTCTTCAGAAGAGAGTCAAAGCGAAGGAAGCACAACTTGCAAGTGACCACCTTAAATACCTTTTACCACTCATGACTGGACACTCCTGTCTATGAAGGCTTAACAAGCTCATCCAACCAATGTGGTGTTGCCAGTAATCAGCATTGAGCAGTGACAGACATTCAAATCAGCAAAATGACAAGGAGACCAAAATATTTGCACAACCAGTTTTTCACATTTGATTTAATTTCATACAACTAAATAATGCTTCGCTAAAAATCTTTGTCCAGAAAACACAGTAGTACTCAGATGTTCCTAGGAAATGAAAGACTGTTATCTTTTTTGTTGAAAGGAGAGTCAATTATTATGCAGGCTGAGAGGGGTTCCCAAACATATTTTTTCATATGACTGTTGTCAGGGGTGCCAGGGGCAACGACCCGGCCGGGACGCCGTGAGGGACCGGATGTGGGTCTGTGCCCACCCTGGATCACAAGGGGGCCGCCTTCCGGGTTGCTTGGGGCCACGGGTTAAGGGCATGGAAGCCCCACCCTGTAGGGGCCTGTGGTCACCGCCAGGAGGCGCCCCAATGCCTTGGGGACCCTGGACCTCAGCACTTCCGCCACACCAGGAAGTGCTGGGGGGAAGAGAAGCAGGGACACCCGGAGAGCTTCCGGGAGAACAGCCGGCACTTCCGCCACACTGGGGCATGTCAGCGGGAGATTGCCGGGGAGCACCTGGAGCTCATCCGGGTGCGGATAAAAGGGGCCGCCTCCCTTCATTCAGGGCGAGAGTCGGGAGCAGAGAGGACTGAGCTGGAGAAGGCAAAGAGGCGGCCTGAAGAAAGGAAGGCATTGTGTGGCCAGGACTTTGGGGGTTTGTGGTGGACTTTTGTAAATACTGTAAATAAACGTGTTGTGGGTGACATGAACGTGTCTGCCTGTCTGTGTCCGGGCCAACCTCCACACTGTATATATCTGTAAAACATGGGAAGACATGGGGAGAACATGCAAACTTCACAATGGCAGTGGATGGAGAATTCAGACTAAGTAGTTCTGATCTACTGTATGAGATGACAGGAGCAACCACTCTGCCACCCCAAGAACTGGAACATAAGAAGCAAAATGCTATTTCAAGCTTCACTTTTGAATTTGAAAATAGAAAGCCAATAATGGCCAGGATCGACTTTGACAGAAATCAGCCATGCCTGTTTTTACTACAACATCTGTCTACACACGGGGTCCTTTAAACCAGCCAACAAGCACATAATCTACACGAGACTGCTGTATTAAACAGCTTTACATCTCAGTCAAGAGACTGTAAAGGACATAAATATATCAACTAATAGCCATCATTGAATTCTGAGAGCACATGTAGGGTTTTTTTTTTACCAAAACGAGATGAAATTGATTGTAATGGCTTTCACTGCACTCTAAATCATTCAATATGCTTTTAAAACCCTTTCTTTGAGTTCTTTGATTGGCATTACCGTTTAATTGTAAATCACTGTCATTGCTCACTAGCAGAAAATGGAGTTCACCAATATCGGGAGCAAAAAGCTCAAATGACTGGAGACTGGCGGCCCCTTAAGATATCGTGAAATGCTGTGTTTCATCAGCACTTGACAAATGTCCACATCGCTTGTCACACACCGACCGATCTAAACAGAGATTGTGAGAACACGTGGATCTACAGTTCTGAAATAAAATGCTAGAAAAGGCCAGATAGAAACAAGAGTAAACTTTCTGTCTGCTGTTTACAAACGTTGAGAACGTCCGCTTGATTAGGAATTCTATACACGTATGAACCGTGTCCTGGGGGATTATCAATAGATGGGTTTGTGTGGAACCGTCCCATAGGAATGAAAAATCCAAAAAAGAGATCTCCATAATAGCTTTTTGGTTTCAACTAGACGAAGATGAGTTCAGAGAGAATGTAAAATGGAGGCTTGTCTTTTGTCTCCCGCTTTGCAGAAGAAAATGACATAGTAATCTCAAAAGCATCTCCTCTTGAATCGCAGCAGAGATCTCAGCAAAGTCGCACGATGCGCTCGGATTTTCAAAGTAAAGTCTTGACATATTTTGGAATTTGAAGGTATTTGCATTGTGTGCTCAGTAACATATGGTGAAAAATATGCACAGTAGTAATAAAACACTTTACTATGATTACAAAACTTTAGTCCTTGCTTCTGAACAATACTATTAGTTGCTCTAATTTATATTTCTGTGCTCCAGTTAGATCCTACTCGTTCTAGAAGGTAACGCAGGTAGTGTGGCATGGTGGGTAAGACTTTACAGTTCAAATCCTGAGGTTGTGAGCTCAGATCCCACTGCTGACACCACTGGGTGATCACAAGCAGGTCACTTCACCTGCCTTTACTCCAATTAGCAAAAAAAAAACAAAACAAATGTAACTAATCCATCCATTATCCAACCCGCTATATCCTAACTACAGGGTCACGGGGGTCTGCTGGAGCCAATCCCAGCCAACACAGGGCGCAAGGCAGGAAACAATCCCCGGGCAGGGTGCCAACCCACCACAGGGAGTGCAAGTCTCTTTTGATTATGTGACATTTGATAACGTTGGATAAACAAGAACAGCAATGCTAACGCTGCTGATTTTGCTCAGATTCACACAGTTCAGCAGCGGGTGGTGTGGTGTAGTGAATACGGCTTTGGACAGGTGGGATGGCATCAGTTCAATGATAAATAAAAATATGAAATCTTGGAATATCTTAAGGCAAGATTCAAAAATGATTTCACAAAATATAACATGCTTTTCAAACCAAATTCTAATTTTGAGTCCTTTTACCTCATGTCTCCTTTTTGTCTAAAGATATTTCTCCTAAGGAATTTCTAGTAAAAACATCTGTTGCCAAGATGATTCATAAATGAAGCAAAAATAAAAATCTCTGTGAAGTCTCAATGATATCAAGTGAAATGTATGAACAATTGTTTGTGGTAATAAAACATTTTACTATGACTACTGTGCGGGACGGCCAGCAGCTCAACCCAGAACGAAAACCCCAGGACGCTAGATAGCGACTTCCCTGCAGCTTAGTGGTGCCCCAGATTCCCGCAGGGCACTATGGGAGATGGAGTTCGGCTTCACAGCCCTGCTGAGTACCGTGAGTGCCGCCAGGGGACGCTGCAGGGAGGCATGGGGATTTCTGCTTCCAATATAGCCCGGGAGTACTCCCAAGTCATGGAGATGGAAGGACAGAAGTACTTCCGGGCTGAAGAAAAATGTAATTCTCCATCTGACCCGGAAGTGCTAACAAGTCACGTGAACAGAAGAGGAGAAGCACTTCCGGGTCAAGGACTATATAAAGGACTAGTAGAGACCCAGCAAGAGAGCCGGAGTTGGGAGGGAGTGTGACAGAGCTGCTTGGAGGAGAGGAGGAGAATTATTGTGATATTATTGGCTTTGTATGGTAGCGAAGGTGTTTCGAGGCACCGCTATATTTAAAGAGAAGGAATAAAAGATCATTTTGGTGCTTTTACCTGGTGTCTTGGGCGTTTGTCTATTGGGTTTGAGGAGCGACAGCACCCTCTAGTGTCACACTATGAAATTGTAGTTTTGACTTCTGAACAATACTATAAGTTGCTCTAATTTATATTGAGGTGCTCCAAATAGATCATACTTCATTCTTCATTCCAGAATGAGAGGTGTTCAGTGTGGCACAGTGGTTAAGGCCTTGCACTTGAAACCCTATGGTTATGAGGTCAAATCCCACTACTGACACCATGTGACCACTATAAAGTCACTTCAGCTGCTTGTGCTCCAATTGAAAAAATAACAAAAGAAATGTAACCGAATGTAGTCCAAATGTTAGAAGTCATCTTAGATAAAGGCATCACCTCAATAACAAGTACAAAATATGAAGTTTTGAGAGAGATTGAAGCAAGACTAGAAAAAGATCTCTCAAAATATAACATTCTTTTCAACCCAAATTCTCAGTTTTCACTCCTTTAAGGATTTTTTAGGAGAAACATCTGTGACAAACGTTGATTCATAAAAGAAATATAAATAAGAATCTCTGTGAAGTCTCTGTAATAAGTGGTGAAATGTACGAACAGTTGTTTGTGGTAATAAAACATTTTAGTATGACTACGAAACTATAGTTTTGACTTCTGAACAATACTATTAGTTGCTCTAATTTATATTGTGGTGCTCCAAATAGATGATACTTCATTCTTCATTCCAGACATAGGGGTGTTCAGTGTGGCACAGTGGTTAAGACTGCACTTCAAACTCTAAGGTTATGAGTTCAAATCCCACTACTAACTCCATGTGACCACTATATAGTCACTCAGCTGCCTCTGCTCCAATTGGAAAAAAATAAAAGAAATATAACTGAATGTATCCCAAATGTTAGAAGTCATCTTAGATAAAGGCATCACTCCAATAACAAGTAAAAAAATATGAACTCTTGAACAAATTAAAACAAGATCTCACAAAATATAACACTTTTCGTCCCAAATTCTCAGTTTTCACTCCTTTTACCTCAGGTCTACTTTTTGTCTAAAGCTAGCTTGGTAACACTTTACGTTAAGTGTCCATAATTGCACTGTAACTACTATGTAATTACCTGTATAAGTACAGTGTAACTATGAGTTATTAATCTGTACTTACTGTGTAATACAAAGTAACGCTATAGTTAATTACTCAGTTGTCATTGTTATTCCACAGTTTATATAATTACAATGTAACAATTTATCACTGAACCAAAAACAAGTGTACTTACATAGTTACATTGTATCTGTACTTTCAAAATGTAATAACAACATCAGGGTATGTAACTACGACTATGCAACAGATGTTCCATGGTCTGGGAAATTGTAATGGAGAATTGCAGTGATAAGTGCATAGGTTTTCAATGATATTTCAAGATCTTTTCGAAATGGTGAAAACGCCTTTGCAAAATGGTTAACACTCTTTCCCTAAATCTAGAGGGGCTCCTCCTTGACTTGTTTTGCTTAAACAAGCATTTGTCACATTCTTGTAGTTGTGTTAGACTATGTATTGATGACTTTTTTGGGCTATTATTATACCCATCCCTAACATAATACTGCCAATCTTGCATCATTCAATCAAGGTACACAGGGTCACAGAGCCATTCCAAGCATCACCGGGCACAAGGCAGGAAACAGCCCAGGATGGGGAGCCATCCCATTACAAGGCCCACTCACAAACATACCAGCACTCATGCTCTTAGACATATGGCCATGTAACCCAACCTATATGTCCCTAGGATGTGGCAGTAAAACCCATGAAGAAGGCATAGGGACACATGGGTAGAACGTACAAATTTTACACACATATCCATCCATCCATTATCCAACCTGCTATATCCTAACACAGGGTCACAGGGGTCTGCTGGAGCCTCCAGACAGAATTCCATCTCAGGATAATGGATCTGTGAAGCAAAAGTGTTAACCATTTTGCAAAGATGTTTTCACCATTTAAAACAGATCTTGACATATTATAAAACCGATGCAGTTATCACTGCAATTCTCCATTACAATTGCCCAGACCATGGAACATCTGTTACATAGTTGTAATTACATACCCCGATGTTTTTATTACATTTTGAAAGTACAGATACAATGTAACTATGTAAGTACACTTGTTTTTGGATCAGTGATAAATTGTTACATTGTAATTATATAAACTGTGGAATAACAATGACAACTGAGTAATTAACTATAACGTTACATTGTATTACACACTAAGTATGGAGTAATAACTCATAGTTACACTGTACTTATACAGGTAATTACATAGTAGTTACAGTGTAATTATGGACACTTAATGTAAAGTGTTACCGCTAGTTCTCCTAAGGAACTTTAAGAGAAACCGCTGTGACAATGCTGATTCTTAAATGAAACCTAAATGAGAATCTTTGTGAAGTCTCGTGACCCTTAATGACCAGATTTTGAGCAGTTAAACTTTCCTATGGGGTGCTTTAATTACAGTAAACTTTTCTGCTCACCAGGTTGCTGCTATCTGAAATGGTTTGAATTTCCAGAACATATCAGGCCGTAAGCTTTCGATAAAGGCAGAGAACAAGGTTCTGTCCCCATTATTTCACGCGTAATCTCATGACATATGACAGACATTTAATATCTACAGTACAGACTGTCGCATGCGGCTGGGGGTGGAGCCTAGCCGGGACGCCCAGGAGGACCGGAGGAGGGCTTGTACCTCCTCCAGACCGCGAGGGGGCGACCGCCCTGGTTGTGTTGGCGGCGCTCCGGTGCCTGAGGAAACCTGGAGCCCAGCACTTCTGCCACACCAGGAAGTGCTGGGGGGAAGAAGACAGGGGACACCCGGAGGGTTTCCGGGTGCGCAGCCGGCACTTCCACCACACTGGGGCGTGTCTGCGGAGGAATACCGGGAAGCAGCTGGAGCCCATCCGGGTTCCTATATAAGGGGCCGCCTCCCTTCATTCAGTAGCGGAAGTCGGGTGGAAGAAGGACGGAGCTGGAGAGAGGACTGGAGGCGGCCAGAAAGGCATTTGGACTGTGAGGCCTGGACTTTGGGGGATCGGTGCTGGAGGCACTGGGACGTGCACTGACTAACTGTAAATATAGTGTAAATAAACGTGTGTTGGGTGCAACAAACGATGTCCGTCTGTCTGTGTCCGGGTCGGCTTTCACAAGACTT
This sequence comes from Polypterus bichir lapradei, assembly GCA_026402145.1. Lineage (NCBI taxonomy): Eukaryota > Metazoa > Chordata > Cladistia > Polypteriformes > Polypteridae > Polypterus > Polypterus bichir. Next base: position 11,523,945 of record JANRMT010062816.1, on the reverse strand, counting down.
AGTTCTTCAAAATATTAAAGAGTACATCCATCTACCCATCCATGTATCCATTGATTTTTCAGCTTCATCCACTGAAACAAAAAAAAAAGGTCAGCTTCATTTTTATCGATTCTCATGAAACGTTCTGTACTTTCACTCAATCCAGTCTGGCAGATGATGTTCTTTCTGGGTATCATCCAGTGTTGCATTTAGTAACCAACAACCATATTTGAGTGAAATTGCAGATATCTTTTGGAAAGGGAACTCAAGTCAAAGTTGTCCTTAGTTGTCCTGCATAGGGTACACCTGAAGGCCACTGCGGGATGGGAAGGAAATTTAATAATATCAGCCTCTCTTTTCTCACCTACAGCTCTGAAGCACAAGTGGCAGAGGATGCATAACAACAATAATAGCCATTTATTCTTTTGTAGCCCGAAATAGAATAGAATAGAATAGAATGCCTTTTATTGTCCTTGCACAGATGTACAACAAAATGTTGGTGTGTCCCATGAATAATACATAGAATATAATAAAAACAGAATCTTCAACACATTCAACATATGCTCTTCATTTTAAACTACACACATACATTAATATCTTTCTATTATATAAAAAAATCCAGGGGTGGGGATTGATCTGTTCTTAATTTTTCTCTTTGTAAAAACTTGATTGCTTTGTATGGATTGTAATAAAATTAATAATAAAAAAAAAAAAAAAAAAAAAAAAAAAAATCCTGGGACGAGACAAGACTTTTTCAGAGAGATCATTTCACGCCCCGTGATTTGAAACTTTGTGCCAAGAGATTTAACCACTGCCGGGGCCAGAAATAAAAGACAAAGAGTAGATGACAAAGTAGAACGTAGTAAAGAAGTCAAAAACGTTGGCGTGATACACATGCAGAGCAGGTTAAAGATTATGAAAGTATGAAAATTTGAAAGTCCCAAAAAATCATAGTAAAGATGGCATTAGTGCAAACAAATGGAAATGATTACTCGGTGAAATAACGAAACAGTGAAAAGAGATCGAAAACCTGGACATAGGTGATATTACTGAAGTATGTAGATATTGTTTGGCTTTTAACTTTAAGCGGAGACTTGTAGATCGTCCAACTCGTGTTGCAATCAGGGAATAGTAGTATTTCTTCCCAATGAAGTGGCGTGTCTCCAGTTTTAATGTCACTACACTGGTTACCTGTGTCTTTCAGAATTGACTTTAAAATTCTGCTTATAGTTTACAAAGCCTTAAATAATCTCGCTCCATCTTATATATCGGAATGTCTGACATCTTATATTCCAAATCGTAATCTTAGATCCTCAAATGAGTGTCTCCTTACAATTCCAAAAGCTAAACTTAAAAGAAGTGGTGAGGCGGCCTTCTGCTGCTATGCACCTAAAATCTGGAATAGCCTGCCGATAGGAATTCGCCAGGCTAATACAGTAGAGCACTTTAAAACACTGCTGAAAACACATTACTTTAACATGGCCTTTTCATAACTTCACTTTATCTTAATCCTGATACTCTGTATGTTCAATTCATTATAATAACTATTCATGGTGGCACTAAAATCCATACTGACCCCTACTCTCTCTTCTGTTTCTTTTTCCGGTTTTTCTGTGGTGGCGGCCTGCGCCACCACCAACTTACTCAAAGCACCATGATGTCCCAGCATTGATGGACTAAAAGCCAGAAGTCCACGTGATCATCATCATCATCATCAAGTCCTTCCGTGAAAACCATAAATCCAAAGAGGACTGTTTCATTTATGTTAGGTAGATTGCCCAGAGGGGACTGGGCGGTCTCATGGTCTGGAATCCCTGCAGATTTTATTTTTTTTCTCCGGCCGTCTGGAGTTTTTTTTTTGTTTTTTCTGTCCCCCCTGGCCATTGGACCTTACACTTATTCTATGTTAATTAATGTTGACTTATTTTATTTTCTTACTGTGTCTCTTATTTTTCTATTCTTCATTATGTAAAGCACTTTGAGCTACATTTTTTTGTATGAAAATGTGCTATATAAATAAATGTTGTTGTTGTTGTTGTTGTGTCTGCGAGAATTAAAAGATTTGTTGTTTGGTGAAAGTGAAATCCATATACACCAGCAGCAGAGACGCGAAGTGGCTGGCGCATAGCGCAGGCCGGGTGATTGGTGAGCGAAGCTCCCTAGTAAACCAATAAAACAATAAAACACTGAATGTGGAAACTTAGAAATAGTGGAGTACTTCCATTTTTTAGTGATTGCAACAAGTCTTTGACATTACACTTCTGTCCCATTGATGCCATGGGTGACAGTGACAGAGAATCACACAAGAAATGCCTCAGTGGACTTTGACAGGCTGTGTTTTTTGACAAATCCCCAGCCTTGACTCCCTAAGAAGACAATAAACCCAAAGACAAAACCCCTTGTAGGGAAAGAGAAACGGAAGACATTTTGGGAAATGCAATTCAGAGGGAGAGAGAGAACCCTTTCCAGGTAGGTTGGGTGTGCGATGGGTGGCAAGAAATGGAGTAAATACAATAAAGTTATGTCATATCCAATCACAAGGGCACTGATCTCCAAGGGGGAAGACCCCCCCCTTCCCCACGTACATTGACTATCTGATCACTAGTGTGCCAGTCTCTAAGGGGGTCCCTCTTCCTTCTTCGTCAATTTCAGTTATGGATCCAGAGGAAGTTGACTTTGGTGTCTCTTTTTGTAACAGACTCTACCTAGGGGGACAATGTACCCTTAAGCCAGACCTGACATCACATACTGTGTGTTTATTGTAAACATGAATGAAATGTATTGAGACGTAAACTATAAAACACAAGGCATATTTATTTCAATTATACTTTACTTGTACGCTGGTGCTGTGAGTGCCGTGCAGAGTGGAGGCAGAACTTCTGAGTTTTTCCCAGTTGATTCTGGGGTCTGTCAGAGGGGTGTGTTCTGCTCCTACTCTGTTCAATGCTTGCATGGACTGGGTGTTGGTCAGGGTCTTGAGGTCCTGCAGCTTTGGGGCATCTGTTAGGGAAGAGAGATTCATTGATCTTCACTTTGCGGACGATGCTGTGATCTTCATGGAGTCAAAGGAGGCTCTGATCGGGGTGCTCGAGAGACTGAGTGAGGAGTCTGAGTGTCCGGGCTTGCGAGTGTCCTGATAAAAACCGAGAGCCAGGCCTTTAATGACCTCTTGGGCACGGCCATCAGCAGTGCGTCTGTCTGTAGAGAGAGCGTCAACCTCATCGAGAGGTTTATTTACCTCGTCAGTGACATTCATGTCTCTGGTGACTCTTCCTATGAAGTCAGTAGATGGATTTGGAGATCATTGGGGGTTATGAGGTCGTTGGAAAGGGGTATGTGGCACTCCTGATATCTCTGCAAAAGGACGAAGGTCCAAGTCTTAAGTGTCCTGGGGCTTCCTGTTTTGCTGTATGGCTGTGAGGCATGGACGCTATCCAGTGACCTGAGACGAAGACTGGACTCCTTAGGTACTGTGTCTCTTCAGAGAATCCTTAGGTACCGCTGGTTTGGCTTTGTGTTGAATGAGCGGCTGCTCACGGAGTCCCGAATGAGGCACATTACCTGCATTGTTAGGGAGCGTCAATTACTGCACTATGGCATTGTGAGGTGCTTCCCTGAGGGTGATTTGGATTGCTGGACCCTCATTGTTGAGGACCCGAGTGGCTGGACTTAGCCAAGGGGACGTCCACATAACACCTGGCTATGGCAAATACAGTCATTTCCGGATGGTGGGACCGGACCGTATGTCTGCCTTGGGAGGGTTGCCAACCAGGATCCCAAGCTATTTCGTTGTGTGGTGGGTGCAGCAATGCGCTGTACCAGTGTATGCTCCCCAACCTGACCTGGCCTGATACTTTAATGCTGAACAGCTGTTGTTCACATATTATAAAGATTCTGCTCTAGTCACAGTGAATCACCTGTTTGCAGGCCCATGCAGGTCACAGAAGCCATTACTGTATTGGCTGTTGAAAAAAAAAAATCATTATTGTGTGAGCACGAAATATCATTATAAAACCGGGTCCCATTTGTAATTTTCACATCGCACCTCTTCTTACTTTAGATTCATGAATACAATGTTTTCTTGGCCCACCGGGAGCCATTATGAAACTCTTCCAAGGCAGCCAAAGCTGGCACAGATTTAATTTGTCTGGCCCACCAAGGTGTTTTCAGGTTTTCTAAATGATGATAGCTTAAGAATGTCTGTTGAACTCTCACCTGTCCATTCACCATCCAATTATGGGATGAGTTTAAGGTCCATGGGACCTCTAAATTTACAACATTTACAATAACATTTACAAACTCATTTAATCCACCTGGGGGATAAACATAACCTTTATTTAATTCATCAAAGCATGTGCCAGCTTGTGAAGAAAACAAAAATGAATATTTAATAAACTGTGTAGTTTGTGGTTTGTATGCACTGTACTGATAAAACTGGAAGAGAAGGATGTGGTGGGACATTTTGATGGTACCATTTTTCCAATCGGCTCCATCATCAGCAGCACCTAAACCTTTTATTAACTTGGTGTGTCCTGGCGCAAGGTGTGCTAAAGATTCTCACCTTGAAAGAAGGCTCTAAGGAGTCATAGGATAGGCAAACAGAGAGATTAGCTGGTAACACTTTACATTAAATGCCCGTAATTACACTGTAACTACTATGTAATTACCTGTATAAGTACAGTGTAACTATGAGTTATTACTCCGTACTTACTGTGTAATACAAAGTAACGCTATAGTCAACTACTCAGTTGTTATTATTATTCCACAGATTGTATAACTAAAATGTAACAATTTATCACTGATCCAAAAACAAGTGTACTTACATAATTACATTGTATCTGTACTTTCAAAATGTAAGGTTGGATCAGTGATAAATTGTTACATTGTAATTATATAAACTGTGAAATAACAATGACAACTGAGTAATTAACTATAGGGTTACTTTGTATTACATAGTAAGTACAGAGTAATAACTTATAGTTTCACTGTACTTATACAGGTAATTACATAGTAGTTACAGTGTTATTATTAATGATTAGCTGTATTGCAATAAACAAAAATATAGACCCAACCCAACTGAGTTGAGTCCCGAAGAAGCCAAAAGTTACAGTATATATAATTATTTCTTATCTTTCTGACCTTCATTTGCTGCTTACCCTAACTCCCTAACTGCAGCTGTCATTTCCCAGGCTTCCACGTAGCCACCAATATTTCTTGGAAACTTGCCATATAGTCTTCAGTTTTACTGCTACCCTTATGTTATAACCTGTATGTGTTTCCCTTTTCCTGGCATCAAGCTGACCTCCATTCATCTCTCTCCAGTTCCCAGGCCCCCTCGATAAGTTAATATTGGTATGTTTTCCTAATCTATACTTTAAAAGAAATATAGGCATATGCCTTTATTAATTCACTGCTTAGCATACATTTTACTCGATTCTCGTCTAAGTTCATATTAATTTGTGCTAATACTTAGTAAGACTTGATTCTTATCTCCAATAGGTGTAACTGCGGGTGCGTTAAGACAGGATCAAGAACGGGTCAAACACATGCCGAAAGAACAACAACAACATTTATTTCTATAGCACATTTTCATACAAATAATGTAGCTCAAAGTGCTTTACTTGATGAAGAAAGAGAAAAAAGACAAAGTAAGAATTACAATCAGAGAACACTAATTAGCATAGAATAAAAGTAAGGTCCGATGGTCAGGGAGGACAGAGAAAAAATAAAATCTTCAGGGGGTCCAGACCATGAGACCACCCAGTCCCCTCTGGGCATTCTACCTAACATAAATGATCAGTCCTCTTTGTTTTTAGGGTTCTCATGGAAGGACTTGATGATGACGGTCATGTGGACTTCTGGCCTTTAATACATCAATGTAGGGACATCACGGTGCTTTGATTAGGTGGTGGTGGTGCAGGTCACCACCACAGAAAACTGGGAAAAGAAACAGAAGAGAGAGTAGGGGTCAGTACGCATTTTAGAGCCACCATGAATAGTTATTATAATGAATTGAATATACAGAGTATCAGAATTAAACTAAAATGAAGTTATGAGAAGGCCATGTTAAAATAATGAGTTTTTAGCAGTTTTTTAAAGTGCTCTACTGTATTGGCCTGGCAAATTCCTATTGGCAGGCTATTCCAGTTTTTAGGTGCCTAACAGCAGAAGGCCGCCTGCCTCACCACTTCTTTTAAGTTTAGCTCTTGGAATTCTAAGCAGACACTCGTTTGAGGATCTAAGGTTACGATTTGGAATATAAAATGTCAGACATTCCGATATATAAGATGGAGAGAGATTATTTAAGGCTTTATAAACCATAAGCAGTATTTTAAAGTCAGTTCTCAATGACACAGGTAACCAATGTAGTGGCATCAAAATTGGAGAAATGTGCTCGGATTTTCTGAGAAATCTCTCAGTCCAAAGGTGTAGTGAAAATTCAAAGCAAATAGTCCACACAAGAATAAAGAAAAAGGGTTGTTACACATGTAGAATAAAACGCAAAAACAAAAAAAATAGAAACATTGTTTTTTCTTTAAACTTAGTTTTTCTTGTCAAACTTCAATTGTTTCTATACTTAACGATGCTTTACTTCACCTTCAGTATGCTCTAAACGTATAGCACTGCACGTTCAATAGAGCACGTTGTGTTACATTCTATAAGGCACAGTTTAAAATCGTGTGCCCTCCATGCCTTACACGCGGCCAGGCAGGTCAATAACTACGACTAATCTGTAGTCAGAGAGACAAGAAATAGTTAGAATATACCAGTTCGATTCAGCTTGTGGGGGTTATAAGAACCTCTCATAGACTATGCACTAATATATAGGCAAACATTTAATGTAACTTAAATAACTAGCAAATTACACTGGGCATTCGTAGTGGAGAAGAATGGTGCTCAGCCACCAGTTTTAAGGACGGTTTCTTTCTCCTTCTCCAACGATGCTCTTTGAGAAGAGGCACGCCTCTGAAGACTATTCTTCTGGACTCCTGTGTTTGACTGTGTTCACTATCCAAGTTCCAGAAAGCAGTTTATTAAAAGTGAGTATTCCGCACATCTTTCCATCCTTTAAGCGCTGTTTACATTTCCAGAACCACTTCCATCACCTATAGTAAAGACTTTTTCCAGGACTGCAAATATCGTCGTATGGCGGTTTGTTTGTGGTGTTTGTTTAGTACTTTGTCATTATTTTTCTCTACTGTTTTTGTAAGTAGTTATTCTAGTAAATAAGGAAAGTTCATATATTTACGTGTGTAAGCTACTGTATTTGAGCATTTTCCTGGGGTGTTGTTAATATTCAGGTGGCAGGGTTAGGTGTTGCCTCGATTCTATCTGTCCCTCATTATAAAAGCGTAGTGGCTTCTTTGCTATATAAATCTGGTGGCAACCTCCATGCTTGGTAGAAGTCTGAGGGTGCACTACAAGTTCATCAAGAATATGGTTAGAAATTTGTTAAGGGTAACTTTTACGCAAACATTAGGAAGTTTTTCTTCACACAGTGAACCACAGACATTTGGAATAAGTGACCAGGTAGTGTAGTAGACAGTAAAACTTTAGGGACCGTCAAAACTCGACTTGATGTTATTTCAAAAGAATTAAGTGGATAAGACTGGCAAGCTTTGTTGGGCTCAATGGCCTGTTCTCGTCCAGATTGTTCTAACGTAGTCATGGAGTGAATATGTAAACTTCACACATACCAGTTTTGATCCCAGGTATTTACAACAACAACAACATTTGTTTCTATAGCACATATTCATACAGATAATGTAGCTCAAAATGCTTTACATGATGAAGAAAGAGAAAAAAAGACAAAGTAAGAATTAAAATCAGAGAACACTAATTAACATAGAATAAAAGTAAGGTCCGATGGCCAGGGAGGACAGAAAAAACGAAAAATAAACTCCAGACAGCTGGAGAAAAAATAAAATCTGCAGGGGTCTTAGGCCACAAGACCACCCAGGCCCCTCTAGGCATTCTACCTAACATAAATGATCAGTCCTCATTGTCCTCAGGGATCTCATGGAAGGACCTGATGATGATAGTCATGTGGACTTCTGGCCTTTAATCCATCAATGTAGGGACATCGTGGTGCTTTGATTAGGTGGTGGTGGCGCAGAAAACCAGAAAAAGAACAGAAGAAAGAGTAGGGGTTAGTACGGATTTTGCAGCCACCATAAATAGTAATGATAATGAATTGAATATACAGAGCATCAAGATTAAACTAAAATGAAGTAGTTAGCAGCACTAACTACAGCATCACCATGACGCTCCAATGGAGGATTTGTGTTCATAAAATGGATGGTTGGATAACAGTTAAATAGTTGAGAAATGACGCATTTAATGCCCTTGGGTCTTGGAATGTGTTCCTCGGTGGTGCATTGCATATTTTATGTGTGCCCATGAGCATGCAAAGACAATAAAGCTGTGTACAGTGGGCACATTACAGTGTATTCTTATGATTTTTCAGCATGGCAGGGCTATTTCAAGACTCTCATTCATGTGTGAAATCACTTTGGCTGCACAGGGAGTTTAAGAACCATATATAAATTAAAGTACTTTTCAATATCTAGTCTCTTAGCATCCGCTGTAGAAACTCAATAAGATCCACTCTGATGAACTATAACTCCTCGGCCCGTGATAGTCTGTAATTGATTCTTCTAATGTGGTAGGTTGATGACAGATTGGTGGGTTTCAGACAGGGCGAAAATGGCAATAGTGTGAAACCATTTATATAAAAATGGTTTGATTCTGCTACATGAAGGAAGCCTACATTAAAAAAAAAAACATGTTAGGATCCCCAGCTGTTTAAGCTGTTTTGGTGTGTTCTTCCTTGTTTTGCTAACATGGAATACATTTTGATTTATTTTTCACATTATATTTGTCATGTCATTGATAATGTTATTTAATCCAGACATCGCCCTCGTTTCTCATTTGGGGGTAGCTTGCTAGAGATGAACCAATTTGTGATATTGTGGATGGCGTTTTCATGAGCAGTAATTAGCAATGATCTTTATGTACCCTAAAAGAAATGCAATAGCACCTTGGTCAACGAACTCTCTGAGAAAAAGACTACTACGAGGTGAGACACAAAAATAACCGGAATGGGCTTGGGGCTTTCCTGGAAAATCATCTGGTGGTCGGCCAGACGTGAATCATAGAACTATATCCCCTCCTACATGCCCTCTCAAACCACCGACCGGCTAGGTATATTCTGTGAAGAGCCCAGTCAGTATTTGCACAACAATTGCTACACAAGTTGCCGTGATAATGTTGGGTGAAAAAATCGAACAGCGAATCAACATCAAATTTCTCGCAAATTTTCTCTTTTTCCATAAACGCAGTTTTTTTATGACAAAAGCATTCCTGTCCTATTCGCCCGATTTAGCTCCCTGTGATTTTTACTTGTTTCTGAAAATCAAAAGTGACCTGAAGGGAACACATTTTTCTTCAGTGGATGAAGTGAAGACAGGAATGGCAAGCCTGTTGAAGAGGCTCAAGCAAGAAGTTATCCAGCACTGTTTCAATCAATGGACGATACGTATGAAGCGGTGTAGAGATCGGGAGGGGGAAGTATATATAGGGTGAGGCAGAAAGGATGGACGTTTTTTACAAAATCACAAAATTGTTGATTTTTTCTTACAAAGAAATTTATTGAAAGATCTGAGTTCATATTGAAATAGCATTTGACAATTTGTAGGAATGGAAATGCATTTTCAGGGGTATGTGCCTTTCGTGTAGCCCCCGGCGGTCTTTTGTTCATTAGTGTACCTCATGTACGAAGTGCTTTAACCCAACGTAGGATAGTGTTAGGAGCGGGAACAGCTTTATTTCTGTGGATATTGAAATGGCAACGAAACTCACACTGAACTGCGGTAATGGATTGGTTGTTCTTGACAAAACAGTCGTACGCAAAAACGCGGTGTTCTATCGTCCACGGCTCCCTGGCTTCAACTAAAAAGAAAATAAAAAAATGCTAAGACTTCACAAACCTAACGCCACCTACAGCACATCTGTCACTCCATCTAATGGTGAGTTCTAGCCATTTCAAAGATGTCCACCCTTTCTGCCTCACCCTGTAGAAGGTGACAATGTTTAGAATGCTATAATTCATCAATAATTATATATATTTTTTACCAATCTGGTTATTTTTGTGTTTCACCTCGTATTACCAGGATGCTGCCATATACAATAATTTCAATAATTTATCTAACTGAATATGAAAGAAAGTAGCAAGCATGTTGAATCAAGTCTTGGGGTTTTATGATGCGTCTCAAGGTTCCTCATATGCAGTTGTGGCTCAGTGCGAGTCTAACATTCCAAGAGACAGGAGATCAGGAGAGTCCTCATGCGAATCAAGTAATCTTCTTCACGACGGTGCACCGCTTCACATGTCCCGTCAATCACAGGGCGCCATCCAAGAATGTGGGGTCCAGCAGCTGAACTGCCCACCATACAGTCCTTAATTGGCTCCCTCAGATTATTTCTTGTTCCGAGTTTTGAAGAAACCAGCGGTTTTCAAGCGATGAAGTCGTCAAGGCAGCTAGTTTGAAGGTCAATCAGAAGATTTTTTTTCAAAGGGGTTAAAGTCATTGCAGGAAAAGTGGATGAAGTGTATGGAGCTATTGGGGGACCATGTAGAAAAATAAAATGAACTCTATCAAAACCCATAAAAAAGGTAAAGAAATGTATTGGAAAACAACAGTTTTAGTTAAGTTAATTACTTTATTTTAACCAGCAATACAACTAAAAGTCTCCATTTGAATGAGAGTCCTTGCAGGACGGCACCACATAGGGCGCAGACTTAGAAGCACATGTGATGCTTTTCGTTGTGCTGCCCATGCTTGTTGCACACAACACAACTGGTAGTTGGTGACAGTTGGGGATCAATGGGTAGCAGAATGTCCATGAAATGCCCTCCTGACAGCTCTGACAAGCTGGATGCCTTATGATGACAAAACCCTTTCAGGACAACTCTCTGTATCAGTATCAAAGCTGACAGGTTCCACATCATTCAATTGACTGTCATTATCTCCATCACTGACATTATCATCGAAATATTCATTCTTCAACAAATCTAGTTGTTTCAAATTGGCATCGACAGTCTTGTGGTGTGGACGGTAGGGGGCACTCCAGCTCCCCAGCCTGACACAGACAGGCACGGACACAAGTTTAAAAGGCAAAGACTCTTTGATTGTGGGAAACTCTTCCTTATCAAGCGTTTCCCACCACCACAGCCCCAAGTATAATAAATCACATGCACAGGACCAACTTTTTATCTACTTCCTCTCACTGCCTTTTCCACTCCTCCTCGCAAATGTTGTTCACCTTCCTCCTGACTTTGGCTCATCCATGTGAGGCAGGCAGCTCCTTTCATCTAACCTCTGGAAGTGCTGCCACTGACGTGACGCTGCAGCTGTGAAACACTTCCGGGTGAGGTTGGAGCCCTATGGAGTACAGACTCCCAAATCCCACAGCTCCTCCTTACAGCCCTCACGGGACCCAACAAGGCTGTTCCCATGAGATTACAATTCTACCCGGCATGTTCTGTTGGTGCCCATGCTGGGATCTGAACCTGGGGGAGACAAAGCCCTGTGTAAGCTGTCTCCTCTGTCCTTCCACCTCGGGTAAGAACGCAGGCCGTCCCTCACAGCGGACATTGTACTAGTCAGCCATGATGAAGAGGGAGTTTATCCAAAAGTCATACTCAATATATATTCCCATTCTTGCCTATGGCCACAAGTTTTGGGTAGTGATGGAAACAACTAGATCATGGATACAAGTGGTAGAAATGAACTTCCTTCACAGGGTGTCTGGGGTCCACCAGAGAGATGGGATGAGGACTTGTAGACATTCAGAAGTAATTCAGATTAGAACCACTGCTCCTCCACATTAAAATGGAGCAAGTTCAGGAGGTACAAGCTGTCTCCAGGACGCCTCTCTGCGGAGATGTTTTTCGGGCATGTCAAACTGGGAGGAGACCACAAGGCAGACCTGGCAAGATTATCTCCCAGATGGCCTAGGGGATGCCTCAGTATTCACCTGAGAGAGATAGCAAGGAAAAGGGATGTCTGGGCATCTTTGCTTAGACTGCTGTCCCCCTGTCCACATCCGCAATCTGGATCAAATGAGCAGTAAAACATGGATGGATGGATGGATGGCGCTTTATAGTAACAATAGAGAGTCTTCTTTTGTTGATCAATATTAAAAAGCCAAATTCTATGTGATTCAATGTGCATAACAAAAACAAATATGCAAACTTTCAAAGGGATGAATACTTTTTACAAGATTGTAAATTGATGACTGTTGTGGTGTGAAATTTTGTATATAAGTTGATAAATATTTTGGATGTCTTTATGGGTAACTTGTAACACTAATGTCTATCATTGATAAGAACAGAAATGGTTAGATGGTTAAGAACCCCTTTCCCCCTTTTAAGAACCAGTCCTTTGTAATTTTTACAACAGGGTTGGGGGACATGCCTCAAATAAGTTTGGACAGCGATTCTATGCAGGACTCTCAGTCAACCCCCACAGGATAACCAGACTGCTTAACTGGCAAGTTTTACCTTAACAAGTGGTTTTGGGGGCAGCTGTGAGGGTATTCTGTCTGCCCATTGGTCTAAAGTATGGCTGTTTGGAATTGGCTTGTATCAGAAGCCTTTAAGTACCATAATGCACTATTGGCTGTAGGGATTGGACAGAAAATCTTTCAATTTGCTTGCTTTACCTCTCTCTTTCTCTCTTACCAAACTGATAAAAGACCATCTCACACACCATAAACTGAAAAGGACAACACAATGAAGAGCACAGCTCGGCAGCCATATTGAGACAGGCAATGCGGCCTGTTCTGAAGAAAGCTGACCACCAATGATGCCTTAACTAGAGACATTTTTAGTAACTAACAAGTTTGTGTGCCACCTGAAACTACACAGCAACATTTATTAAGTTGTATGGTTGCCAATATTCACTTGTACTTTGCTTATTGTTATTATTTATGAATATTATCAGTAATACATTATTTAAAGTGTAACTTAACTCCTGCTTGTCTTTTACTACACCTAATTGGCTGAGGTTATAGATGTAGAAGGGAAAGTGGGGAGAAGTTATAATACCTTACTTTATAAACAGTGGTAAGTCTGTGAGATTTGAGGCGTTCTGACAAAGGCTACACATTAATATTACAAAAGGGGAAAGTAGAGAAATATAATACTCTACCAAGACAAAACAATTACCATGAATAAAATTCTTGCTCAGTGGTACTAATTATTTTTCTGAATGAATGGACATCCACCTGCTGCCATAACATAACATCCACTTCGGATAAAGACAAGCGTCAAGTCAGCTAATAACTACTCACTGGTTTTCCCTGCCAAACTGGACGTCGGCCTTTAAAAACATTTCTGCGGTGCTCATAGTAACCACAGTGAAGTCCAAACTATAGAAATTAGAGGATTATTAAATCATTTAAAAACAGAGCAGCCACTCAGGGAGCCGGAGAAAGAAGACATGACAAAGGAAGAGAAACACTAATCTCCTTTTGTGAGGCCGCCACAATTAAGTTAATCTTCTTTTGATAATAATAATAAAAAGGCTTCATCTTATTTTGCTAAGAGGTCAATCAGCAATAGGGAAAGTGCCAGGATAAAGGCAGTTTGTAATTTCAGTTTAGGTTGAGCCACTGCAAAACTGTAGCATTAGGACTATTTTGCCATTTTTTTGATCTTCTGTCTTTGATTAAGCACTTTAAATTAAAGTCCTATTAAACATCACAGCACAGCGGTAGAGACATCCGTTTCAGTCTGTTCTCTGAATAATGCTTGGAGTTACTGGAGTTAGCGAAGCTCCTGCAGTTGATCAGATTTATTTTCATAGACACTGTTTGTTCAAACTAAATAGAAATGGAATAAAAAGTGTAACCTTTTCTGAAATTGGCTTTCACAAAATGTTGCAGCCCATGACCAGCAATCCAGCATGTGTGGAGCAAATTGACAAAGGTCTGTAAAGCTGACTTATGTGACTTCCAGTTATTGGGTGTGTCAGATTTGCCGACCACACTCGCTGATCTCGTCACCTGACCGTGTCATTTTAGATCACTTGAAAATCACTAGCCATGTCACATTTACTGACTGGGTGCTGATCTTCCACCACAGTCTTGCCAATAGCGTGCTGATTAACAGAGCTGGTGATTAATGAATAGCCATCTCAGCTGCAATCTCTGTCCTTTTTAAATAATAATAATAATAAGGGGCTGGTGCCCTGCCCAGGGTTTGTTTCCTGCCTTGCGCCCTGTGTTGGCTGGGATTGGCTCCAGCAGACCCCCGTGACTGTGTAGTTAGGATATAGCGGGTTGGATAATGGATAGATGGATGGATGGATAACTTTTTACATTTATATAGAGCTTTAAAGTGCTTTCCGTAGTTAGTGGGGTGCCAATTTAGCCCCTACCAATGTGCACAATCCAGCTGGATGATGCCGCGGCAGCCATTTTTGCGCCAGTATGCTCACCACACAATAGCTGTTAGGTAATGAAGTGGTGAGATACAGAGAGAGAGAAAGAGGAGTGATGATTAGGGGGCCAGAATGACAAGGCCGTGGTGGGCAATTGAGCCTAAATATTGGGATACACCCTATTCTTTACGAAGGATGGTTATGAGCACAGAGAGTCAAAACCCAAGTTTTATGTCTCATCCAAAGGACGGCGGCAATTTTTACAGCTCAGTGTCCCCATCACTGCATTAGGGCATTGGGCTCCACACCTACAGGGTAAGCGCCCCCTGCTGGCCTCACTAACACCTCTTCCAATTGCAACCCAAGCTTTTCCTAGATGGTCTCCTACCCAGGTACTGACTGGGACTGAACATACTGAGCTTCATGTGGATGATCTCTTCTGAAGAGGATGTGGTATGGATGCTGCCATTCTGTCATGGTACATAAAATGTGAGACATTGGATACATGAGTTTCTCTAATGTTTGTGAGGTCACCCGCATTCCTCATTCCTCTTCTCTACACTAAATGCCAGTGGTTCTCAAACTGTGGGGCGGGCCTTCCTAGGGGGGCGCGAAGTAACAAAAAGGGGGGCACTAAGATGTGAAAACAAGAATCGAAAATATGAAAAATATATCTATCGAAACCAAAACAAATTAACTTAAACTACATTCTGATACTAGAAAAATAAATATAGAGTTAGATAAATGTCGATAAAAGTTAAGTAGGTATAATAAAATATGCATCTACGATATATCATTAATTAAAAATGAACAAATTGGTATTAGTGGGCTCCTTTCAAAATAACCTTAAGGGGGCTCGATTAAAACTGTTATGAAAACTCGGGTCGCAAATACGTAAAGGTTGAGAAATGCTGCACTATGCATTGCACTTCTGAATAAACTTTCATTGGCTGTCAGGTCCCATGAATACAAGTCCACCTCAACAACAGAGTGTGTCACTGGGTATGTCACATTTGAAAGAAAAAAAATTATTAACTGCTTGCAAGCTACTAAGGGTTAAAAGCTGGCAAAGCTGTTTTGCTCTAACGGCAGGTTATTCATACAGGAGTTGGTCATATGAAAGGGTGCAGTAAGCTGACCTAGGCTCCATTTCCTCTTTAGGAACGTGTCTGTTAGACATAGGAATGATGACTTTTCCTTCTTTAGGGCATCCTTTTGTAATGTACAAAACAGTTTGCCGTTGCACGCAATGTAAGATAAAGTACTTAGATAAACATTTTGTGCTTATTGATAAGGAAGGGGAAAGGGGAGGGAGGAAAATTATTAAAAGTCGAGTGGCATAGAGGAACATTGCTCTTCTGCTCATCTGTGACTGAATGAAGACTGATTGATTGAACTATTACTGTCTTCCTCAGCGGGTTACTTCCACACACATCATGCAATTGGCTTCACGGGATCACATCGGCAACTGCATCTTACCCGCTACGATTATGTGAATGAAGACTATGACTGAAAATCGTAAGAAAAGTTGCATAATCTGACATGGTGGACTTTTATCCTGTGAGATTCGGGTTGAGCAATATTTTATCAGGTCACCCTTAAGGCTTACTTACCTTGGCAGTGGCATTCATGTCTCTGGTGACTCTTCTTATGAAGTCAATAGACGAATTGGGAGAGTATAGGGGGTCATGAGGTCACTGGAAAGGGGTGTGTGGTGCTCCCGATATCTATGCAGAAGGACGAAGGTCCAAGTCTTTAGAGTCCTGGTGCTTCCTGTCTTGCTATATGGTTACGAGACATGGATGCTATACAGTGACCTGAGATGAAGACCGGACTTCTTCACTACTGTGTCTCTCCAGAAAATCCTTGGGTACCATTGGTTTGACTTTGTTTTGCTCATGGAGTCCCGAATGAGGCACATAACCTGCATTGTGAGGGAGCGTCAGTTATGGCAGTACGTCCATGTGGCGCGTTTCCTCAAGGGTGATCCAGCTCGTAAGATCCTCATTGTTGGAGACACAAGTGGCTGGACCAGGCAAAGGGGTCACCCACGTAACACCTGGCTGTGGCAGATACAGGGTCATTTCTGGAGGGTGGGACTGGACCGCGTGTCTGCCTGGGGGGTTACCAGCCGGGATCCTGAGCTGTTTTGTTGTGTAGTGGGTGCGGCAATGCACTGTACCAGTGCATGCTCCCCAACTTGACTTGACCCTTAAAAAGGTCTTGGGTCACAGTGTGACCGTGCGGGTCCTGCTCCATGCTCCCTCTTCCAATTTTGGGAGCATTGGTAATGTAACCGGATGAGCTGTGCAATGAATACAAATCACACTGGGAGCAAAGAAATGGAGAAAAAGGTGTTGAGCGAAATGTCACCAAAGCACTGATATGCCGCAGACAGACATGGCATGTGCCACCATTGTCATACATGATGGATTAAGCTTTTGGACTGTGTCTCTACCAGCACATAACTTCTCAAGATCTGATCACCTATGAGTGACCCCACCGGAGCAGAGCTGACACCCCAGACTGGTCTATCTGACAGGCTGTTTCAGGTCCACAACCTGAACTGCCTTCAGATGCAATAACTGCAGCAGTGACAGGACAGAGAGGGACAGACTCCATCCTGCTGGATTTAGAGTAAAGCCCCATACTTGTACCTCCTACATGTCAGATTTTCTAGCAGGTCAACATGAGGCCACGCAAATCTCCTGTGGTCTCAGCTGTATTGAGGTGTGAATGCTGTTGTGCAGGTGCTGCCTCGGCCTGCTCCACAGAAAACCCTTGAGATGACCACGATGGTAACATCTGGAGACGTGACCCTCTGCCTGCCAAAGGCCATCAACTACATCAGTCCCTTCTGCAGGGAAGGGTTAACATTTGACAAGTGATTTAGCTAGACGCCCGATCCAGGGAGTGTTCTGGACCCTTTTCCACTTGGTTTCCAACAGTTCATCCACTCAGATGAGAGAGCAGATCAGTGCAGTGGTCTCCAATACACCATTTTTATCTACTACTAGCTGTGTAAGCCCATGATGTAAAAAGCCCGGGGTCCTAGAAACTACTTGAAATCGTCATAAAAAACCCCAGAAATGTAGAGATGTCAGGTAATTGAAAGGAACTACTCTGGGAGTCTCACTCCTAGGAGGTTTTGTTTTGCTGAGGTGCTCGTCTCGTTTGTGTATTAGCGGCGGAAGGAAAAGTAAAAGGGATACTGTTTTACCGATGTTAGCGGCTAAGTGACTTTGTCTTTCTTCGGTGGTTTCGTTTTGCCGATGTGCTCACCCCGCTTGTGTTATTAGCGGCTAATCGAGTTTTCTGTTTCCTTGGAGGCGGAGCCCTTACCCCGACTCCGCCTCTTACTTCTGGGCCGGACAGACACACACACTTCCACGAGTAGACGTTGTCACAGGCGGCTGGGGGTGGAGCCCAGCCAGGACGTCCGAGGGGACCGGAGGAGGGCTGGTGCCTCCTTCCGACCACGAGGGGGCGACCGCCTTGGTTTTGTTGGTGGCCTCGGGTAAGGGGCTTGGAAACCCAACCCTGTAGGGGCCCATGGCCACCGCTAGGCGGCGCCCCGGTGCCTGAAGAAACCTGTGGCCCAGCACTTCCGCCACACCAGGAAGTGCTGGGGGGGAAGAAGACAGGGGACACCCGGAGGGCTTCCGGGTGCGCAGCCGGCACTTCCGCCACACTAGGGCGTGTCCACGGGGAATGCCAGGAAGCAGCTGGAGCCCATCCGGGGTGTGATAAAAGGGGCCGCCTCCCTGCATTCGAGGGCAGAAGTCGGGTGGAAGAAGGAGGGAGCTGGAGAGAAGACTGGAGGCGGTCAGAAAGGCATTGTGAAAGGCCCGGACTTTTGGGGGATTGGTGCTGGAGGCACTGGGATGTGCACTAAAACTGCAAATAGTGTAAATAGCAGTGTTAGAAATAAAAGTGTGCTGGGTGAACAAACGATGTCCGTCTGTCTGTGTCCGGGTCCCGTTCACAACGTTTATATATATGATATGCACTGTAAGTGCTGAGCTGGATGGACGGGCATCCCGACTGGGATGGTAGATGGATCCTTGCCCGGCCGGGAGACTATAACAGAAGGGCTACATGAAAGGAGGTGCAACTCGACCAGGCTGCTTACAGATTCCAATCCCAAATAATGAATGAACCAAATGAAGTTGGAGGTTATGGAAAATTTGTCCCACGGTACAAAAGGGGGCAGTGCTCATCTGGCTTAGCCCCAGTATCGGCGACTTTGAAGGGCAACCCTGTTTGGGGTCCTTGGGTGCCACCATGGAGTGGGTATTAAGAATAACTCATCATGCTTTTGAACTCATGCATTCCAGCACTAATTGGACCCTTGCCTCCTTTATTTGTTTTACAAAGCAAACCCTTTTGGGATGCTAAACCATTTGGAACCACCAGTGTATATATTTTAAAACACTGCTAATGTGCCAAGTGGGTTGCTTTTGTGTGGCATTTTACTTCAGTCTCTTTACTAACACTGACAATCGTAATTAGGACAACATGTTGGTTTAACATTTATTTGTCTTTTGGTACACGGGAGCTTTTTCTTATAATCTAACCTACTTGTGCAATTACGCTGCCAATTTAGCCTCTTTATGCCAAGCATTTTTCCAGCTATTTATGCACATTTTTTTGAAAACCATGCTAAGAGCTTCCTTTCAATTACCATGGTGTACTTCACAAAAGCACACCTAAATAGAAGATAATGAAGTAAATGTCTTAATGGCACCCAAAATGGTGGGGGAATAATGTTGCTAATGACATAAAAATCATTGAGGCCTTGTGGCTGAGGCGTTGAACGGTAAAGCGAAAGTACATGGGTTCAGTCCTCACCACTCTCTTCACGGTGTGTGCCCCTTTCCTTCAGTATGTGATCCATACATTCTTAGCCCAGTTCACGGAGAGCCAAACTCTCACCCACCATTCATCGTGGGGGCAAGGCATGAACCAACCTTGGACCATGCAGAGCAAACTCAAGCATTCAAACTCAGGAATTTAACAAATGTTAATTCACACGGCATTTGGAATTCAGTAGCAGAAAGCTTGTTGACACGGGTAGAACAGAAACCCCAGAGAAAGAACGTGCAGATGTGATCCCATGTAATGTAAAACAAAAGAATTGGTTGATCGTTTTACAAAGATGATAGAGGCAACGTTTCAGATGCAGATCCAACAGAGAATTGACAAAATATGACCAAACTTCGGGCCATTTGGGTTACAGGCAGGAAGGGGTGGATCCAGGATGGTGGACAGCAGAAGTGACATCAGTATCTGAGGACACCACTTCTGTTTCCGGCCTTAATGATGTCACTTCCGGTTCAGGCCCTGATAACATCACTTCCGGTTCCGGGCCTAATGATGTCACTTCTGGTCCCGGCCCTGACAACGTCATTTCCTGTCCTCTCCTTTAAAGCAGCCATCTTTGCTTCATCAAGACAGTTCTGTTCTGGACTCAAATCTGTACTCAAATGTACACAACAATTCACTCTTTTGCAGCCATGGAAACAATATACAGGTGGCTGCTCCCACTGTTTTTGTGGCCTGCAGTGGAAAGAGAGAAAGGGTCAGTACACTCTGCCACCCCCTTAGTCTGGAGTGAAATCACTCTCATTTAGGCCTTTTTAACTGCCTCCCCTGCGCACGTGTGTGACAATTTAAAGAATTATTATTATTTATTAACCTTTGGAACGGGTGGCACGGTGGCGCACTGTGTAGCGCTGCTGCCTCGCAGTTAGGAGACCTGGGTTCGCTTCCTGGGTCCTCCCTGCATGGAGTTTGCATGTTCTCCCCGTGTCTGTGTGGGTTTCCTCCCACAGTCCAAAGACATGCAGGTTAGGTGCACTGGCGATCCTAAATTGTCCCGTGGGTGTGTGTCCTGCGTTGGGCTGGCACCCTGCCCGGGGTTTGTTTCCTGCCTTGCGCCCTGTGCTGGCTGGGATTGGCTGCAGCAGACCCCCGTGACCCTGTAGTTAGGATATAGCGGGTTGGATAATGAATGGATGGATGGATTAACCTTAGGAATGCAGTTCTGGTCCATTCTGAGGACATGGCCAAGCCAACTTAAGCGTCAGCTCTTGATCTCCACACTCTGATTCTTAGTTTTCTTGTAATGGTCTTCATTCAAGATATTCTCGGGCCAGAAGATAGACCAATCTTCCCGAGACATCAATCATGGATGGCATCAATCTTATTCATGTCCCCCTTTACGACACACCAGCATTCAGAGCCAAGCAAAAGAGCAGATTTGACATTGCTGTTATAGAGTCTGACCTTTGTTCTCAGGCTATACTGTTTGGACCTCCAGATGGGCTGAAGTGCTGTGAATGCACTGCATGCTTTTCCACGTCTTGCTCTGATATCTTTTTGTGCTGCGCTGTCCTCAGCGTCTTCTAGTGAAGCATCATTTACTGTGACAGGTGCACTAGGATTGGCATTTACGCACATCACTTGTGTTTTAGAGGCTTGTTTGCTTGGTAAATATTGTAACAAAACACGCCAAAACAAAGTCAAAGAGTTGGGGACCACGCCGTTTAGTTTAGTAGAGCAGATTGATGCAATGATAAGACTTGAGTTCAGAATAACAACAACAGCAACATTTATTTCTATAGCACATTTTCATACAAATAATGGAGCTCAAAGTGCTTTACATGATGAAGAAAGAGAGAAAAGGACAAAGTAAGAATTAAAATAAGAGAACACCAATTAACATAGAATAAAAGTAAGGTGGTCCGATGGCCAGGGAGGACAGAAAAAAAAAAAAAAAAAAACTCCAGACGGCTGGAGAAAAAATAAAATCTGCAGGGGGTCCGAGGCCACGAGACCACTCAACCCCCTTTGGGCATTCTACTTAACATCAATGATTAGTCCTCATTGTATTCAGGGTTCTCATGGAAGGACTTGATGATGACGGTCATGTGGACGTCTGGCCTTTAATCCATCAATGTAGGAACATCACGGTGCTTTGATCAGGTGGTGGTGGCGCATGTCGCCACCCCAGAAAACCGGAAAAATAACAGAAGAGAGAGTAGGGGTTAGTATGGATTTTGGAGCCACCATGAATAGTAATGTTAATTAATTGAATATACAGAGCATCAGGATTAAATTAAAATAATAATATATATTAATTTATATAATAAATGTATATATTTATATATATATATATATATATATATATATATAGTAGTATATAAAGAATAGAACTGATTAATTTAAAAATGGCTGACATATATGTAATGAAACAGCAGGAAGTGATGTAACAAGTAAGTGGCCTTCTGGGATCAGTGGCATCATGTGGAGGTGGAACCCTGAGGGGTGGAGCCAAAAGTGACATCATAAGGTGTTCTTTAGCCGGAAGTGATTATTGTGTTGGTTTTTCAGTTGTTCTGCAGGAAAAAGTGGAGAAAGAGTTAGAGTACAGCGCCAACTCCCAGTCTGGCGGGATCATACGAGGGACGTTCAAAAAGTTTTTATACTTTTTTTTAACTCTATTTATTAAGAATTTCAAAAACAAATGACATCATTTTCCTACATAGTCACCTTCCTTTGTGATGCAATTTTTCCAGTCACATGACACTCTCAGACATGACCGATTGCTACTCCTCCCGCCTTCACTGTTTCCAACGAAAATATAAAAGTGCGGAAACTTTTTGAACGTCCCTCGTACAATTATTTGAGCCCGTAAACTGTCTCCCAATCCCACGTGTGTGACGATGTTCACTCTGTCAGGCTTTTCTCCTGCAAATGGTGTAATTTTAAGGAGAGGGCAGTAAGGTCATAGGCAAAGTTAGGATCTTCAGGCTGGGATAATGGGGTCCACTGGATGCCGCCAGGTTTGTTAGCTGTTGTCGCCGACATGAAACAGTCAGTGGCAAGCAGAAAGAGGATGGGAGAGATGATACACTCCTGTCCCACCTCGGACGCCACCAGAAACCACTCTGACAGGGATCCATCAACTATGACGCTGCATTGAAAGACACGGTAGATGTCTATAATGTCAAACACCTGTGTTTTTAGGTGCTTAATTGTTGAGAAATCCAATATAACTGCAATATAATTAAAGACACATCTTTTATTGTTAGACTGATTATGAAACATGTCCGGGAAATGTCACACAGCCCCATAGGATTCACAAAGAAGAAGATCACGCTAACTTCTGGTCTGTAGGGCTTTCATTTAATTCTCTGGCAATGTCCCGTCTTGTCTGTATAGTTCATCTTGCCAAATGAGAAAAAGTTAGAAGGTGGGAACAAAAAAAAAGAGGGCTTTCTGACAGATATCTAAATTAACCTTTATCTACGCGGAGACCTGTGCAGAGAAAACTATTTGGTGGGGCCAGAAAGATTTGTTACAAGGCCAGAAGAAATAATCTCACGCTTTATCAGATTCTGTGTGGCGTTTGTTAATAATGACTTCCTTCTTCAACTTTCTTATTTTGTTTCCTATTACGTTAAACTGAAAATGTGGCCAGACCCTGTCACCTCACGAAGGGAATACCCTGCTGTATGGAGTAATGGAGCAGCACCGACTTAAAGATCCAGTAAGAACTTCAATTCCTGCTTCAAAAGTCACTGTGTCTATCCACAGGGCTGAAGCTTGTCATTGATAAATGTGCTCAGAAACAAATAAGAACCAGCAGACTCCGGAGTTGATATAAAGTGAAAACATTAGATAGATGCTTCTGCACAAATGCTCCAAGGACCTCCATCACGCCCACAGGCCACTCGGCCAAGCTGTCACATCAGTAACGTGATGCTGCAGGGGCCGCTCGGGGACAAGCAGATAAATGCAACAGACACTTCAAAAAGGTGAACATATGGATGGGTGCCTAACCAGCCAGGAATGTGTCAAGGCACAAATGCGCCCTGGAGAAGAATGAAGCTGCCCAGCTTAATTAATGAGGGCAGCTGTCCGTGACAGAGGACAACAGCAGGAATGAAAATACTGTTCATCTTCCCTTGGATGTGACTGGCCAGTTTCCAGAAGGTTAATTCAGATTTTAAATGCAGTTTCCTTTTGTGCATCTAATATCGTGCTAATTTCTAGTTTAAAGTTTGTGTTAATGTTGTCACACACGTGCACATGGAAAGCAACTGAAGGGCTTGAAAAGGAATAATTCCATTGCCGGTCCATGGGGTGGTGGAGTGCACTGATCCTTCGTCTTTTTCATCTCCAGACCAACCACGAGAAATTCCACCTGGACTTGAGGACGTCACTTCCAAGTTCCAGGCCCCATGACATCACTTCCAGTTCTGGGCCCGATGACGTCACTTCCGGGTGCCGGGCATGATGACGTCACTTCTGGGTTCTGGGCCTGATGACGTCACTTCCAGTTCCAGGCCTTATGACATCACTTCCAGTTCTGGGTCTGATGACATCACCTCCGGGTGCCGGGCCTGATGATGTCACTTCCAGTTCTGGGCCTGATGACGTCACTTCCGGGTTCTGGGCCCGATCACATCACTTCCAGTTCCAGGCCTCATGACATCACTTCCAGTGCTGGGTCTGATGACATCACTTCCGGTTACAATACAATACAATACAATTTATTTTTTGTATAGCCCAAAATTACACTAGAAGTGCCGCAATGGGCTTTAACAGGCCCTGCCTCTTGACAGCCCCCCAGCCTTGACTCTCTAAGAAGACAAGAAAAAAACTCCCAAAAAAAAATACCTCGTAGGGAAAAATTGGAAGAAACCTTGGGAAAGGCCGTTCAAAGAGAGACCCCTTTCCAGATAGGTTGGGCGTGCAGTGGGTGTCAATAAGAAGGGGGTCAATACAATACAATACAATACACAGAACAGAACAATCCTCAATACAGTATAAAAATAAAAATATTACAAGTATGGAGTAGAATTTAATAATAGATGATATCACATAATATGATTTGGATTTGTTTAGAGTCCTGGAAACCTCATTCATTAAGCTGCCTCCCCTATTTGGCTATTCCACAGCTGAAATAGCGCTAATCTGATGAAAGGACCCCTCTTTCCCACGATTCTTGTGATCCTCCATTAGGGATGACTTTACCTTAGGCAGGAAAAACAACTTGGCAGGTGGGCCGTGGCACCAAGTGCCACATTTGAGTACAGAGAAGAGAACCAGAATAGGTGAGGGATAGTAACAAATTCTAACTGTCATATTACTTATGTTTTAGTGCTAATGACTGAAAACAGAAATGCCGTCTGTACAGTTAATCAGCAGCTCTAGTCAGGGTGTGCTAAACTGAAGTAGTGAGTCTTCAGCCAGGATTTAAAAGCAGAGACCGAAGGGGCGTCTCTTATAATAGCAGGCAGACCACTCCACAGTTTAGGGGCCCTGTAACTAAAAGCTCGACCTCCCACTGTTATTTTATTAATTCTTGGAATCCTAAGCAGACCGGCATCTTGAGATCTTAATGTGCGCTCTGGTTTGTAAGTCATGATAAGTTCAGACAAGTAAGCAGGACCTCGGCCATTTAATGCTTTATATGTTAAAAGGAGGATTTTGAAATCTGCCCTAAATTTAACCGGGAGCCAGTGTAAGGAATGGCGGTTTCTGCCAAAATGATGTCATTTTCCTCTGCCCGACTTTAAAACCGCCATATTTTCTCTGTTTGGACTTTTCTATTTTGGATCGATGTCTGTCAAAACCTTTTCATTAATTGAACCAAACCCTCATCTTTGGCTGCCTATTTCAAGTATATGGGCAGCTGCCCCCCCAAACCTTTTCCGCTGTTACGTGAATCTTTTTACAGTGTATAAATTTGTGGATAGGCAGGCAGTTTGGGCTGTCGGCTAATGGCAGTGGAATTGAAGAACATAAGAAATTTGACACATGAAAGGAGACCATTCAGTCCATCAAGCCCGTTTACGCACTCCCAATATCTCAGAACTCTGCGTAAAGAAGTGCTTCCTGGCTTCAATCCAAAATGCAGCTCTCCTTTTTTTTCCATTAGGTGTCCTCGAGTACGTGATTTACCCTTAGCTGGAGTCACTGCGGCTCAGTCTTTGCCTCTGGCTCACCGTTTGCCCCTCAGCTGGCTGGCCTTGCTGTACTCCAATTATAGGAAAAAAATGTACTTGGGAATGGCTCGGATTTTTGTTTTTCTCTATCATCGTTCCCTGACAACAATGTTTTTTCCTCTCTTTATATCTGAATGACCTTTTGCTCACTGTGCTGGGCACTTTACTGGTAGATGGGTTCTGTTTCAGCAAAGGAATGAGCCATGAGGGCAAAAGAAATGCATGCAGAGCTTTGAGACTGGAAAATGTTGAGGTTCGAATTTGCACAAAACATCCAGCAGCAATGAAGGAATGAAGTATCAAAGAGTACAGTGGCCTTCATAATTCTGAAATGGATGAAGTCTGGAGCAACCACAACCCTTCCTAAAACTGGCCACACAGCAAAACGGAGCAGTTGTGGTAGGAGGTCCTTGGTAAGACTGGTGAACAAGAGCTGGTTGGTCACTCTGGTAGAGCTCTAGAGAACCTAGACTATGTGGAGATGGGAAAACTTCCAGAAATGACCATCATCAGGGCAACACTCCACCAATACAGGCTTTATGACAGAGTGACTGGACAAAAGCGTCTCCTCATTAAAGGACGTATGGAAACTTCCTTAGAATTTGATTAAAAGGCACCTAAAGGACTCACATTTTGCATCGTTACTGGAGGAAACAGGGCACTGCTCATCTTCATATGCAACACCATTCCAACAGTGAAGTATGGTGGTGGCAGCATCATGTGATGGGGTTGGGGACGGGGAAACTAAACAGGGTTGATGGAAAGCTGGACAAAGCAACATGCCAAGATATCCCTAATGAAGACCTGCTCCTGAGTGCACTGGACCTCAGACTGGTTCGAAGTCCAGAAGACCACCCAGTCGTGTGATGGTCCAGGTTGACTCCATATCCTTTGGCAAATTAAATACAGAAACCATCGATAAAATGTCTAAGGATGAGTCTGGCAAATGTGCATTAAAAATGGGAGGACCATATATAAAAAGTGTTGTCATTTCCGATAGTTTATGGAAAATTTGCCCCTCACGTTTCACCCCCAACAATTCGCCTCCCACATTTTGCCCCTCACATTTCGCCTTCCACAATTTGTCTCCTGTAGATAATGAATAGGTTACAGAAATGTAAATAATGCACCTACTTTTTCTATATCTTGTCATTTATTTTGGTTTAATAAATGCAAGTTAAAATTGCCGAAAAATTAAACACTCCCTTTACAGGTGGAACACGTAAATTTGGTTGTCATCATCTACTGATTTTCTTTTCCCTCTTATTGAAGGAACTCTCTTTACCATTGTAAGTTTTTATATGAACAGTATATACACTAGCTGTGTAAGGCCGAGCTCGTAGAAACTATATAAATAAAATGTAATATTATTATTATTATTGAAATCATCAGAAAAAAATTAAAATGCAGAGTCGGCGGTTGCGTTTTGCGGACATGCTTGCCTTCCTTGTCCATCAATGGCTAAGCGAGGTTCTCTCTCATTTGTCTTTCGTCGGCGGTTTCACTTTGGTGATGGAGTCTCTTTCTTTCAGCTTCATGCTATAGCCTCATATGTCTTTCTTCTTGCGACTTGTGAACTTGGGGCCACTTTGCTGACTATTTGACTTTCATGTTGTAGCCTCGCACTTCCGGGGTGGACAGATAGACAGACATGCTTCCACACATTGACGTTTATATATAAGATATGGCACAGTGCGTGGCGTGGTGGCATATATATTGCTATTGCACTGTCTGTGATACGCTGCTTGTTCTTCAACACTGCGAAGCACCGCAGATAGACAGGCAGTGAAAACAGCAAATGCGTGGCCTGTAGTAACAGTGTGTCCTCTGTGTTTCTGGTCATAAAGTCTTCTGCAGATAGTCATCTCTCATACACACACACATTGGCCCCCTGAAGTCTGTTTCTGATCTGTCAGTCAGGCGTTTTGGGGCTTTTACTTGACCACAGTGAGGATTCTTCTATCATCAGCAGTGGAGGTCTTCCTTGGCCTAGCAGTCCCTTTGTGATTACTGAGCCCACCAGTGTGTTCTTTCTTCTTGATGATACTCCAGACAGTTGATTTCATTCCTCCTAAAGTTTTACTGATGTCTCCCATTGTTTTATTCTTGTGTTTCGGCCTCATAATGGCTTCTTTGACTTTCATTGTCACAGCTCTTGTCCTCATGTTGACCAATGCCAACTACAGACTCCAAAGGGTAGCAGCAAGCTGAGGTATCTTATCAAGCCATGAAACCCACCTGAGGAATCACAAACACCTGGGACACCAATTGTCCCAAAATTATGGTGCCCTGAAATGGGGGGACTGTGTAGAAAAAGTGTTGTGTGTCCAAAATGTCTGCAAATCCCCTTAAATGAAAGTCTGAAATGTACACTTTATTCACAAATCTGAATTGTTTGATTTGTAATTTTAAACTGTGGAGCAGAGAGGGGGAAAATCAAAGAAAAACGTGTCTTTGTCCCAAACATTCCGGAGGGCGCTGCCACAAATTGCATTTTTCCAAATAGTCCGAAAGGAAATTCATGTGAACGTACCGAAGTTGGAAAGTGAAGTGAAACATCCCAAATGGCAGATCTGAATGGTCTGAGAACACGTGAATGCAGGATGTGGTGCAGCATTGGTCTGTATCAGAAAATGTGTTATCTCCGCTATCCGGGACAACAAGAGGTTAAGAATTTTCCTTGGTCAGTGCTACAAACTACAAAGGGTACGTAACATAATAAAAATATCATTTCTTTTAGTGCCATATTTCTTTAAAACTCAATCACTTCTCTCTTACGGAAAAGAAAAACAAAGTTAGACTCTGCAGTGTTCTCAAATAGCAGACATATTTCTAACATGCCTTTTTTATCTCTAATCTTGGAAGAGATTGTTGCCCACCAGCTATGGTGTCACTTGAATTGCAATGACCTTTATGAGTAGTTTCAGCCTGCCTGGCTTTAGGCGAGCCCACCATGCTGAGACGGCCTTAGTCCGAGTTTTAAACGAGTTACTTGTCAACTGTGACATTGGCCTTTGCTCTGTTCTATTTCTGGTAGACCTCTCAGCTACATCTGATGATGTCCATTTTGAGATTCCCTTGCAGTGCTTATGTGGCACTGCATTCCAATAGTTTCCCTAATATTTATTAAATTGTGGGGTGATCTGTTGCAATTAGCGATTTTAGATCTGCTGTTACCCCCACTCTCTTATCAAGCTCCTCAGGGCTCGGCTCTGATCTCCATTTTACTTTCAGTATACAGTCATATGAAAAAGTTTGGGAACCCCTCTCAGCCTGCAAAATAATTGACTCTCCTTTC
This sequence comes from Polypterus bichir lapradei, assembly GCA_026402145.1. Classification (NCBI taxonomy): domain Eukaryota; kingdom Metazoa; phylum Chordata; class Cladistia; order Polypteriformes; family Polypteridae; genus Polypterus; species Polypterus bichir. Next base: position 11,495,203 of record JANRMT010062816.1, on the reverse strand, counting down.
AACAAAAAAGATAACAGTGCTATGTCTTTCATTTCCTAGGAACATCGGAGTACTGGGGTGTTTTCCAAACAAAGATTTTTAGTGACGCAGTATTTAGTTGTATGAAATTAAATTAAATCTGAAAAACTGGTTGTGCAAAAATGTGGGTCCCCTTGTCATTTTGCTGATTTGAATGCCTGTCACTGCTCAATGCTGATTACTGGCAAAACCAAATTGGTTAGATGAGCTCGTTAAGCCTTGAACTTCATAGACCGGTGTGAACAATCATGAGTGGTAAAAGGTATTTAAGGTGGTCAATTGCAAGTTGTGCTTCCCTTTGACTCTCCTCTGAAGAGTGACAGGCAGCATGGGATCCTCAAAGCAACTCTCAAAAGATCTGAAAACAAAGATTGTTCAGTCTCATGGTTCAGGGGAAGGCTACAAAAAGCGATCTGAGAGGTTTAAACTGTCAGTGTCAACTGTAAGGAATGGAATCAGGAAATGGAAGGCCACAGGGACAGTTGCTGTTAAACCCAGCAGGTCTGGCAGGCCAAGAAAAATACAGGAGCGGCATATGAGCAGGATTGTGAGAATGGTTACAGACAACCCACAGATCACCTCCAAAGACCTGCAAGAACATTTCGCTGCAGATGGTGTATCTGTACATCGTTCTACAATTCAGCGCAATTCACACAAAGAACATCTGTATGACAGGGTGATGAGAAAGAAGCCCTTTCTGCACTCACACCACAAACAGAGTCGCTTGTTGTACTCAAATGCTCATTTAGACAAGCCAGATTCATTTTAGAACAAAGTGCTTTGGACTGATGAGACAAAAATTGAGTTATTTGGTCTTAATAAAAAGCGCTTTGCATGGCGGAAGAAGAACACCGCATTCCAAGAAAAAAACACCTTCTACCTCCTGTCAAATGTGGTGGAGGTTCCATCATGCTGTGGGGCTGTGTGGCTAGTTCAGGGACTGGGGGCCTTTGTTAAAGTTGAGGGTCTGATGAATTCAATCCAATATCAACAAATTCTTCAGGATAATGTTCAAGCATCAGTCACAAAGTTGAAGTTATGCAGGGGTTGGATATTCCAACAAGACAAGACCCAAAACACAGTTCGAAATCTACAAAGGCATTCATGCAGAGGGAGAAGTACAATGTTCAGGAATGGCCGTCACAGTCCCCTGACTTGAATATCATCGAAAATCTATGGGATGATTTGAAGCAGGCTGTCCGTGCTTGGCAACCATCAAATAGAACTGAACTGGAGAGATTTAGTATGGAAGAATAATTAAAAATCCCTCCATCCAGAATCCAGACACTCATCAAAGGCTATAGGTGGACAGCGTCGAGAGGCTCAAAGGAGCAAAAGGAGGCTCAACTAAGTATTGATGTCATATCTCTGTTGGGGTGCCCACATTTATGCACCTGTCTAATTTTGTTATAATGCATATTGCATATTTTCTGTTAATCCAATAAACTTAATGCCACTGCTGAAATCCTACTGTTTCCATAAGGCATGTCAGATATTAAAAGGAAGTTGCTACTTTGAAAGCTCAGCCAATGATAAACAAACATCCAAAGAATTAGGAGGGCTTCCCAAGCTTTTTCATATGACTGTATTTTCTCAATTCAAATGCTCATTCGTGTTTGGCTGCGTTCCATTTTCTTTCACGAGAACGTTGTCTGGAAGTGGTTTATTCAACAATCTTTTAGTGAAAATGCACGTGTTTTGGGACATTGTCAGCATATGACTGGATGACTTGACCTTTTTGTATTTATGCGATATGAGTAACATGAGACTTTTTCATGGACTTTTTGATGATGTTTGTGGTTGTCCAACGTTGGTCACCATTATTATACCAGAAACTCCTTTCTGCATAAAAACATAAACATTTTTACGACCATCATTTCAAGCTATATAGGGTTGGTAACATATTAAACAAAATACAGTGGTGCCTTGGTTTACGAGCATAATTCGTTCCAGAAATGTAATTGTAATCCAAAGCAAACGTATATCAAAGCGAATTTCCCCGTAAGAAATGATGGAAACTCATATGATTCGTTCCACAACCCAAAAATATTCAAATAAAAATGATTAATACAAAATATAAAGTAAAACTATGTAAAACAAATTAACCTGCACTTTACTTTTGAAAGAATCGTGGCTGCTGTGAGCGAGACGAGAGAGAGGAGAGGAGGAGGAAGGTTATTGCGTAGGACGACTTTCACTCTAACTAACGGAATCACTGCTATCTGTTGGCTCAATGGAATCTTTTTCTTTTTTGGTGACTTTAACAAGGAAACCTCTCCAATGGCAGTTGCTTTTGAGGATTTTGCAGAAATGTCACATTGCATTGTCATTAAACAGATGCTTCGCTTGCACTGCTAAAACCTTATTCGGGTGTTGCATTTCTACAAAATTTTTTTGTTGCAGTACCGTTACTAAAGAAAAGTCACTACACTTAGGCACAAAATTAAAAAAATGCTTTACGCACACACACACACACGTGGTCAAAATGCTATAGTAAACCGCACAACGCATCATAGGAACTCCACTTCCGGTCATTGAGGACGTTCACAAGAAGAGATGTTTACGCCGAGCTCGTTGCATTCTTAAGGACTCCTCTCATCCAGCCAACAAACTCTTCCAGCTCCTCCCCTCCAGAAGGCGCTACAGGAGCCTTCCGACTAAAACCAGCAGGTTTAGGAACAGCTTCTTCCCCACAGCGGTCACACTTCTGAACTCAGTTCCCCGTTGAACCTTCACATCCACACACTTAATCCTCTACACTACTCCTCCTCCCTTCCTTGTACATATCTGTACATACCTGTGCACACACAGCACACCTGTACATTGTACATCATATATCATATATTGTATATCTGTATATATTACAATACTCATAGTATTATAGCACATACATATCACATCTGTATATTGTACATCTGTGTATATATATATAATAGTACTTATATTACTACTGCACATACATAATACACCTGTATGTTGTATATCTGTATGTATATATATATATATATATAGTACTTATAGTATTATAGTACATACAAATACATGTATAGGTACATAAATGTATATTGTAAAATATGTATATTTGCCATCCGCATTTAGAACATTTCTATATCTATCTATATATATCTATATATCTATTCTCATCTTCACTGTGCTCTTAATTATACATATCGTATTTAACTGTATATATCGCATTTAACTGTAAATATCATTGTACATAATATGCACTTATTATATTTATTGTACTTCTGCTCTTTGCACTTCTGATTAGAGGCTAAACTGAATTTCGTTGCCCTGTATTTATACATGTGTAATGACAATAAAGTGAATCTAATCTAATCTAATCTCATAGGGATGTTGACTATACGAGTGAGGCATGCCGACTGGGAGACGATTTCCCATAATCCTGCAGCGAGAGAGAGAGAGAGAGAGAGAGATAGAAGAACCATCGGCACAGTTGTGTTCGTGTGACGCTCGGCAGACAAAGCGTATACGTACTACCTGTATTGCAAAACCTCGCTCGTTTATCAAGTTAAAATGTAATAAAAACTAGGGGGCTTTGCCCCCTGCTCGCTTCACTCACCAACACCTCCCCTGCCCCCAGGCTACGCACCGTTGTGAAGAGGGGATCTGAATGCACTGCAAGGAGACGCAGTCACACATCTGAAACCCCCTCTTAAATGGTGATACAATGGGAAGCAAATAACAGTTTTTTTTTTAACCTCCTCTTTGCTCGATCAGCTGCTGGCTTGCTGCTGCTGGTGCCATGCCGTGTGTTTTGCATCTCGTGTGGCGCTTCGAACGTTTAAAAGCCTGTACAGCAGCTGTCCTTTTGTCTCACTGCTTTGTCTCTCTTGTCCCCCAGACATCCTCAAACACTATTCGATCTCTTTTCGCTATAGGAAATGATACCTTAAGTGTGCAATCTGGATGTTGTGCTTGAGTCTGAACTATCATTCCAGGCTCATATTAACCCTTTACACTCAGTCCCATTGTTTTGGACCCACCGGCGGGACCGAATAATAATGCAAAATTTTTGATTAAAAACCACATTAAATCATTCATTTCCTCGATGCTATAATTAAAGTATAGTGTTTTGTTGTTTAAATTCTGTGTTACACACCCCAGTACCATTTGTCAATGATTTTCTTTCTTCCCTCAAAAAAGGCCAAACTGCTGTATCACAGCAACACCTGACCCCAGCCGTGACTTTCTTGAACATCCTGATTCAATTGTCAACAATTTGACAGGTAGACTGTTATCTACTAAATGAGAGGGGTGTTTCAACTTTCAAATGACACTACATTCCTCTTTCTACCTTGTCCACTTTCTAAATCGTTAACTCATGGCAGTGGGGTTTGGGCAGATTTGTGGCAGAGGAAATTTAATATCAGTAAATAAAATGTATTGCAAAGAAGAAGTAAAAATGCTAGGTTTGAATACACAACGGGAGGTCTGAAAATCGAAAATACACCTTGCGATAAAGTTTTAGGAGTCATAGTGGACTCGACACCATCAACTGCCATCCATCCTTGGTCCTATGTTATTTTCCATCTATATGCTTCTTTTAGGTTCCATTTTTAAAAAGCATGGTCTGTCTTTCTACTGTTTTGCCAATGACGTCCAAATTTATTTACCACTTAAAAACAACTCTATACAGTCTCTATTGGAATGTTTGGATAACATCAAGATCTGGATGTCCTTAAATTTTCCTTAAAAGCTGAGGTTTTGGTTTTTGGTCCTTCTGAGGTTTCTGGTATGACCACTAGTAGTCTTGGTCCACAGGGATTGTATTGTACATCCTCAGCTAGGAATTTGACAGCAGTCTTAAACTGGATAAGCAGGTAATTTCTTTTGTTAAAAACTGTTTTTTTTTTTCCAGTTGAGACTCTTGGCCAAGGTTAAGCCTTTTCTTTGTTTCTCTGACTTTGAGAAGGTCATACATGCTTTTATTTCATCCTGCCTGGATTATTGCTAATTCTCTGCACACAGGGGTCAGGCAGTCCCTTCTGTGTCACCTACAGCATGTTTAAAATGCACCTGATAAGCTTCTTTGCGGTGGGCTGGCGCCCTACCCGGGGTTTGTTTCCTGCCTTGCGCCCTGTGTTGGCTGCGATTGCCTCCAGCAGACCTCCGTGACCCTGTAGTTAGGATATATAGCGGGTTGGATAATGGATGGATTGATGCTAAGCTTCTGACAAAAACCTCAGACGTGAGTACACATGACTCCAATATTGGCCTCTCTCTATTGGCTACCTGTTAGTTTTAAAATGATTTTTAAACTTTTATTGCTTATTTATAAGTCTTTAAATGATTTAGTACTGGTATATCTCACCAGTCTGGGTGGTATGGTGGTGTGGTGAGTAACGCTGCTGCCTCACAGTTAGGAGACCCAGGTTCGCTTCCCGGGTCCTCCCCGCGTGGAGTTTGCATGTTCTCCCCATGTCTGCGTGGGTTTCCTCCAGGTGCTCCGGTTTCTTTGCATTGGTGATCCTAAATTGTGCTTGGTTTGTTGGTGTCTGCGGTGGGCTGGTGCCCTGCCCAGGGTTTGTTCCTGCCCTGTGCTGGCTGGGATTGGCTCCAGCAGACCCCCATGACCCTATGTTAGGATAGAGTGGGTTGGAAAATGACTGACAGAGTATATAGATTTGAGCAATCATCAGTACAACAACATTTATTTCTATAGCACATTTTCATACAAACAATGTAACTCAAAGTGCTTAATAAATAATTAAAATTAGGGAACACTAATTAACATAAAATAAAAGTAAGGTGGCGGCACGGTGGCGCAGTGGTAGCGCTGCTGCCTTGCAGTAAGGAGACCTGGGTTGGCTTCCCGGGTCCTCCCTGCGTGAAGTTTGCATGTTCTCCCTGTGTCTGCGTGGGTTTCCTCCAGGTGCTCCGGTTTCTTTCCACAGATCTTCAATTGTCCCTAGTGTGTGATTGGTGTGTGTGTGTGTGTGTGCCCTGCCCGAGGTTTGTTCCTGCCTTGAGCCCTGTGTTGAGTGGGATTGGCTCCAGCAGACACCCGTGACCCTGTGTTAGGATATAGTGGGTTGGAAAACGACTGACTGACTGACTGAGTCTATAGATTTGAGCAATCATTAGTACAACAACAACAACAACATTTATTTCTATAGCACATTTTCATACAAACAATGTAACTCAAAGTGCTTAATAAATAATTAAAATTAGGGAACACTAATTAACATAAAATAAAAGTAAGGTGGCGGCACGGTGGCGCAGTGGTAGCGTTGCTGCCTTGCAGTAAGGAGACCTGGGTTGGCTTCCTGGGTCCTCCCTGCATGGAGTTTGCATGTTCTCCCTGTGTCTGCGTGGGTTTCCTCCAGGTGCTCCGGTGTCTTTCCACAGATCCTCAATTGTCCCTAGTGTGTGCTTGGTGTGTGTGCCCTGCCCAGGGTTTGTTCCTACCTTGAGCCCTGTGTTGAGTGGGACTGGCTCCAGCAGACACCCGTGACCCTGTGTTAGGATATAGTGGGTTGGAAAACGACTGACTGACTGACAGAGTCTATAGATTTGAGCAATCATTAGTACAACAACAACAACAACATTTATTTCTATAGCACATTTTCATACAAACAATGTAACTCAAAGTGCTTTACGTGCATGAAGAAAAAGAAAAAAAGACAAAATAAATAATTAAAATTAGGGAACACTAATTAACATAAAATAAAAGTAAGGTGGCAGCACAGTGGCGCAGTGGTAGCACTTCCTGGGTCCCTCCCTGCATGGTTCACTTCCCGGGTCCTCCCTGCGTGGAGTTCATGCATGTTCTACCCGTGTCTGCGTGGGTTTCCTCCCACAGTCCAAAGACATGCAGGTTAGGTGCATTGGCAATTCTAAATTGTCCCTAGTGTGTGCTTGGTGTGTGGGTGTGCCCTGTGGTGGGCTGGCACCCTGTTTTGGCTAGGATTGGCTCCAGCAGACCCCCGTGACCCTGTAGTTAGGATATAGCGGGTTGGATACTAAATGGATATGTCTCACCAGTCTTCTTAAATCGTATGCCCCGCCCCGGTTTTTAAGATCGTCTGACCAGTTGCTATTGATGGTACCTCGGACAGGCTAAAGCATAGGGGTGATTGTGCATTTGCGTTCTGCTCCAAGGCTCTGGAACAACCTGTCACTGCAGATGAATTCTGCTCCGAATTTGAACATTTTTAAATCTAGATTGAAAACATATTTTTGTTTCCTGTCTTTTTAATTCAAATTAATAAGGGTTATTCGTTTGTATTTTATGTATTGGATAGTGACTGTACTTTATACTTGGTGCCTGTAATCATGGAATGTTTTTCTGTTATGCTACAGTATATGTTATTTATTGTCTTTCTATTATTACTATTATTTACTGTACAGCACTTTGGTAAACATAGAGAAGCATTATAAATAAAGCTGACTTGACTTGACATGACAACTGCCAGACAATGTTCAGAAGCTACTGAGAAGGATAAGAGAATGTCAGGTTATATAGCGCCTTGATGTGTGGGGTACAAGTCACAGGAGGTTCTGCTCAAGCTTTATAACACACTGGTGAGGCCTCATCTGGTGTACTGGGTGCAGTTTTGGTCTCCAAGCTACAAAAAGGACATAACAGCACAAGAGAAAATCCAGAGAAGAGCAACTAGGCTGATTCCAGGGATACAGGGGGTGAGTTAGGAGGAAACATTAAAAGATTTAGGAGCCATAGTGGACTTGACACTATCAACTCTCAGACAGTGTATAGAAGCCATTAAGAAGGCTAACAGAATGTCCGGTTATATAGCGCCTTGATGTGTGGAGTACAAGTCACAGGAGGTTCTGCTCAGGCTTTATAACACACTGGTGAGGCCTCGTCTGGAGTCCTGGGTGCAATTTTGGTCTCCAAGCTACAAAAAGGACATAACAGCACTAGAAGAAGTCCAGAGAAAAGCAACTAGGCTGATTCCAGGGTTACAGGGGATGAGTTAGGAGGAAAGATTAAAGGACTTAGGACTCGTAGTGGACTCGACACTATCAACTTCCAGACAATGTACAGAATCCATTAACGTGCCTAACAGAATGTCAGGTTATATAGCACCCTGATGTGTGGAGTGCAAGTCCAATGTGGTTTTGCTGAAGCTTTATAACACAATGGTGAGGTCTCATCTGGAGTACTGGTGCAGTTTGGTTTCTGGGCTACAAAAAGGACATAGCAGCGCTAGAAGAAGTCCAGAGAAGAGTGACTAGGCTGATTCCAGGGCTACAGGGGATAAGTTATGAGGAAAGATTTAAGGATTTAGGACTCGTAGAGGACTCAACACTATTAACTTCAAACAATGTACAGAATCTATTAAGGCGGCTAACAGAATGTCAGATAATTTAGCACCCTGATATGTGGAATGCAATACCAAGGAGGTTCTGCTGAAGCTTTATAACACACTGGTGAGGCCTCATCTGGAGTGCTGGGTGCAATTTTGGTCTACAAAAAGGACATAGCAGCACAAGAAGAAGTCCAGAGAAGAGCAACTAGGCTCATTCCAGGGCTACAGGGGATGAATTATGAGGAAAGACTAAAGGACTTAGGAGTCAAAGTGGACTAATCACTATCAACTTCCAGACAATGTACAGAATCCATTAAGACATCTAACAGAATGTCAGGTTATATAGCGCCTTGATGTGTGGAGTACAAGTCACAGGAGGTTCTGCTCAAGCTTTATAACACACTAGTGAGGCCTCATCTGGAGTACTGGGTGCAGTTTTGGTCTCCAAGCTACAAAAAGGACATAACAGCAGTAGAAGGAGTCCAGAGAAGAGCAACTAGGCTCATTCCAGGGCTGCAGGGGATGAGTTATAAGGAAAAAATAAAAGAGCTGAGCCTTTTCAGCTTAAGCAAAAGAAGATTAAGATTAAGACATTAGTGAAGTGTTTAAAATTATGAAATCCAGTCCGATGGATCGAGACAGTGACTTTGAAATGAGTTCAGCAAGAACACGGGGACACCATTGGAAACTTGATTAGGGTAAATTTCGCATAAACATTAGGAAGTTTTTCTTCACATAGAAACGTGATGTTATTTTAGAAGAAATAAGTGGCTAGGACTGGTGAGTTGTGTGGTGCTGAATGGCCTGCTCTCGTTCAGATTGTTCTACTGTTCTAATGACCACCAGAATGGCATGCACCTTTATTTTACAGTGCTTATTTTTGTATTTATGAATTATCAATGTAAAGTGCCTAAGTTACACTTGTGCTAAGGGGACACTTTATTAAAATCCTTCAATCCTTTGAGTTTTCTGTGATGAATGACAATCCATTCAAGGGTTGGTTACTGCCTTATATCCAGAATGGGCCCTGAATTAGTTTCATTATAATTCATGACAGGACAGGTATTGGTCATTTTATTCAGGCTTCATTCTGGGTCCAGGATGTGGTGCTGTTGTCCATATTTACAATCTGTAACAAAAAAAAATGTGGTGACAATTACTACATATATTTATTTTATTTTAAATTTGCCTTATTTTTAGAACTTGAAAGCCATGCATACTTCCATCCATCCATCATCCAACCCACTATATCCTAACTACAGGGTCACGGGGGTCTGCTGGACCCAATCTCAGGGCACAAGGCAGGAAACAAACCCCGGGCAGGGCACACACACACACACACACACAAAGGACAATTTAGGAATGCCAATGCACCTAAACCTGAATGTTTTTGGATTGTGGGAGGAAACCGGAGCACCCGGAGGAAACCCACGCTGACACGGGAAGAACATTCAAACTCCTTGCAGGGAGGACCCGGGAATTGAACCCAGGTCTCCTTACTGCGAGGCAGCAGCACTACCCACTGCGCCACGTTTTATCATAATTCATGACAGGACAGGTATTGGTCATTTTATTCAGGCTTCATTCTGGGTCCAGGATGTGGTGCTGTTGTCCATATTTAAGGTCTGCAACAAAAAAAATGTGGTGACAATTACTATATATATTTATTTTATTTTAAATTTGCCTTATTTTTAGAACTTGAAAGCCATCCATCCATTATCCAACCCGCTATATCCTAACTACAGGTTCATGGGGGTCTGCTGGAGCCAATCACAGCCAACAAACCCCGGGCAGGGCACACACACTAGGGACAATTTAGGATTGC
>JANRMT010062816.1:11464087-11485053 GCA_026402145.1 Polypterus bichir lapradei | reverse complement strand
CACCCGGAGGAAACCCACGCAGATACAGGAAGAACATGCAAACTCCACACAGGGAGGACCCAGGAATCGAACTGAAGAGCAAAGAGAAACGGCAGCAAGCACTACCCACTGCGCCACTGTGCCACCCAGCTCTGAATTAGTTTCATCATAATTCATGACAGGACAGGTATTGGTCATTTTATTCAGACTTCATTCTGAGTCCAGGATGTGGTGCTGTTATCTATATTTACAGTCTGCAACAAAAAAATGTGGTGACCACTGCAGTAACAATTACTATATATATTTATTTTATTTTAAATTTGCCTTATTTCTAGTACTTGGAAGTCATGCATACTTCAATAGTTTTTGATTTCTTGCCTCTGCAGGTGGTTGACTCACATTGATAAACAGACAAGCTAACATTACCAGCTGCGCTAAATTGATTTTATTTAGTTTTCGGCAATCTTTTCACACATTCCTGTAGCAAATCGAGTGCATTTTTATTTATTTTTTTTATTTTCGTTTGAGCTTGCCTGATATTTTTCATTGACTTTATTGATATTTATTGTGCCGTTTCTCTTTGCTCTTCAGTATTCCACTGGAATAAAAAAGCAAAACTAAACAGGTGCCATTCACGCCGAGTAGCGATTTTGATTTATTATACATGTGCAAATAGCTGAAGTTTTCCCAACTGCAGACTTAAATGCGGTTCTGCAGAGATGTGCCTAAGCAGGATTAATGAGCACATCTCTGATTGCATCTGTAATGTCGTCTCAAGACAGACAAGCGCGTAGGCAAGCAATTTTGATGCCATTGATTAAGCCAGCTACTGTATGTAAACACATTTTTTTCGATAAGCACACAAAATGCATATTTTATTCCATCTTTGTTTAATTGAATCTTTCATATAGATTGTAGCAGTGGGGAGTATGCTCATCTCTTTCAAAGAAAATCAAACTTTGGATCTTCTGCCGATACCCTAAGTTAAAGCACTGCATCCACTCGACTGAGCCATTTATTGACCGCCAGTTGAGCCACCCGTGGAGACGAAATCACATAATGAACGAGAAAATCCTGGACTTCTCAGCGTGGGACTGCATTTACATTGAATTATGTGGAATGAGTTCAGGTCAACTGCACAAACGTGACGTGATGAATGTTAAAATGCTTATGGAGCCCCTGCGTCACTCTAAACCTATTCGGTTCATAGTATCTCATTAGATTTGCAACACATTTTATCTCCTTAGGGTGGCACTACTGTCTACCTCTTGGGGAGTTGCCAACCGGGATCCCGATCTGTTTCGTTGTTTGCTGGGTGCACATCACGTTAGGTGACTAGAGATCGCCAACTGCCACTGACTCGTTATGATTATGTAAATGATGGCTACGACTGAAAATCGAAGGAAACGTCATACGATGTGACGTAGCCTTCACCTGCACGTCTTTTGACTGTGGTGGGAAAAAAATGGAGTGCCTGGAGGAAACCCACATGAATCAATGGGGAGAGCATTTAGACTCCACACAGCGAGGACCCTGGACTTGAACCCCAGTCTTGCTGTAGAGAGGCAGCAGTGCTACCACCTGGGGTAAAGTGAGGTCCGCGGCTGATTGGCATCATTTTCAAGAAGTCACTCGCAGCTTTAAGGAGGGGGTGTGGTAGCGTGGCAGGAGCGGTTCCTGGGCACGATACGGGCAATCCCGCACTTAAGTGCATGGATGCGGAATCGCCCGTGGCCATAATTGATAACATGAGCTGCTAATTGCCACACCTGTGGCACCTCCCCGTTTTAAAAAGGGAAGCGCGACTGCGAGATGGAGGAAGACAAAAAAGGACAGAATGAAGGTTAGTGAAGGCAGAAGGTGAAAGAGCCGGTGAGCAAGAGAAAGGCAGGCAGCTGGGAGTAGAGCCCCAGAAGGAGTGTGTGGCCGACACTCGAGGAGGCAGTTAGAAGTGGTCACTGAGCGATTTCAAGGAGCTGGAGTGACCAAGAAGGTGGTTGGCGCACAGGAGTCAGGGAGGTTTGGGAAGGTTAAGCCACAGCGTGAGCACCCTGTTCCCTGTGGAACCCGAGTCTCGGTCCGACGAGACAACAGTATGTAGCCAGGGGACGGAAGGCAATCAGACCAAGAGAAGGTCGGCTGCAGCTTGCAGGTAGGGTGACTCCCCTGTTGCAAAGCCCGTTGGGATAAGCAGGGGAGCTGCCAGTTAGAATGAAGAAGACAACTTCCTTCCATTGTTTTAACTTCATTTTGTTTTTTTGGGGGGGATTTTAACCTCCACTTTTTTCACCTCATTTTTTATGGATTATTTATTTATTAACCCTTTCTGCCCCTGATTTTCTGTTTTTACGGGAAAAATTATTTTGTGAGATATTCTACCATTGGGGTGTCTAGGAATCTCAAAAATGAAAAAACAAAAAAAATAAAATATATAACTATTATCATACAAACAGTAACGGCGCACTGCACAATAACGCACAGTGGATCCACTTGATTTGACCATTCCTAGTTTTCATCCTCTTCCTCTGTGCGTTTATCATTCGTTTGCTCAGAGGTTGATGCGCTTGCTGCATCCTGAGCAGCTCTTCTTTTCTCCACACTAGCGGCCCGCTTCTTCTCTTCTTCCGTCAGCATCTTTTCGCATTAAAACTGATGAAGTCAGTGTTTGTGTTGCAATTACTTAGTACGTTTTTCATAATTTTTCACTTAAACTGGCACGTAAGTCTTCAATCTGCCTCAAGAATGATTTAAGATATGAAGAGGTAGAGGAAGTAACAGAGGAAGGTGGTAGGGAACGAGAACGGCGCCCGTACATGTGCACCGCACGGCTTCCCTGCTGGCCACTGCCGAAAGTTAATTCTACAATAAAATAAAATAAAAATATAAAGAGGAATAAGCTTGGAGGCCAATCATCACCCCGTAAGCCAAAAGTAGACGTCACCTAGTATATGTGTACCAAATTCCAGGTCAATAGGTCAAATGGTTTGCGAGCTACAGGTGATTTAAAATCCTGGACAGACAAACGAACAGCCACGGTGGTGTATTACATATAAAGACTAGGGGGCTATGCCCCCTGCTCGCTTCGCTTGCCAACCCCTTCCACGCCCGCCAGCACTACGCGCTGTTGTGAAGAGGGGGGCTGAACGCACCCCAAGGAGACACAGCCGCTCCTCTGAAACCCCTCTTAAATTGTGATACAATGGGAAACAAATACATTCTTTCTAACCTCCTCTTTGCTCGATCAGCTGCTGGCTTGCTGCTGCTGGCGTGCCGTGTGATCTGCATCTTGTGCGGCGCTTCGAACGTTTAAAAGCCTGTACAGCACCTGTTCTTTTGTCTCACTGCCTTGTCTCTCTTGTCCCCCAGACATCCTCAAACACTATTCGATCACTTTCCGCTGTTCCGTTATTTCACCAAGTGATATTTTCCGTTTGTTTGCGCTAATGCGATCTTTACCATCAGTTTTTTGAGACTTTCGAATTTTCCTTCTTCCATTATCTCTAACCTGCTCAGCATGTGTATCACGGGACTTGCTTCCAAAGGTTGTAAGTATGACGTGACTTGTCCGTCTCGCGAGACGTGAAAGTGTCTCTCTGTCTCTCTTCCAAAGATCACACCTCGTCACAGGACAAAAGTCTCGTATCGTCGCAAGATTTTTATTTTTTATAATAGAGAGATAGCTGCCGAATACTTCCATCTTCTTCAGGAAATAAAATTGAAAGTGGAGCTACTTACTATGTGGTGCGCACCTGTGGTGCACAGAAGCGTCCATTTTCACTTGCGTGTTTTACGGACTGTATGCCAAAGCAACTGCCACCTCTTTCCAATCTGTGCTAATAGTAGCAGGCCCGGTTCCAACGGCTGCAAACGTACCTGTGCTTTACAAAAAATGGCGGCATATATGTACTAGTAATAGGATGTCAGGGCCGAAAGGGTTAACTTTGAGCACTGCACCGTGGACACGGTTTAGTTTTGGCTTGTTTTAGTAAAGGCCCCTGCGCACTTTACACCTTCCCCTTGCTCCATGTGTGATTTGTCCTCATTGCACAGCTCATCTGGTTACATTATCAATGGTGTTGGGTTCAAGAGGCTCCCAGAACTGGAAAAGGGAGCATGGAGCAGGACCTGCACCATCACAGAACCACACCATCATACCGTACAATTATTAACATATTACATACCATTCTCAATAATCCATGCAACACATCAATCCCACGTTCCCACTCCGTCATTTTTGAAGTGTGCGGCTATGCCAGGTCAACCTTTGCCACATTTATTATCCACTGATGTACTTTCAAGCTCTGTGTGTTGCAAACACGTCTTCTCTTCAGCTTACGCTGGTGACCTTGTCCTGTTCTCTGAGCTGAATTTAAAGCAGTAGCCTGTAGACACATTGCCGGTGCTACCGTAGGAAGGATTTTAAGTACTTGAGCTGAATCTGAGGTGCGCCATCTTTTTCTTCCCACTATAGAGAATCAATTATTCAACTCTGTTCACATACGCGTTTTTTAGCCTTAGGATAAAGTGTTGCAGCTCTCCATAGCAGAGGGTGGTGATGCCCTTCTCCTGGTGAGGTGAGAGATGTGGAGGCCAACTACTCTGAAGAGCCTTTTTTATTTTTTATCTTCTTCCAGTCAGCACTAAGTTCTTAGCAGCAGTGGAAACTTTGAGACGAATTAAAAGACGAGGAAGGATTTGCAGCTGTGGGTCTAAGGTGATTGGAAATTACCGCAGAGGAAATGCAGCTGGGAAGGTGAAAGAAGTGGCAAAAGAGTTATGGCGGAAAGAAACAAGGGGCTGATTTTAATTCAGACCAGAAGAAAACGTGCACGCAAACGAGACCATCGGCGCTCCGCTCGGTTCCAGCTTCATTATACTTTGTGTGGCTGTGTGAGTAGAACGCATTATTCAAGTCTTTCCACTGTGTAAATGATACAGATGCGTTCATATATAATTAGAGCAATTAAACGCAAGTCCTTCACTCCTGCTGATTGGATCTGAGAGTTGCAATTCAGGAGAAGCGCAGAGCGAAAAATAAAAAATAAAGTACAAGGTGATTCAAAAAGATTCTTCCGATTTCAAAATGATTTATTTCATTTGTTAACCATTACAGAACAACGCAGCAGTTTGTAAATGGTTTAGGTGAGCATAAAGTTTATTATGTCATTCTACAAGTGCTCAATATGACCTCCTGCAGCTGTACGGACAACATCAACGCGACAGTCAAATTAATCACATACTCGATTGAGCATAGCGGGCATCACGCTGTACTCATAACAACAACAACAACAACATTTATTACTATAGCACATTGTAATACAAACGATGGAGCTCAAAGTGCTTTACATGATGAAGAATGAAATAAAAGACACAATATATAAGTAAATAAAATTAGGCAACACTAATTAACATATTTGTGGTGGGCTGGCGCCCTGCCCGGGGTTTGTCTCCTGCCTTGCGCCCTATGTTGGCTGGGATTGGCTCCAGCAGACCTCCATGACCCTGTAGTTAGGATATAGCGGGTTGGATAATGGATGGATGGATAATTAACATATAATAAAAGTAAGGTCCGCTGGCCAGGGAGGACAAAAAATCTGCGGGGACCACCCAGCCATCTCTAGGCATTCTACCTAACATAAATGACCTCAATCAGTCCTCATGGTATTCAGAGTTCACATGGAAGAACTTGATGATGCTGGTCATGTGGACTTCTGGCGCACGTGTGTGACAACAGTTATGACAGGTTCACTCTTATTAAAGCAGAGAACACAAAATGCTTTCTGCTCAGAGGTCACCATCTCCTCGCAGACTGAAGAGAGACGTCTTCCGGTCACAGTCAGAAACTCTATGACCCCACTCTTTCAACTGATATGTGATTGGTTCACGTTTGTAAAAATATGGCACTTTGAAATCGGATGAATCTTTTGAATCAGTCAGTCATCATCCAACCTGCTATATCCTAACACAGGGTCACCGGAGCCAGTCCCAGCCAGCACAGGGCAGGAACAAATTCCTGGGCAGGGTGCCAGCCCACCACAGGGCACAAACACACACACTAGGGACAATTTAGGATCGCCAATGCACCTAACCTGCATGTGTTTGGACTGTGGGAGGAAACTCACGCAGACATTGGGAGAACAGCAAACTCCATGCAGGGAGGACCCGGGAAGCGAACTCGGTTCTCCTTACTGCGAGGCAGCACTGCGCCACCGTGCCACCCTCTTTTGACTCACCCTGTATTTATTTCTGCTTTTTAGTTGATTACAAAGAAATTTTATTTACTGCTATTTTTAAGTCTAATGTGAAAAGCAAGTTGGCCAACAGAGTGAAGCGCAGGGTTTCTGCCGGCCTGGGTGGGATGCCATTACCTAGCTGGGATTCCAGATTAGCTGAATTGTAATGGGGAAGAGTACCTGCTCAATTTGTATGTGTAGATTCAGGGTTAATATTCTGCGCTGTGAACTTTAAATCCTATCACTAGAAAAATATATGTTGTTCTTTAACAATGAGTAATGAACTGGGTTTAATGAAATAGTAAAATGTCTCACTTTCAATGTTTCATGTGTTTTCTGTATTCCATTGTGAACAAAATATGGGTCTGTGAGATTTGCAAAAGATTGCATTCTGGTTTTTTTATTTCTATTTTACACAGCATCCCAGCAATTTTGGAACTGGAATATACTGGGGTAGGCAAAAGTAGGTTTACTTATTCGTGTATTGTTATTTATTTATTATCCATCATCCAACCCGCTATATCCTAACTACAGGGTCACAGGGGTTTGCTGGACCCAATCCCAGACAACACAGGGAGTAAGGCAGGAAACAAACCCTGGGCAGGGCACCAGCCCACTGCAGGGTGCACACGCACGACAACTTAGGATAGCCAATGCACCTAACCTGCATGTCTTTGGACTGTGGGAGGAAACCCACACAGACATGGGGAGAACATGCAAACTCCACACAGGGAGGACCTGGGAAGCGAAGCCGGGTCTCCTTACTGCGAGGCAGCAGCGCTACCACTGCACCACTGTGCTGCCCTTTATTCATTATTTTATTATTTATTTGTATTATTTGCCTTCTTCTTCTTCTTCTTCTTATTATTATTATTATTAGCAAGTAGACTATAAGCATAACCTGCATGTCTTTTTTCCATACGAGTATGACAACTGTAAACCTACTTTTGCCCACTCCTATATGAAATAGTTGCATACTCGTTATTTTCTTTAAGTTATAACCAAATCTGTATCTTTATAGGTGTGGAGTATTTTGGAGTTTCAAGTACAGGCAGTTACAATTGATAAGACAATTGATGATCACTGTAAGCAATAAACCTGATAAATGTTTGCTAACTAAGGGCCACCAAACATGACTTAACCCTTGCTGGTATGAACTAAAATTTATGGTAGGAGTGGTAGCTGAGATTTCCAAGAAGATATTTAAGACTTTAACATTTATTTCTATATCAGCATTAATGCTATTGAAGACTTTCTTTTGTTAAATTAAAATATTGTGGCTTATTTTCTTCCTCAGCAAGGATAATAATTTTTTCTTGTAGAATTAAACCTGCTTAGTCTCACGCAGAGGAGACCGCGTGGGGACGTAGATCAAGCCGAATTCTTCTCTAACGTAACGGTGAAACACCAGTGGAAATTCAGGGGAAGTGCATTGAGGGCTGAAGCCAGGAAGAACGTCTTGATGCAAAGAGTTCCCTTTACTTCTCAAAGGTTGGCTTATGAGACAGAGATTTCCAATTATGTTCCATCCATCCATTATCCAGCCCGCCGAATCCGAACACAGGGTCATGGGGGTCTGCTGGAGCCAATCCCAGCCAACACAGGGCACAAGGCAGGAACTAATCCCGGACAGGGTGCCAACCCACCGCAGTTTCCAATTATGTTTCATTTAAAAAATCAAACATTATCACCCAGATGTTTCTCCTAGAATTCCTTAGGATAAAACAGCTTTAGGCAAAAGGAAGACATGAGATACAAACGAGGTATCGAGAATTTAGCTTGATAAGCCTGGTATCTCTCGCTCTATATAAAATCCAACGTCTGTCTGTCAGTCTGTCCGCTTTTCACGAGAATACTGCTTAATGGATTTAGATCGGGTTTTTTTTCTCTGATTTGCTTGAACATTCTGGTTGATTTTGCATCCTCTCTCATCGCGCTATGTATCATCGTTCGCTTGCAGTACCAATCTATTTGCACAAATCCGAGAGAGACGTAAGGAGAGCTTGAACATTCCGGTTGATTTTGCAACTTCTCTCATCGTGCTAAGTCTTATAGTTTGCTTGAGGTACCGATTTATTCACGTGAATCAGAGAGACAGGCTGCAGGCTAGGGTGAAGGGGGCGGGCCCTCCTCACTCATGCGCCAGCCTCAAGGTGTTCCTTACCTCCGCTTAGCTAGCAAACGAGAGAACTACTTAATGGATTTAGATCAGGTTTTTTTTCTCTAATTTGCTTGAACATTCTGGTTGATTTTGCAACCTCTCTCATTGAGCTATGTATCATAGTCCGCTTGCAGTACCGATTTATTTGCGTGATTCCGAGAGAGACGTAACAGGCTGAGGGGAGGGGGGCGGGGCTCTCCTTACTCACGCGCCAGCCTCGGGGTGTTCCATACTTCTTTTCAGCTAGCGAACGAGAGAACTACTTAACGGATTTAAAACAGTTTTTCTCAAAAATTTGCTTCTATATTCCGGTTGATTTTGCAACTTCTCTTATCGTGCTAAAATTATAGTATAGCTTGAGGTACTGATTTATTCACGTGAATCAGAGAGACAGGCTGCAGGCTGAGGTGAAGGTGGCGGGGCCCTCCTCACTCACAAACCAGCCTCAGGGCGTTCCTTACCTCCGCTTAGCTAGCAAACGAGAGAACTACTTAACGGATTTAGATTGGGTTTTTTTTCTATAATTTGCTTGAACATTCTGGTTGATTTTGCAACTTCTCTCATCATGCTAAGTATCATAGTTCGCTTGCAGCAGCAATATATTCGTGCTAATCCGAGACAGAGGCTTCGGGCCTAGGTTAAGGGGAAGGCATGATGTCAGGAGTGGGGAGCCGGGCAGGACCCTCCTCACTGTCCTATTTCACTTCTACGCAGGCGGAGCCGTAGGGGACAGCTAGAGTTTTATGAAATCTCTTTCTAATCTTGTTTTAAGCTATTTTAAGACTTCATATTTTTTATTTATTATCAGACTGATGCCTTTATCCAGGTAACTTAGAACATTTCAGACATGATTGGTTACATATCTTTTGTTTTTTTAATTGGAGCAAAGGCAGGTGAAGTGACTTGTTCATGGACACACAGTGGTGTCAGCAGTGGGATATGAACTCACAACCTCAATTTTGTAATCCAAAGTCTTTACCACTAAATCACTTCTTCTAGAATGAGCATAATCTAATTGGATCAACTAACAGTATAACTCAGAAACAAGGACAACAGTTTTGTAATCATAGTCAAGTGTTTTATTCTCACTATACATAAAAGGAGTTAAAATTGAGAATTTGGTTTGAGACCCATGGTCTATTTTTGCGAAATCTCTTTGAAATTGTCATATTTTTATTAATTATTAGACTGATATCTTTATCCAGGTGAAGTGGAATGATGATTGTGAGCCAGATCTTGTCTAACATCACTACAGGTCAGGTCAGGTCAGGTTAGGGGAGTATGTACTGGTACAGGGTGTTGCCACACTCACCACACGATGAAACAGCTTGGGGTTTCTTGCTTGGCAAACCGGCAGATATGTGGTCCAGTCCAACCCTCCATCTATCTGCTGCAGCCAGGGGTTACATGGGTGTCCCCTTGGCTTGGTCCAGCCACTCGAGTCCTCAACAATGAGGGTCCAATGTGCCGAATCACCCTCAGGGAATTGCACCACTTGACTGTAGTGCCGTAACTGACGCTCCCTCTCAATGCAGGTAATGTGCTTCATTCGGGACTCTGTGAACAACACAAAGTCAAACCAACGGTACCCAAGGATTCTCAGAAGAGAGACAGTACTGATGGAGTCCATAGCGTCCATGTCTCGCAACCATGTAGCAAAACAGGAAGTACCAGGACTTTAAAGACTTAGACCTTCATCCTTTTGTAGAGATATCAGGAGAGCCACACACCCCTTTCCAGTGACCTCATGACCCCCCCATGCTCTCCCAATCCGTCTACTGACTTCATAGGAAGAGTCACCAGAGACATGAATGTCACTGCTGAGGTCGGTAAACCTCTCAACCTTTACCCTAACATCACTACCTGACCTCATAAATACTCTTTTGGCTGAATGGGCACACATTCCCACAGACGTACTCTGCTTTCTTATGGAAAGAAGAGAGGAGGTTATTATAGGGAGATCAGCTCCACATTATTGCCCACAGTTTTGGAATGGGATGTCCAAGAAGCTCATACAGGTGGGATGGTTAGGCATCCCCAACAGACTTTTAGGGCATATTTGTATTTGCTAGCTTTTGAATGACATTTTATTTTCATAGAAAAAAAAATCACAAATTCATAACACCATGCATTAAAATTCATATTGTTCTTCTATTTTCTCCAGTTTATAGCAATTTTCATCATGTAGCACCGTTATGTACCCGGCCATTTTAAGCCACCATAATGTATTGCTCCCCACTGTGATGGCTTTTACAATAAAGTAAACTGCAGTGATAATTTTAACAGCACAGTATTTTTGATGCCAATGATTTATCGGCACAGCCAGCAAGCAAGTAAAATTCTTCAGTAAGTTAAACCGTTCAATCATAGACCCAGAAGCATCAATAAATAAGTCTCTGCTACTTTTTTTTTTTAAAAACAGCAATAAAATTTGCAGGAACTGCTTAAATAGCAAAGTTGAGCAGGTCACTAAATGTACAATATGATGTGGGGCAATAAAGTAAAAAAGACACACATGTAGACAATTGTGTTTTGATGATCTGTTGTTGAGCAGCACGGCGATGCGGTTGCTGGTTCTGCAGGTCAACACAATTGGAGTGGATGAATGTGCCCTGACAGAAGGAGGAGGAAGAGGAGGAGACTGGAAGCATGGAGTGATAAAGCACGTCGCTGCACCCACCACACAACAAACCATCTCAGGATCCCAAATTAGGACCCGAGTGCAGCCATGTAACGAGTGACACCTCAGCACCAGACTAATTCAAATGGAGGACGGTGGCTGGAGTACCAATCATCAAGTTCTCACTGCAAGTTGGAGGAGCTGCTTGCAGGTTGACGTCATAACCAGGAGTTTTCACATGTATGCAGAGGACACCTAGTTATACCTTTCTTTTAGATCAAGTGAAGTGTCTCCATTGTTGTCTTTAATGAGTTGTGTTAGTGAATTAAAGGAGTGGATGGATGAGAACTACTCAGCTTTAATCACAGGGATGATAATTATTGGAGGGAATGACTCTGATCGCAACAATATTTTGTCATCATTTAGCTCAGTTGGAATCACCATTAATTTTACTGAATCAGCCCACAATCTAGGAGTTATCTTTGACTCTAGCATGTCATTTAAAGTGCACATTACAAAGTTGTCCAAATCATGTTTCTTCCATCGTAAACATGTTGGGAAATTAAGGCGCTTTCTAAATAAACAGAATTCTGAGAAATTAATTCATGCATTTATTTCTAGTAGGATTGTCTACTGCAATGCGGTGTTCACTGGATGTTCAAATTGTTCTTTATACAGCATCCAGTTAATTCAAAATGCTGCTGCAAGAATTATTACAAGAACAAGAAAATACAAACATATAACTCCACTTCTTAAATCCTTACACTGGCTCCCGGTTAAGTTTAGGGCAGATTTTAAAATCCTCCTTTTAACATATAGAACCTTAAATGGCCAAGGTCCGGCTTACTTGTCTGAACTTATCATGACTTACAAACCGGAGCGCACATTAAGATCTCAAGATGCCGGTCTGCTTAGGATTCCAAGGATTAATAAAATAACAGTGGAAGGTCGAGCTTTTAGTTACAGAGCACCTAAACTGTGGACTGGTCTTCCTGCTACTATAAGAGATGACCCTTCGGTCTCAGCTTTCAAATCTCGGCTGAAGACTCACTACTTCAGTTTAGCACACCCTGACTAGAGCTGCTGATTAACTGTACAGACTGCATCTCTGTTGTTAGTCATTAGCACTAAAACATAAGTAATATTAGGGAGCTCCACCCCCTGCTCACTTTGCACGCCAACCCCCGGGTTTGGTCCTGTCGAAATACAATTTAAAGTGTTTGTTGTTTCTTGGGAATTGTTACGTATGCATTATGTTCACTTTTTATTTTAAAACTTCAGTAGGATTTCTGGCCATTGCACATCATTGTAAGAAATAAATCTGGCCAACCGATAGTTCTGGATATTGCCATTGCATCATGATATAACTGTTGCAATACTCTTGGACTACCTTGATATGATGATGGTAATATTACTGCTTTACCTATTTTGAATTTGTCTGAACTATTTTTATTTGAATTTTGAACGTGATCAATGAGACCTTGCATATGTTCCGTTCTAAGTTTAGCTTAATTCGACAATTAGCTATGACTTTTACATATGCATTAATAAGGTAATGTTGCAATAGACATTGAGATGATAGAATGGGTTAAATACATGGGAACGTATCACTAATTTTGAAATATTGTGTGGGTGTTATTTCTGAATGCGTTTCTTTCATATTGTACAACCATCCTGTTTTGCCATCTGGGAAAAGCAAAGAAAAGAGTAAAGGGTCGGTATGTGGCGATGTATTTGACATAAATTATGAATCATGCTTTGCCTTTGGATATACACAAATATCTTCTCTGTCTTTGATATCTTCGTCTTTCGAAATTATTATCGCTGACAATTCGTCACATGTAGGTTTATTATAAATGAGATTCATATAGCAATCCAAGAAAATGTCTTTGTCTGCGTTTTGATGATAAATTTCATGTAAAGTGCAATACTTTTGGACGTATGGATTTGTATCCATTATTGGCTGTATAATTTCTATTACGTCGGGTCGTTTAACTCTTTCCACTCTATGTTGCATCGCTTCTCCGTGATCATAAAGATACACCTGACCGAATTGTGGTTTCTTCAAAATTAAACTTGTCGTAGCTGTAATTGTTGCGGGAACACAGCTTCTCAGAGGTCCATTATTATGTAAATCAACGTTTTGTGCATTGAATGATGCAAATGTGAAAAAATTAATGTAGATGTGTATATTTTGCCTGTAGTGCTTGTGGATTTCACTTTCACCAAACAACAAATCTTTTAATTCTCGTGGATACGCCTCTCCATCGGGAAGCAGCAGTACTTTTCCCTGATGGCAACATGAAGTAGACAATCTACAAGTCTCCCACTTAAACTTTAAAGCCTTACAATATCTACATACTTCTGACATATCACCTGTGTCCATATATTCGATCTCTTTTTGCTGTTCCGTTATTTCACCTAGTAATAATTTCCATTTGTTTGACCGAATGCGATCTGTACTCTCTTTTTTTTTAACACTTTTGAATTTTACTACTGTCATATTTTTGAACTTTCTCTGCGTGTGTATCGCACCAAGGTTTTTTTTGAGCCTTTTGAACTCCACTGCTTTCATAATGTGTAACCTGCTTTGCATACGTATGGCACCAATGTTTTTGAACTTCTTTATGAAATTCTACTGTGTCTTTTACTCTGTCTTTTATTTCTGACCACTTGTTCCGGGCTGATTATTACTTTCCTTGCCTAGGTCACCGTCTCACGGGAACATGCTTCCAATGGATGTCAGTATGACGTGACTTGATCGTGTCGCGGGAAGTGAAAGTGTCTCTGTCTCTCTTCAGAAGATCACATCTCGTCACAATATTTTTTTTTATAATAGAGAGATACTTAGAGTTTGTTACTAACTCTCACCTATTCTGTTTCTCTTCTCGGTACTTAAATGTGGCACTTGGTGCCACTGCCTGCCTGCCCAAGGTAAAGTAATCTCTGATGGAGGATCACAGGAATCATCGGGTAGAGGGATAGACTCTAAACAAATCCAAATCGTTTTATGTGATATCATCTCCTGTTGAATTGTGCTCTGTACTTGTAATATTTTTATTGTACTACTAGCGACTGGGAGCCTGATCGAATCAGGCTACAAATTCTACGTTTGTGAAATCCATACTTTCTTTCATAATTATTTGTTTTTTTAAGTCCTTGAAATGATTTTGTTATCATGGCACTGATTTGTGTTTAAAATAGACCTTTTTGGCCGATGTAATGAAGAGCTTCCTGTTTAAACGGGGCTGCGAGACGTCAACTCAGCTCTTCGTCACACCTCATTTGATTTTTTCCGGCAAACAAATTTTCAAAGCAAATTAATCAGAGTCGGAGTAATAATTATGTTGCCGTGGTCATTTTAGATCTGAGATTGGCTACAATTTAAACAATGACCATTGTTAATACCCAGCCATCATTACTCAGTTTGCCAATAGATGTCAGAAGGACGGATGCCAAAACCGAACTGCCCAAAGATAGATTTCGACGTACCAAGCAAATGGCAATACGTTCTAAATTACTTACGGTTCTGGAGCTGTCGAAGGGTTTAAGTCGGTCGACGATGTTAGTCCTGGAAAGTACGCCCCACCAAACCAACGTTCCAAAAACCAACCGAACTTACTGTTGTCTGCTCGAACCAACACAGACTTATTATACTCAGCCGTCCAGCAGCGTCACTTTAAGCATTTGAACATTCTTAGCCAATCATGCAATACTGTGTCCGTGTTTGCCACGTTATGTTCTAACTACAGAGGCAGAGTCCCATTGCATAGTTCTAACTTGTATTGAGTCGAAGTATTGACGCGAACACCATACATACGGGGTATTGACGCGAACACCATACATACGGGGTATTGACGCGAACACCATACCTGTACATACGGATAGTATCAAATTATATATAAGGATTGTAGTGTATTGAGGATTACTTGTGTTCTGTTCTGTGTACAGCTCTTGTATTGTATTGTATTGTATTGACCCCCTTCTTTTTTAACACCCACTGCACGCCCAACCTACCTGGAAAGGGGTCTCTCTTTGAACTGACTTTCCCAAGGTTTCTTCCAGTTTTTCCTTACTAGGGTTTTTTTTGGGAGTCTTTCCTGGTCGTGATAGACAGTCAAGACTGGTGGGCTGTCAAAAAGAAGGGCCTGTTAAAGCCCATTGCAGCACTTCTTGTGTGATTTTGGGCTATACAAAAATAAATTGTATTGTATTGTATTGTATTGTATGGAGCAATTGCAAGTTAAGGGTTCAATGGATTGGAATCACTTTTTGGAATTTACAGGATTCAGACCAGCAACCTTTCAATTGCCAGCACAGACCCCGAGCCTCAGAGCCACCAGTACACCTCCACCCACCTTACAGCCATACCAGTCTGAACGCACCCAATTTCGACTTAACATGGAGAGGCCTTTGAATCTTTAACATTATTTCTTCATCCATTTTTTTTAAATACTCAAGACCATTTTGAGTAATGAAGACCATTCTAGCTGCAGTAAAATGCAGAGCCATTCACAGCTAGGATGAGGTGCTAGTCTGTTGCCGGATACTCACATTCACACCACAGATTATGGAGGATAACAGCTCATTCATCTGTGTGAGGAAGTCCAAATCTCTGGAGGCTCCCAGCATGAGCAGAGAAATGCATATTTAAAATCCACATCACTCACACTTCAAGTCATTTTCCTGCTGCCCTATAGACCTGCTCCCCATGTTGGAAATATTTGAAAAATATCCAAAAGGTGAATTTTGCTAGAAAGTATTCAGACCCCTTCACTTTTTTCACATGTTTGTTACGTTGCAGCCTTATGGTAAAGTCATTTAACCCTGAAACTGCCACATACTTGGAGATGGGGGGGTTAATGCACCCCCAGGCACCAAATATTTTTTGCTGCATTTTTTAAGGAAACGTCACAATTCACCAAGAAAAAGTGAAATTTTAATGGAACACAAATTTTTTTCATGCAAAGAGCATCACAATTACTGCAACACTTATCATTTTACACACTGCAAGTGAACTGTAAAAACTATTAAAAAACTACTGCAACAATCTATTATTATATGTACAAGGTGCAACTGACGCCGTTGATGAAATTCAGTAAATCATTGAGCCAACTGCACTTGAACTGGCTGCACGCAGAGGTAAACGCTGATGCCAGCAGGCTAGTCTAGTGCAGCAGCTGAATCCCAGGGACGGTGATGCTGATTCACTAGGGGGCGCCAGTGGTCATGAGTTGGCTGCTCAATGGATGTATGACACGGAATGATCAGCTAATTGCACTGGCAGCCGACTATAGCTGGATGTGGCGTTCAAAGAATGTACGTCGTCGAATATACTCAGCTCCGACGTGCTGGCAAAAAGCATTGGTAACCGACTATAGCCAGTTCCGGCAGTTTAAGGGTTAAAATCATTTTTGCCTCATCAATACCTAAGAATGGCAAATCAAAACAAGATTTTGGAATTTTTTTTTTTTTAATTTGCTAAAAAATAAAACCAGAAAATTTAACATTGACCCAAATGTCTAAACCCTTTGCTCTGATGCTTGCGATTTATCTCCGGTGCATCCCATTCTACTGATCGTCCCTGAGATGTTTCTTCATCTTGTTTGGAGTCCACCGGCGGTCAATTCAATCAATTGGACTGATTTGATACACACACTCTTGTTTCTTGAAGGTCCAACAGCCGATCAAAAACCAAGCCATGAGGTCGAAGGAATTGCCTGCAGAGCTTTGAAACAGAATTGTGTCGAGACGCCAATCTGGGGAAGGGTGCAAAAAAAATTCATGCAGCACTGAAGGTTCCCAGGAGCACAGTGGCCTCCATAATTCTCAAATGGAAGTTACTTTTGACAACTATGACTCTTCTTAGAGCTGGTAACCAGGCCATACTTGGCAATTAGGGGAGAAGAGCATTGGTAAGAGAGGTAGCCAAGAACCAAATGGTCACTCTGATTGACCTTCAGAGAACCAGTATGGAGATGGGAGAAACTCCCAGTAGTATAACCATCACTGCAGCAGTTCATCACTCAAGGATTTATGACAGAGTGGCTGGACAGACACCTCACCTCAGTAAAAGACAAATGGAAGCCCACTTGGAGTTTGCAAAAAGGCACCGTGTCTGGCACCTCTGACTCTAATGAAACCAACTAGCATCACATCTGAAGGAAATCAAGTGTGGATCATCACCCGCCAACGCCTGGTTTAGCGGATACTTACCATCATCAGAGCCCTTAAGCTGTTCCCCCCAAGAGCATGAGCTCCAGAGAACCTGTGTGGAGAAATTTCCACCATTGAAACACTCCACCGATTCGGGATTTGGGGCAGGAAGGTCAGATGACACATGAAAGGCCACTTAGAGTTTGTATAAAGACACCTCAAGAACTCTGAGAAAGAAAAATCTCTGGCATGATGAAACCAAGATTGAAATTTTTGACTTTAATTCTAAGCATTGCAGCAAGAATGTTTATTTCTATAGTATAATACATTGGATCTAGCTCAAAGTGCTTTACAAGATGAAAAGTAAATTAAATTAAACTGGGAATAAATAATATACAAGAAAATAATACACTCTGTGAAAGGAGACACAACAATGTGAAAAGAAGACACAGTAATGTGAGTTGGGGTACCACCCTGGTGACCCTGTATAATTCAAGGTTGGCATAAGACAAAAGAGACACAATAAGTTGCAGAAATTTCTTTCCAAACAGAACTAATTCTAAGATGGCAGAACTGCTGGTCACATGGCTTCAAGGCAGGAAGGGGTGGGTGCAGGAGGAAGTGACATCAGAGGTGGAACAGTTGCCAGTCTTCCATTCTGCAGAGGGTGGAAGAGAAAAGGCATTAGCAAACAGCGCCAACCCCAGGTTCAGTGAGTAATTACCATCATCGGAGCCCTTAAGGTGCCTCCCCCCAAGCACACACACGTGCCAACACTTACATAAGACAACGATATGATTATTGGAGAAGTAGGGTCCTTATGAATAGAATCGGCTTTTAAGTCTCTAAAGACGTGCCCAATGATAAGGGAGGCCAAAAAAGCAGAAAACAAATCTGCAAGGGTTCCAAGGCCAAAAGACCACCAAGCCCCCACTAGGCATTGTGCCTAACATAAATGTTCTTTATCCATCCATCCCACTATATCCTAACTACAGGGTCACAGGGGTCTGCTGGAGCCAATCCCAAACAACACAGGGCACAAGGCAGGAAACAAACCCTGGGCAGGGCGCCAGCCCACCGCAGGGCACACACACACACACCAAGCAAACACTACGGACAATTTGGAATCGCCAATGCACCTAACCTGCATGTCTTTGGACTGTAGGAGGAAACCCACGCAGACACGGGGAGAACATGCAAACTCCACGCAGGGAAGACCCGGGAAGCGAACCCAAGTCCCCTAACTGCAAGGCAGCAGCGCCACCCACTGCGCCACCGTGCCACCCCTAAATGTTCTTTAGTAGTTCTTAATTTATTTAGGCTTCATCTTAGAGGATTGAACACAGTGGGTCTTGTGATAAGTTGTGAAATCCACTTTCTTTCTGATATCAAAGACGGCTGCACAGGACTTGGATCAGGAGGTGGTGGGGTGGCTGAAGAATCAGAAACTGTCATTCATTATTGTTATTTTTTCAGGCTACATCTAAGAAGAAACCAGGCACCATTCATCACCTATACAATATCATTCCAATGGTGATGCAAGGTGGAGAAGCAGCATCATGCTGTGGGGTAGAGGACAGAGAGATAAGTTTGGGTTTGAGAGAAAGATGAACAGAGCCAAGTATAGAGATAGAGATACTTAATGGAAACCTGCTTCAGATTGGACCACAGGTTATGGACAGTGACCCTAAGCACAAAGTAAAAACAGCAGAGGGGTGGTTAACGACCAACTTTGTGAATGTTCTTGACATAACCTACACTTGAATCCATCAAACATCTCAGAGGAGACTTGAAACTAGCTGTCCATTGATGGTCTCCATCCAAGCTGATAGAGCTTTAGAGGATCTACAGAAGAGAATCGGAGAAAATCTCCAATGTCCAGTTGAGTGAAGCCTGTCACATCAGACCCAAGAAGACTCCAGACTGGAATGTAAAGGATCTTAACACTTGTGTCAAAGGGATAGTTCAGGTTTCCTTAATAAATTTGCAAAAATACCTGGATTCCTGCTTTTTTTTATCATTCTAGGGTACTAAGTGTTGTTTGATGACGGACAACATGAATTTAAATGACTTTAGCACAACATAGCAAGCAATGTGTAGAGCACTTCTCTCCATCTTATGTCTCTCCATGTTAAGTACCATGAAATATTTATTTTTACTGCCTTGAAATCATAAACTTTATTTTTTCCTGAAAATGATTTTGGAATCACAATCTGCTGTTGCAGTCTTTCTTTGTGAACCTGAATGATTTTTTTTTTCCTATTTTCAGTGTCCACTTTTAATCAGGTTCTATCAGTCCGTAGTAGCCAGTGTGGTGCTGTACGCTATAGTCTCCTGGGGAAGAAACCTGAGCTCAGAAGATTCACAATGGCATGAACAAACATAACAAAGATAGCCTGCTCCATCACAGAGCGAACCCTGGACACACTGGAAGCTGTGGTGGAAAAGAGGATGGAGGCAAAATCGGACACCATCATGAAAAGTCCCCTCCATCCCCTCTAGGAGGCGCTCTGTTGGAGCACGTTTAGGCACAGGTTCATTCCAGCATGTTCTGCTAAGAAGCGGCACTGGGGGGTCTTTTCTGCGTACTTCTATAAATCAATTCAATGCTTCCACTCGATGTACTTATTAAGTTTATTTTTATGTATTCATTTATCAGTTGATTGGTAGATTGGCTGTATTACTTGTATTGTGAGTCTTTGTCCTTGTCTGCTATAGTTCTGTTGTTGTATGCATCTGAATTTCCCTGTGGGAGGAATAAAGTGTATCTAATCTAATCCAATCAAATTTAATCTAATTTTAATTTTCAATCGTTTTGAATATTATCTCATTCAACATTTATATTCTATCCTTTGTCCAGGGTGCCACCGTTTCTGGTTGGTTTTTATGGCAGTGGCCATCTTGTTGATTGCAAGATACAGTATGTCATCTTTGCATGGAGTTGCTGAAACCCTTGTGACCACTGGCTGGTTTACTAAAACAGCTCCTGTTCAAAAATCACTTGTTGAAATCATGTTGTGAGGTAACAAAACGTGAAACAGAATGAGACCATGACACAGATTTTATGTACTGGAGATAAGATATGCATCTAGTGATACACTAAAGTTAGGCATAAATAACAAGGAAAGTCTGGGGAATTAAATCAGGGCAACTTGGGAAAGGGGAGGAAGAGTGGAGATCTAATAAAAGATCGAGATACTCCGAGATGTATAATCAAGATAAATGATTTAAAGTGTTTGAGGACCTGAAGGTCCAAACAAGGACGGAGGAACACAGAGCGGCTTCTAGTTCTCTGCAGTTTACTTTGGAAACATATGATGGAAGAAGACATGCTTGACATTTTAATATAAAATACATCCTATCAAGAGGATAAATCAGCTATTAAACTAAAAGACATTTTCCTTACAACAGTGGTGCTAAAAAGTTTGTGAATCCTTTAATATGTCCTCTCTATCTATCTATCTATCTATCTATCTATCTATCTATCTATCTATCTATCTATCTATGAAATTGGTATTTTTATATCTATGCTATCCTGCCTACTATACTACAATTTTTTATCTATCTATCTATGAAATTGGTATTTTTATATCTATGTTATCCTGCCTACTATACTAAAATTTTTTATCTATCTATCTATCTATCTATGAAATTAGTATTTTTATATCTATGCTATCCTGTCTACTATACTAAAATTTTTTATCTATCTATCTATCTATGAAATTGGTATTTTTATATCTATGCTATCCTGCTTACTATACTAAATTTTTTATCTATCTATCTATCTATCTATCTATCTATCTATCTATCTATCTAT
>JANRMT010062816.1:11447995-11464077 GCA_026402145.1 Polypterus bichir lapradei | reverse complement strand
TATCTATCTATCTATCTATCTATCTATCTATCTATCTATCTATCTATCTATCTATCTATCTATCTATCTGTTATACTGTATAGTGCCTTTCATATCTATCTATCTATTGTGGACCACCAGGGGGTGTACCAGGGCACCTTCCTCCATTTCCCACGTGAACAGCACAGTCACAAAACGCCCTTCTCTTCTTTCTCTCTTTTTCTTCCCTCTTTTCCGCCACTCCTCATGGCAGGCTTCGTCTTCTACCCCTCCCGACTCTGGTTCCCAGAGTAGTGGCTGCTGGCTCCTTTCATAAGTGCTCCAAGTGCTTGTTGGTCTACTTCCGGCTGCACTTCCGGGTGTGGCGGAAGTGCTGCAATCAAGGGCTCAGCAGCAGGTGCAGCACCCACCCTGGTGGAGCCCACAGAACCCAACAGGGCTGCACCAAACTCCAACTCCCATGGAGCCCTGTGGGAGTCCGAGGCACTGCTGCAACCCAGAGGGGCTGCCACCTGTCGTTCCAGGGGGAGGTAATACTTTAGATATGCTCCCTCTCCCGGTCCTTCCAGCGTAGAGGCTATAATAATTTTTAACAATAATTATTAAATTCATCGTCAATATAGCAACATCGTAAATATGACTCCTATATTTAATTTTAGTCATCTGTTGAATTATATACTATGACTTTAACCTCCCAGTTAAACACTTTACACCTTCTACTACACTAATCAATCCATATCCCCTTCATGGGGTCTTCCGTTGTGACACCTGGAACTTTGTTCTTTACTTTTGGACTCATTAATGACAACATCCACTGCAAACTGTGTTGGAAATTTTCTGTAAATTGCAAAAAAACAAAATGCTTGTTTGAGCTCCAATAACTCATATTTACACTTCCATTCTTATTAGTTTTGCAAATGATCTGATTTTAATTGGCTTCTCCAGTGTTATTACATTCTCCGTCTGTCCACAAAAGGCCGAGGAGCCACAGCTCATTTGCAGTGCCTTGTAAAGTTATGCGCAATTAATTAATGACGGCCATTTCAGACTAACCTTACTGAGACACACATCGTGGCTTTACACCATCCATGAAGTTACATTTTGTTTGTTTTCAAATCTTAGTAAAAGGTTAAATAAACACCTGCAATTTATTTACATGTATTTGCTTAGCAGACACTTTATTCAAAGTGACTTATGAAAGAGGTCAACATAATCAAGTAAACATTCAGTCTGTTTGGGAACAAGCGGTGGAGGACGGGGCGACAACATTAACCACCATAAGTGACGAGATTAGAACAAAAAAAAGACAAGTTTATAAAACCTAAGGGGCGACATGGCAGTTAGGAGACCTGGGTTTGCTTCCCGGGTCCTCCCTGTGCGGAGTCTGCATGTTCTCCCTGTGTCTACGTGGGTTTCCTCCCACAGTCCAAAGACATGCAGATTAGGTGCATTAGTGTGTGTGTGCCCTGTGGGTGGGCTGGCACCCTGCCCGGAGTCTGTTTCTTGCCATGCACCCTGTATTGGCTGAGATTGGCTCCAGTAGACCCCCGTGACCCTGTAGTTAGGATGTAGCGGGTTGGATAATG
The DNA here is from genome assembly GCA_026402145.1 of Polypterus bichir lapradei. NCBI lineage: Eukaryota > Metazoa > Chordata > Cladistia > Polypteriformes > Polypteridae > Polypterus > Polypterus bichir. The sequence goes on along the minus strand of JANRMT010062816.1, from coordinate 11,462,512 downwards.
GATAGATAGATAAAACCTAAGAGCTAATATCAGTTAGACAGAAATTCACCAAACACAAGAGTCTTCAAACGCTTCTTAAACACATTGAGGAAGACATTCAGCTATGCATGAAGGACTGAGATTTAATATCACACAGAGGAGGTGCCATTCGTCAGTACATGAGTGGGTGAGAAGGAGCACAGGACCTCACATGTGCCTCCATATATTTAGTTGCTGATCCATCCTACTGCTCTGTAGGCAACCATCAAAGATTTGAACTTAATATGTGGCACTACAGGAAGCCAGTGTAATGATCTGAAAAGAGGAGTGACATGTGCCCACCTCGGCTGCTTGAACACCAGACGTGCCACAGCATTTTGAATCATCTGGTGACACATGCCCATACTGCTGCCAGCAGAGAGTTGCAGTGATCCAGACGTGACAAGACCAAGGCCGAATATATCAGGAGACTCAGAAGGAAATGTTAAATGGAGCTCATAATGACACAGAAGAAATAAAACAAGAAAAGGAAAACAGAGTTTCATATCTGGCACCGCTCACAGCTGACCTGTAAAACTACTGTATATGCTGTCAACCACACAATGAAACACTTTGAACCATTGCTGTAATTCAGTGGTTCTCAACCTGAGGGACGGGCCCCCCTAGGGGGGTGCGAAGTAACAAAAAGGGGGGCGCGAAGATGTGAAAAAAAGAAAACGAGAATCAAAAATATGAAAAAAAATCTGTAGAAACCAAAACAAATGAACTTAAACTACATTCTGATACTAGAACAATAAATAAAGAGTTAGATAAATGTCGATAAAAGTTAAGTAGGTATAATAAAATATGCATCTACATTTCAAAAAAATGTTGGGGGGGGGCGCGATTAAAACTGTTATGAAAACTCGGGTCGCAAATACTTAAAGGTTGAGAAATGCTGCTGTAATTCAATTTATTTTTGTAAATGAATAATTTAAAACAAACACATATTATGATGATATACACTGTTTATACAGATTGTATATACAGTAGACCCCCGCAAAGTCGCGGTTCAGAGTTCGCGGCCTCAGTCATTCGCGGATTTTTCCTTAGAACCCATCTAATAGTCGTTAGCAGAAACCGCAAATATCCAATTTTTAAGGCTTTTATCGTGGCAAAACTGCACTGTAGAGAGAACAGGAAGGGATGGTGAAATTAGCCAATAGAATTTGAAACTGCAACACCCAGCAGTCCCTGCAGTGGCTCTGATTGGTCTTCTGTTGAGGGTGCTGGGGTTGTTGGGGTCAAAGGGTGTCAGTGCGGCTTTTAAAAAGGGGGCCGGTGACCAAAAGCAAAAAAAAAAGTTTTTGTAATTTGTGCTTCAAGTTCAGGTCTGTCGGCCTTCCGTTGGGTTACCTGTACTTATTCGTTTTGTCCTGGATCGTTTCGTGCGTCTGGATTGTCTGCCGTCTGCCTGTCTACATGAGGACTGTAAGTGGATTCGTGGCCATCCTGCGAAGAAAGGAGCGCTCCTGAACCCGTCCACCAGTCTTCACCATTTCAGGAACTGCCGGTAGTACTTTCTTTACATTCCCATTCAACGTGCGGATCTCTGGACTATCTATCTTCATCATTACATTTCATCCGTTGCCGTTTTTCATGAACTTTTTCACGATTTACTGTGTGTGTTTTGTTTGTGCTTTATTGTATTAATTGTGTAATCGGCGTAAGGAGAACAGGAGTGGTATCGTTGTTTTCTTATTTCATTTGTTTTCATTACATTCTTCATTTGCTGTTTGATTACCGGTTCGCTTTGTTTTTGTCTCTGTTTGGGTCGGGTCAAGGCTGGGAGCATCCCTGGAATCTCCACCATAAAAACAAATAAATAAGCAGTGTGTCTGTCTGTGGAGAGAGTGTCGACCTCGTCGAGAGGTTTACTTACCTTGGCAGTGACATTCATGTCTCTGGTGACTCTTCCTGTGAAGTCAGTAGATGGATTGGGAGAGCATTGGGGGGTCATGAGGTCACTGGAAAAGGGGTGTGTGGTGCTCCTGATATCTCAGCAAAAGGACGAAGGTTCAAGTCTTTAGAGTCCTGGTGCTTCCAGTCTTGCTATATGGTTGCGAGACATGGACGCTATCCAGTGACCTGAGACGAAGACTGGACTCCTTCATGTGTGTCTCTCTGGAAAATCAACTTTGTGTTGATCATGGAGTCCCGAATGAGGCACATTACCTGCATTGTGAGGGAGTGTCAGTTATAGCACTTGAGGGTGATCCAGCTCATAAGATCCTCATTGTTGGGGATCCAAGTGGCTGGACTAGGCCAAGGGGTCACCCACTTAACACTTGGCTGCGGCCGATAGAGGGTCATTTTCGGAGGGTGGGACTGGACCACCGCGTGTCTGCCTGGGAGGTTGCCAACTGGGATCTCAAGTTGTTTCGTCATATAGTGGGTACGTCAACGCACTGTACCAGTGCATGCTCCCCAACTTGACTTGAATTGTATGCGTATGCGTAAATTCCACATAGACATTGATAGGACTGTGGACAGGACTCTGATCTCCGAAGCAGCGGCGCAGCACCACCATACTGTTTATACAAATAGTGAATGTGGTTGGATGCATTGAAATATTTATAGCTGTAAGGGTCATATTCTTCTTGCTTGCATTGCACTAAACTGGTCTCCGTGTTTCTTTAATTTTTCTTCTGCATACCGTTTATGACTTCCCTTGAGCATGGCAATGGCACTATATAAATAAAATGTATTATTATTATTATTATTATTATTATTATTATTATTATTATTATTAAATGCACCATTTTATTTGCTGTGTTCTTTTCATCTACGTTCGGAGAGCTTTCTTCTTCTGTCTGTTGCAGTGTTATTTTTGGAATGCAATCCCCACCACCCCCAAATAAACTGACTAGATTATTATCTAGTAATGTATAGCTAAGCATCTTATAAGGAAATTAGTTCCAGTTAATTATTTTCAGTAATTCGTTTTTGCCCAATAACTTTACGGCTAGGGGCCAATAGAGCAGCCACATGTTTTCCTATACGGCACACAATACGGCTGCATAACTGCATTATTTGTATCTAATTGAAGCCCTCATGGAAAGCCATTCAAACGAATGATAATGGAACTGGTAATTTTAGTCACTTCTGTTACCCTAGAGGCATAACAAATATTTTGCACATCTGGTTATAAAGAACAAAGCCGACATACAGGAACAATATGGCATGCACACTCACTCACACGCATGCTTTACAGGCTCCTTTAATTTCATTGTGCTGGCCGTGACATTCCAATTAGGTCTGGCACAGAATTATTTTGCTATCAAGAGCATAGTGAAATGTTGAAAATGTTGTGAATGTTAAACTTTGTTCGAAAAGAAGCAATACCCGTGTGTTACTAATGGCACAGCAAGAAAAAAAAACATCAAAGACAGACAATTCAATTTGGCAAACACTCAAATCGTTTTGCTCGCATACCGTCGATCCAAAAAGACGTCAAGCCTCATTTTTCTGGTAGTCGGGACACGTAATGAATTGACAGTGGAGAAAAAGAAGCAGACACTCTGTCAAGCAATGTTTCGTATTACCCGACATCATTTTTTAGTTTCCATTTGCTTTTGCCATAAATTGGTATCATTCTGGTTGTACTGTGCTTGTGAGAGTTCCTTTCCTGGACGGTGATCTCACTTCTTCTTCTTTTTTCTTTTTGTGGTATCTTGATTCCGTATTTTCTGCATTCTAATCCCACCTACAGGATGGGCTAATATTTTTTTTTTTTTTTGTGTGTGTGTCATTTTTAACCAAATCTTGTATCACACCGTTAAAGTGCAGAGTCTTGTCTTTGAAAAGAATTATCATTCTGGGCTCCTGCCAAAAGAGGATAATTACAGAGCAGATTGTAAAAATTGCATCCAATTAACCTACGAGAAGACAGGAATCAAATAAATAAATGCCTTTGTTCTTATTAACCATTTAGCAAGGTATGGATTATAAAATGAGCCTACAAATTAAAAGTGAAATTCTATATTAATACTGTGCTAGCAACACTTAGACCTCCAGGCCTTGGAGAAAGGTGGTCCCGACACACAGGTTACTCTGGCGAGGATGAGTGTGAGAGAATAAAGGGAATAATCAAGAGATAACATCTCTTTTTGTAAATGAAGTGTTTTAAATGCAATTCACTTTCAAAAGAAATATGTAGCATTTGTGTTAAAAATAGCATGTAGAGACTGCTAAAAGGGTTTGTGATGGTGATGTGTCCAGCAGGGGGCGCTAGCTCCCTGGCAATGAGTTCTTTTCGTAATTGCAGCGTATTACTTAAACTGAAACTATATAGATATGATATAAAAAGGCGATACGCCTCTCTTAGTGATACGGCAGTAAGAAATCACATAGGAGAAATAGCTTAGCTTTGTTTAATGTCGGCTAACAGACAAAGGAAGCCAATGACAAAACCCAGTTCGGGAGTAGGGGCCCGAGGTGCACAGTCTGTCAACGTCATCGGTGCAGTGGAAGGCATTTTCCGGAACGGGTTGGCGGTATCTCCCATCCGTCCGTTGGCTTCAAAGGTGGGCTTGGCAATGTTTCAAGGCTTTGTACTGTTTTCTCCCCCACTTAGGTGAACATGCAAGTCCAAACAAGGCAATGAAGTATCACAAGAACGGACAGGAGACATAAAAAGGTTTGGGGCCAGCCACCTGTATATTATGCCCTGGCTCCAAAAAGGGTTAGATATTTTTAGAGTTGTGTCAGGTTCAAAGTCCAAAACAGAGCTGAAGGCATGTGGCAAAGATGGCGGCTCTAAAGGTCTGGACAGGAAGTGACATCATCACAGGTGCCCGAACCAAAAGTGACATCATCACGGGCACCAGAACTGGAAGTGACGTCATCACGGGCGCCAGAGAAGCCGAAAGTGACGTTGTCTGGGCAGGAAGTGATGTCATCACGGGCATCATAACTGGAAGTGACATCATCACAGGCGCCAGAGAAGTGGAAAGTGACATCATCTGGGCAGGAAGTGATGTCATCACGGGTGCCAGAACCAGAAGTGACGTCATCATGGGCGCCAGAACCGGAAGTGACGTCATCACGGGTGCCAGAGAAGCGGAAAGTGACGTAGTCTGGGCAGGAAGTGATGTCATCATGAGCACCAGAACCGGAAGTGACATCATCACGGGCGCCGGAAAAAAGCGGAAAGTGACTTTGTATGGGCAGGAAGTGACATCATCACAGGCGCTGGAACCAGAAGTGATGTCATCATGGGCACCAGAACTGGAAGTGATGTCACACAGGCACCAGAGTAGCAAAAAGTGACGTTGTCTGAGCAGGAAGTGACATCATCACGGGTACCGGAACTGGAAGTGGCATCATCATTAGCACCAAAACCAGAAGTGGCATCATCATGGGCACCGGAAAAAAAGTGGAAAGTGATGTTGTATGGGTAGGAAGTGACATCATCACAGGCACCGGAAACAGAAGTGATGTCATCACGGACACCAGAACCGGAAGTGATATCATCACAGGCGCTGGAACCCTGTGGAATTTTCCCATGAATGGTCTGCAGAGGATTGAGTGAAAAAGTCAGTGCACTTCGCCACCCCCTGATCAGACATGGAATTGTCACTATTCGAGCCCTTTAGCTGCCTCCCATGCGTACGTGTGTGATAGAAGCTTACACGAGGATACAATTCCATGCTGAGTTAACAGATAGAAATAGCACACAGCATCTCTCAGTCTGACTGCATGCTTTCTAGTTGTTCCAATGTGTCTTATGTCTTACTGCTTGCCTAACAGTTCAAAATGGTGAACCCCACTGCTAAATCTGGCTCAGTGTCACCTGTGCATGTGAGTAGAAAAAAAGCAGATTTATAAGATATATTTGCACAGAGCACAGTGGCATATTAAACTTATGCTTACAGCTGTGGGTCTGGCCCCTCTTCTCATTTGGGAGCCTCTTGAACCCGACACTGTCGATAGTCATGACTGGAATGAGCTGTACAAATGAGGACACCAAAAGAAGCAAGGGGAAGGAGCAAAAGTGTTCAGTGCTTTCATTAAAACAAATCAAAGTCAAAAGTGCAGTGAATAAAAATAATCAATAAATGAATAAATAAATAATCCAATAAAAACAGGTGCAAAAAGTGGAGGTTAAAATCCAAAACATGAATCTTCTTTAAAACGAGGTTACAATCCACTCGGTAACCTCCGTTCAGAGTTTTTATTCTTTCCTCCTCGCACTCCCGCTTCCCCTTTAAAAATGGTGACGTGGCGCAGCTGTGACGATTAGCCGCTTCTGGCACCAATTAGGGTCACGGATGATCCCACACCTGTGCACTTAGTGTAGGGCCGCCCGCTCCCGCATCGCAACCAGGAACTGCTCTCGCCATGCTACCACGCCCCCATTACCAAGATGCGAGTGTGGCGATTATTTATTTAAAAAGGTGCCGATCAGCCGCGGACCTCACTTAACCACAGGGTTAGGTAAAGAGACGAGTGTTCTAGATTGGTGGCTTAAGAAAATGGCCGATGTCATGGGTCCAGTAAGACCTGACAGTTGGCATGTTCACCTTTTTCCATAAAAGAATAAGAGTTGAACATAAGAGATATTGAAGGACAAGATTGTAGTAGAATGAGACTTTAATTTTGGGGTATGTAAGCTGGCCATGCTCTCTGCTGAAAACATATCATGTCTTTTAACCAATCAGAGTTAATATTCGGAAGGTGTAAGCCAATGAACCAATCAGAATAAATGTCAGGATTAATTCAGCACTGTTATGTAGATTCAGTTTTCAGTAAGTATGAACTCCTGTCTTTGTTCTGGGACCTTTGCTGTCACTTCTGCTCAGGGCACTGTCCCATAGTAGACTGTTGTCACAGGGTGCTCCCTCTTCATGAGGAGAAATTAAAGATGCATGGACAAGTTTCCTCCTCCCTGGTTATTGACTCAGAGGGATCCTAGTTGAGAAAAAAAAATGTATTTCTTTCTCTCCTTCCACACGGCCACCCGATGTCTTTGCGGCTCTTCGACCGACAAACATGCCATGTTCTCGTGTGGCCGTGCTTGGGTTATCAGCCATGACATGTTGCAGTGCCACCCGCTTGCCATGTGAAGGATCCGACACCTAATAACGTGGCAGTGGAGGCCCATACTTTCAACTGTTTGGTCTTATACAACTTTCTGTTGTGCTCAAAATGTATGACTAGCATTAGCGATAAAGATGATCAGCTGGTCTGTGCAAGGTGCTTCATTGTCAGAAGAGCTTAACATGGATCTTTTCCTGGTCGCAATGCTGCATGCCCATGCTGTTGTTATTGTCCCATCAGACACAACAAGTGGCCTTGTCACTGCTTGCCATGAAAAGGAGCCAAGGCCTAATTTTGTGACCAAGGTAGCCCATATGACCAACTCATGGGTCACATTATGCATATCATGGCCTAAGCTCTTGATTGAGACTAAGATGATGGCTCAAGGCCCACTGGTTTTTGTGTGACAGTCAGACAGAGTCCTTATTTATAGATTAGTTTTTAGGTCCCTAAATAGTTAATACAATGCTAGTCAGATGATATGGGTGGACTGAAAAAATAAACAAATAAATAAAGCTCCAGGGGTGAGATGCTGGAGAAATTCTGCAGGGCCTACAAGGCCAAAAGGATACCCAGCATCTACCGGGCAATCAAGGAATGGAAATTTGTCATTATAAGAACAAAGGTGTGCGTCCCAGCTCATGATTTGACTGCATTTCTCCTTTTGCTACAGGGCATGCTCAGTTTTTCCCATTCTTCTCTCATCTTAAGTTAGAAAGTAAGAATGGCACACTGTCAAATGGAGGAACCTCACAGGTTCAGCACTTGGGATCATTTTCAGGACTGGTCAGTGTCTGTGTGAAGTTCTCTTTTCCTCAACATGGATTGAATGAGCAGCATCTAAGTTTGTAGGTGAAGAAAAACAATGATAGTCTTAGATATTAGCTTGACATGGAGAAGAAGGTGTGGAAAATGGGTGGGCGGATGGATAGATGGGTGGATGGATATTAGCTTTGCAGTTCAATCACTTCTGGTAGCGATAAATTCTATGAGCGATTGGCAGGATTAATGATGATTTCGTGTTACTGCACTCACGAGTTACTTTGACGTGATTACAGGTACGTGCTGCTTATCATCCACAATGCATTCGGTGAAACAGGATGTCATGTGATTTGGACGTTGTGCGACCACCATGCTGTATATGGTATTTATATCTCAAACAAGCTCTTTGCCTTAGCAGTGGATCGTCAACATGTTGCGCGGGATTCACCTTGATGTTTGGTCCTCAATCCACACAATCCTCACATTTTTCGTTAGCCTTCCAGCTTTCAGTGAAGCCGATCCTTTAACAGCTTTTGTTTTGTGCGGATCGTTGTGATTGTCGTGTGCGCTATGCCTAAATCGCGAGAGGCAGCATTTCAGATTTTTCCACCTTTGTGTTGCCGAATAACCTTTTGTTTCGCTTCCAGATCGATAATTCTCTTTTGCTTCTTGCTATCACTAGCACTGGTTTTGCTGTGTTTGGCAGCCATGATACACTTTCATTGTCATATTTGCTTTAGAAAATGGAACAGAAATAACACTACAACACTCCAGGGACATACGAAATGTGAGATTGGGTGCTGCTGTTTATGAGGACGTATGTGCGGTTGGACGTTATGTTGTAGTTATCGGTATTTTCAAAAAGCAAATACAGTGGTACCTTGGTATACGTCCGCTTTGGAATAAGTCCAACTTGGTATACGTCCTGTTTGGATGCAAAACAATTTGCTTGGTATACGACCTTTGTTTGGAATACGACCCGTGCGCTACCCTTGTTGACCTCTCTCGAGACAAACTCTCGCCAGCCGACGAGCGTCAGTACGTCAATTGCTAGCATTCAGTGAACAGCCTGCACTATAACTCTATGTGAATTTTCACGTGATTTTGTGTTTTTTCGCGTAAATTTGAATTGATTGTTGAAAAGTATGAAGGTGGCATGCGTATCTGGGACATGGCTGCTGCATACCCTATGCCGAGAACGATGGTATCTACGATTGTGAAAAACAAAGACGTTATTAAAAAGTAAATTGAGATTAAATTTGTATTTAATTCATCTAATTGCCTTTGTGTTTATGTATTTTAGTATTAAGCAGTGGTTAAATTATTTTATACAACCACATCAATGTATAATATGCCAATAACAATAGGATTTTTTTTTTCATGGGAACGGATTAATCATTTTCCCTTTATTTCTTATGGGAAAAATTAATTTGGTATACGTCCTGATCTGGAACAGATTAAGGATGTATACTGAGGTACCACTGTACATTGTAACAAGGGATGATGTACAGCATATTGACTTCATTCAGAAGGGCTGCTCAATTGGAATGGTTGGATGCATCCAACACACACTATGACTAGTTTGTGGCAGATGAAATTTAATGTCAGTAAATGTAAAGTGTTACACATAAGAAGTAAAAATGTTAGGTTTGAATGCACAATGGGCAGTCAGAAAATCGAGAGTCCACCTGAGGAGAAGGATTTAGGAGTTATAGTGGACTCTAAGCTATCGACTTCATGACAGTGTTCAGAAGCCATTAAGAAGGCTAACAGAATGTCAGGTTATATAGCGCCTTGATGTGTGGAGTACAAGTCACAGGAGGTTCTGCTCAACCTTTATAATGCACTGGTGAGGCCTCCTCTGGAGTACTGGGTGCAGTTTGGTCTACAACAAGAACATAACTTCACAGGAAAAAGTCCAGAGAAGAGCAACCAGGCTGATTCAGGACTACAGGGGATGAGTTAAGAGGAAAGATTAAAGGACTTAGGAGTCGTAGTAGACTTGATGCTATCAGAACAGAATGTCAGGTTATATAGCGCCTTGATGTGTGGAGTACAAGTCACAGGAGGTTCTGCTCAACCTTTATAATGCACTAGTGAGGCCTCATCTGGAGTAGTGGGTGCAGTTTTGGTCTCCAGGCTACAAAAAGGACATAACAACACTAGAAAAGGTCAAGAGAAGAGCAATGACGCTGATTCCAGGGCTACAGGGGATGAGTTAGGAGGAAAGATTAAAGGACTTAGGAGTCGCAGTGACCTTGACGCTATCAGAACAGAATATCAGGTTATATAGCGCCTTGATGAGTGGAGTACAAGTCTAAGGACATTATAGCTGAAGCTTTATGACACACTGGTGAGGCCTCATCTTGAGTACTGTGTGCAGTTTTGATCTCCAGGCTACAAAAAGGACATAGCAGCACTAGAAAAAGTCCAAAGAGTGACAAGGCTGATTCCAGGGCTACAGGGGTTGAATTATGAGGAAAGATTAAAAGAGCTGAGCCTTTACAGTTTAAGCAAAAGAAGATTAAGAGGTGACATGATTGAAGTGTTTAAAATTATAAAGGGAATTAGTCCAGTGGATCGAGGTGGTGACTTTAAAATGAGTTCATCAAGAACACGGGGTCACAGTTGGAAACTTGCTAAGGGTAAATTTCGCACAGACATTAGGAAGTTTTTCTTTCCACAAAGAACGATAGACACTTGGAATAAGCGACCAAGTAGTGTGGTAGACAGTAAGACTTTAGGGACTTTCAAAACTCGACTTGATGTTTCTTTGGAAGAAATAAATGTATAGGAGTGGCGAGCTTTGTTGGGCTGAATGGCCTGTTCTCGTCTAGAGTGTTCTAATGCGGTGGATCTCAACCTGTGGGGCACACCCCCCCTAGAAGTAACAAAAAAGGGGACACGCAGATGTGAAAAAAAGAAAACAAGAATCGAAAATATGAAAAATAAATCTATTGAAACCAAAACAAATGAACATAAACTACATTCTGATACTAGAAAAATAAATATAGAGTTAGATAAACGTCGATAAAAGTTAAGTAGGCATAGAAGCAAGCAAAAGCAAAAAATATAGGAATACATTTTATTAGGGTTTCAAAAAAACATTAGGGGGCGCGATTAAAACTGTTGTGAAAACTCGGGTTGCAAATACTTAAAGGTTGAGAAACGCTGATCTAATGTTCTAGTGATAATAAAACACATTTACAAATCTAATGGACCTCAAAGAAGTTCCACAGAATACTGAAAAGTCCTACAATAAGCCATAGGATACCTTTCTGCTGGTAAACCAAAGCCAAAAACTCTGCTTTTTGCAGCCTCGTGAAGCTTGGCAGGACACTTATTGCTTGGCCAGTGCCCCAGGCTTCATTCTGAGTGTCTCCATATCGCCGGTCTCCTTTTCGCGGGCGGTTTCAGCATGCAGGCAGTGGCACCACAGCGTCAGTATCATGCTGGCACCTAACACATGCAGACTCTAACCTGCCTTTGGCTAATTATATCCTGACAACTTTCCCTTTGTGTCATTCCCACATTCTCGCTGTCTTCACCATTTTGCTATCTGCTTATATTTCTGTCTTTTATGTAAAAGGTGTCATTGAAAATAGAGGTGACTTGGCAGGTGATTTGATGGTAAATGAACTGCAGAAAGGTCTCCATTGTATTCGTTTTAATTCAGAACATTCATCCATCTACTGTATCTCTCCATTTTGCAAACCTGATTATCCAGGGCTGGACCATGGGGAAGCCTGAGCCTATCACCTTAAGCATCGGGCACAAGGCAGGAATAATAGCAGGACAGGGTGCCAGCTCATCACAGAGCAACAAACACACATACTAAAGCCACCTTAGCAATGCCAGTCCACCCGACGTGAACAGTGGACTGTGAATATAGGTCATGGAGGAAAATATAAATTAATTACAACCCAGTAATGGAGAGTGAAACCCTATGTTAATGGATATATGACTCCTGGAAAGACCATCGGAAATGTTGTGAACACTATTGGAGGAACTAGATATTAAGGGAATACCCCACCCAAAATGTACATTTTATATGTTACTAGCAAAATACCCGCACTTCGCAGCGGCGAAGTACTGCATTAAAATTTTTATTAAGAAGAAAATTAAATCTTTTAAAACTGAGGGAAAATATGCCAATAATTATTTGTTAAGGATCTCTTTGTATACCACATTGTCAGTTCGGCCCTCCGGTTGTAATATGACCAAGCTGTGTGCTGAGCTTACTCTTGAGCATGCAACGTACAGTTGACCATGTGAACAGTAATCTTGTCTCAAATCTCACAGCTTGGATTGCTGCTGTCATAATCGGTTTGAGTTTCATGGTTTGTTTCAGTTACGACAGTATTTTTAGGACTTGTGTTGAAGTGACATTCGGCATCTGTCAAGCGTTGTAAGCACACAACCGGTTTCATCGATAACTTCAAATCCAGCTTTTGAGAGTTTAAACATTCATAAACATCAAAGTGTCCACTACTGAAATCGTCACCTGTGAATCTAAGATGTTTAAGAGGCATTGGCGGTTGTCGAAAGGTGTAAAATATTTGGCCATTTCGGTACACTTGAAAGCGACAACCGAACAATTCAGCGGCAGCCATCAATTCACATGCAGAACCATAGGTGAAGGGCTTAAGCATTTCACTCTTCTAGTGCTGCTGTGTAGTATAATTATCTACTGTACCGTCATCAGTCCACACCTTGAACCTGTCCCAGTCATTCAATACATAAGACACAATGTTACTCCGGATATCAAGAGTGAGCCTGATATGTAACACAGAGAATGGAAAAGGCAGGTGCCATCTCCTAACATGGAAACCACTCGGTAAGTGACAGTTCTTTGATCGATGGTGATCACCTCGATAGACATGGTAATTGGGGTACGGTAAGAACGATAAAGGAAATGGGTACCTGAACAATGTAAAGCAAGTCTAAAATACCTACACAATAACTATAATCGTAATAAATGAACAATAAAATAGCGGAGAAGCCGTGGATTAAATAAAAAGGCTGTACTTATCAGCAGGGAGACGTGAATCCCGTGGCGAAGCAAGGATGGGAATGTAGAGACCGGAGCGACGGACGGCCTTATATAGGCAGGCAGCCAACAACGTGGGAGGCGTTGGGATGGGGGACCCAACGCCACCTCACACGGTGACCGAGCTGCAGGCTATGGACGTATATATGTACGTAAGTAAGATTCAGTTAGTGTTGGGAACCCGGGTACCAAATTTCTTGAAGATGGGCCCATAAGTAACAAAGACTGTTGGAAAGTTCAATATGGCGGTCGACAGTGGCATCATACCACCGAAATAAGTACGTACATCGGTTTCGGTTAGTGCAGGGAAGCCGCCTACTAAATTTCATAAGAAAATAAGAAAGTTCAACATGGAGGACATTGTTGACCGTTATGACCATTACGCGTAGAATTTCGAAATTTAACCTGCTTAACTTTTGTAAGTAAGCTGTAAGGAATGAGCCTGCCAAATTTCAGCCTTCTACCTACACGGGAAGTTGGAGAATTAGTGACGTTGGAAAGTTCAATATGGCGGCCAACAGTGGCGTCATACCATCGAAATAAGTATGTACATTGGTTTTAGTTAGCGCAGGGAAGCCGCCTACCAAATTTCGTGAAGATGGGGCCATAAATAAGAAAGTTCAACATGGCGGACGTTATTGACCGTTATCGACCGTTATGACCGTTACGTGTAGAATTTCAAAATGAAACCTGCTTAACTTTTGTAAGTAAGCTTTAAGGAATGAGCCTGCCAAATTTCAGCCTTCTACCTACACGGGAAGTTGGAGAATTAGTGATGAGTCAGTGAGTGAGTCAGTGAGTGAGTGAGTGAGTGAGTGAGTGAGTGAGTCAGTGAGGGCTTTGCCTTTTATTAGTATAGATTTGCCCCATGTAGTTTGTAGTGAGTATCAAGAATTGTTAACCCCGTGTTTTCATGGACAACTGAGAAAGCCCCCCTCATTTTTTTGACATTTTGCTATGTTGCAGCGTTGCGTTAAAATAAAAATAAGAATAACATTTATTTGTATAGTATATTTTCATACAAACAATTTAGCTCAAAGTGCTTTACAAGATGCCAACGATATAATCACATGTGTGACGGGCGGCCTCAGGCAATATCTGGTTGGGACGGCATTGGAATGGAAGAACCGGGGGAGAGAGAATTACTGAGGCAATACCTCCCCTGGGACGCTATGCTTTTTATCGGTATCCTCGTATGTGTCAAAATTTCCTACCCAGTGCTTTATGTCGTTTACATTTGACTAAGGAAGTAAAACAAAACTGACGAATCAGAACAAAGCCAAACCGACCAATCAGGTTGCCCATCATTCATATTCTTGTGAATGCTTATCTGTGTCTGAAGATGACTTTCCATGTTCCTATGCCGTTTATCGATATCCTAATGTGTGCCAACCTTTCTTGCCCAGTGCTTTATGTCTTGTTTGTGTTTGTCTAAAGAAGTTAAACAAAACTGACGAATCAGAACAAAGCCAAACCGACCTATCAGGTTGCCCATCATTCATATTCTTGTGAATGCTTATTTGTGTCTGAAGATGACTTTCCATGTTCCTCCTATGCCATTTATCGATATCCTAATGTGTGCCAACCTCTCTTGCCCTTTGCTTTATGTCTTGTTTGTGTTTGTCTAAAGAAGTTAAACAAAACTG
>JANRMT010062816.1:11350436-11404771 GCA_026402145.1 Polypterus bichir lapradei | reverse complement strand
ATCTATCTATCTATCTATCTATCTATCTATCTATCTATCTATCTATCATATAGTGCCTTTCATATCTATCTATCTATCTATTATATAGTGCCTTTCATATCTATCTATCTATCTATCTATCTATCTATCATATAGTGCCTTTCATATCTATCTATCTATCTATTATATAGTGCTTTTCATATCTATCTATCTATCTATCTATCTATCTATCTATCTATCTATCTATCTATCTATCTATCTATCTATCTATCTATCCTTAATTTAGTGCCTTTCATATCTATCTATCTATCTAACTCAACATTCAACAGATTCCAATTTATAAACTTGCTTTCCCAGGTACTAGTCATAGGTATAGGATAAATACCATCTCCTATCTGTGGATTAAACTGAGTTTAAGATGTCTATCTATCACCTTCATATCTATCTATTATATAGTGCCTTACATGTCTATCTATCTATCTATCTATCTATCTATCTATCTATCATTGATTAATTGCACTCCTGTCTTCCTCAGTATCCTTCTTCCACACCATCCACACAATATCTGAAAATAAAGAAATATGAAGGCCTCAGGAATGTTGATCTGTTCAGGTCCCCAAAACATTTTAACATTAACATTTAACAGTGCTCTTAGAAAAGAATGGTGGCGCAGTGGCACCTCTGAGGCTAGGGATTTGCACTAGCAATCAGAAGGTTGCCAGTTCGAATCCCGTAAATGCCAAAAGTGACTCTACTTCATTGGGCCCTTCAGCAAGGCCCTTAACCTGCATTCGCTCCATCCTGGGTATGACGTTAATCTGCACTCAGCCCTGCATCAGGCCCTCCAACATGCTGGGAAAAACCTTGGTTTTGGTGGCAGAATTGGCACTCCAGCCACCATAAAAAACCTCCATTCCATCTGAACTAGTGTGGTGCTGAGGCACTCGGGTCCTAATCTGGGATATCGAGTTGGTTTGTCATGTGGTGTGTGTAGCAATGTGCTGTATCAGCGTGTGCCCCTATTATCTCTCTTAGAAAAAAGAAAATCCAGAACTTCAGAAATCTCTGCTATTGCACAATGAGAGCAGCAACAAGCCATGGAATTAAAGAAAGGGTTAAATTAACATCAAGACTCGGCGGCTCATTAACTCTTTCAGGGCTGAGTTCAACTTTAATCAAAATTTAGGGTAGAGGACAATAATCAGCTGTATACTGCGAGAAAACTCGCCCTTACATTTTAGTTCAACTGTCTTTGCTAGAAGGACAGTTCCATAGCTTTGTTGGTTTGACCTCGATTCCCTGCGCGTGCGAGAGTAGCAAACAGCAAACAACCTCTAAAATGGCATCAACATCTGGCCAAAGCGAATGTACAAAAGCAAAATACTCTATGGACGTTTCACGGAATTTCGTTGAATAGGACTCTGACTTGTCAGACTCCGAGTTTGATGCAAGTGATCTGGAGATGGATATTGAAAACGAAAGTCAGGTACCAACATCGTCTGATCTGTCCCTAGCTGATCGTGGTGCTGAACACTTTCGTGTAGCGTTCGCCTGGGAAGACCACCACTTATGATGACAAGAGGTACAAATCAGATTGTGTCGCACTGTGACCGCCACCGCCACGCACCTGCTGTTATGAAGACAGCCAGGCAGAAAGCCAATCCACCGTGCGTTCCTGCTAACCATTGAGGTGCCAGAGTTGCCAAACATGCGCCAACAGCAGACACAGCACATAGCAACAGACATTTTATGTTGATTCATGTGTGAAACGATTGCTTTGAGTTTTTTGAAAAAATATTCAGCCTTCAAAGAGTTAAGCAACTGGTTGGAATGAAATTGGTTGGAGTTTGAGGCCCTGACTGAGTTGGCCTTCTGTTTGGCTCACTGACTTCACGTTTCATTTCTCTTTACGGAAAGAAACAAAGCAATTTAGAAGAACGATGAAGAAATTCAGGAGAACAGCCCTTACAAAACAAGTCCATTAAAATGAAAGGAAAAGGAGTTAATTAGCAGCAAAAACTGCTCACCAATTAAGAAAAGGGTTAGAATAAAAACCTGCAGCCACTGTGGACCTCCAGGACTGGAGTTGGGGGTCCCCTGTTTCTAAGGAATGTTAGGAGAAACATCTGTGACAAAGTTGATTCTTAAATTAGATATAAATGAGAATCTCTTTTATGTCTCATGAGCCATTAAAGATCAATATTTGGGCAATTTCATTTTCCTGTGGGTTAATACAGAATTTAATTTGATTATTTCTTTATACTGTGCGTAGATCGACTGTTTGGAAGTGGCAAACGCACAGTTAAAAATTCTCAGATGTATACGTTTTAACTACGTGAAATTTGACAATCTGAACAGCAGAAATCATTTTTTAAATTAGAACGAAATTAGCACATGATGAATCAGTATATTGAAGAAAGTGGAGGAACAGATTTGTTTCCGTTAGTAGTTACATTGGAACGTCAGGAAGATTTATGGGCAATTACTGTTTATTCAGTGCAGCACACAGCATGACGGAGAGTAATGCACGGGACCTCCTTTTCTGCATCATTTACTAAGTTAATCATATAAATCTGGAAAATATCTGAGACATCTCAGAATGTAACTTAAACTCATCTGTAGCGCATGGAATTGCTTTTATTATTGAAAGCTTTAAGGTGCTGAGATTTGTTCGTAAGCAAACAACAATGACACAAATGTTGACTTAACTGTATAAAGTCAGAAATGACAATAAGGAATACATAATAGTAAGAGCTGTGAAAATACCTTATTACACTCACCGTAGCCAATGCACCATTTGGAAAATGCTTAGTCTGAATAGAGGTAATGGAAAAACCAAGTCCTAAAATACAATCCTTAATCGAAATCCTTAAAGAAATAAGAATAAATTACAGAGAAAACAGCAATACCCACAAAGACAACAACAACAACATTTATTTCTATCACACATTTTCATACAAATGATGGCGCTCAAAGTGCTTTACATAATGAAGACAGAGAAAAAAGACCAAATTAATAAGAAAATAGAATTAGGGAACACTAGTTAACATAGAATAAAAGTAAGGTCAGATGGTCAGGGAGGAGAGAAAGACGGCTGGAGAAAAAAAATAAAATCTGCAGGGGTTCCAAGGCCACGAGATCACCCAGCCTCCTCTAGGCATTCTACCTAACATCAATGACCTTAATCAGTCCTTATGGCATTCAGGGTTCACATGGAAGAACTTGATGATGACGGTCATGTGGACTTCTGGCCTTTAATCTATCAATGGAGGGACATCATGGTGCCCTGATGAGGTGGTGATGGCACAGATCGGCATCACAAAAAAACGGAAAAAGAACAGCAGAGAAAGTAGGGGTTACTACGGATTATGGAGCCACCAGGAATGATATTGATAACTAAATGCATATCCAGAATATCAGGGTTACACTAAAATGAAGCTAAGAGAAAGCCATGTTAACATAATGTGTTTTCAGCAGTCTTGTAAAGTGTTTCACCGTATTAGCCTGGCGAATTTCGATCAGTCAGCTATTCCAGATTTTAGGTGCTGTGGAGGACTGCCGGCTTCCTATGCCGGTCCGCACCCCCAGGCCGCCAGGAGGAGCTCTCCCGACAGCAGGATCGTGCCCCGAATTCCAGCAGGGCCTTATGGACTATGTAGTGTTTTTACACAGCCCTGCTGGATACCTTGGGGACCACCGAGAGTCGCTGTAGGGGGGCTCATGGGCTCTTGTGTGCCCTATAATCCGGGAGTACGTCACGGTCATGTGACAGGAAGGAACGACGTGCTCCCGGGTTGAAGAAAAGGACTGTTTGCCCTGACCCGGAAGGAATAAGGAACTGTGGACTGTTGGGACAGGAACACCTCCAGGTCAGGGGCTATAAAAGGACGGTGCCTCAGTTCAGACACTGAGCTGTGCTGGGTGGGAGAGGAGCAAAGTGTCTGGGCGAGGAGGAGAGAGTTATTGTGTTTATTGTAGTTCGTAGTGATTTATGAGTAGTGTGGAAGGTGCTTGGTGCACTGTGGGAAAAAATAAAAAGTCTTGGACTTTTACCTGGTGTTTGGAGTCATCCCTGAGGGTTCAAGGGAGCACTAGCGCCCCCTACTGCCACAGTGCCTAACAGCAAAAGGCCGCCTCACCACTTCTTTTAAGTTTAGCTCTTGGAATTCTAAGCGGACCCTCATTTGAAGATCTAAAGTTATGATTTGGAGTGTAAGGTGAAAGACATTCTGAAATGTAGGATGGAGCGAGACGACCAAACTCCACCAGACAGCATTCAGATGGACTTCACTCTGGACTTCACTTCCCAGCCTGCCTTTATTGGCGGGGAGGGGGGCGGTCCTTTTAACATGATGGAAGTGCGGCCCCGCCTCTTGGGAATCCGCCCATGAGATACTTGGAACATCAAAGAATAGGATAACATGCTGTGGTCATCTGAGTGCATAAAGGTCACAATGACAGGAGAATTATGGGATGCCAAGACCGCCCTCCCCATTTATTATGCTCGATGGTGTTAAGAATCAAACAAAAATCAGTCATCACATGGCTGGTTATCAATCCGGCTCTGCTGTGGGGTCAACTGATATGGAACTCTTTCTTTTAGGTCATCTCCCTATTAAGTGACGTCTGTGTCCAGGCCGTCGTCCTTTTATAGGCCAGGGAATGGAAGGGGAAGAGTCAGTTTGCCCTCATTGGGTGGTTTCTCGGAACTGCGGTGGAAGGAAACAAGAAGACAGTTAGTGGCCATGGCTCCTCTCGACCCGGAGTGATGTCACATACCTGGGAAAAGCTTGGATGGTGATCATCAGGCACACATGTGTGACAATACATAGATACTAAATAATAACTAAATAGAATGAAATTAACAGGAAAATACATAATTAGACAAGTAATGAATAGAGCAATATTATATAGAAAACAATGGACAATCAAGAAGACAGAAAAAAGAAATGTAAACATAAGGCCCGTTTCTCCCCGTCTTAACCATGGCAGGCTTAGGTTTTTGAATTAAACCAGGAACCAAAACAGAGAGGTGCCAGTCTAACAATTACACCCCACAAACTCTCACACAGGGTCATTTTAGATTCGGGTATATTGGGAGAAGGATGGTAAAGATGGAGCTGCCAGGTTAGAGTTAATGAGGAAGGCCTAAGAGAAGGTTTATGGATGTGGTGAGAAAGGAGATGGAGGTGGTGGGTGTGACAGAACAAGATGACAAGGACAGGAAGAGATGGAAAAAGATGATCTGCTGTGGTAACCCCTAATGCAGGGGTGTCGAACTCCGGTCCTGGAAGGCCGCACTGGCTGCAGGTTTCCATTCTAACCACCTTCTTAATTAGTGACCTGTTTTTGCTGCTAATTAACTTCTGTTGTCTCAGTTTTAATTAACTCGACCCAAGCCCCTTAGTTCTTTCTTTTTCCTTAATTAGCAGCCAAACAATAATGAGACACAAAACAAGCCTCCACGTGACCAGCTAACCACATTATCTGAACATAAAGAAAGGTGAGGGTCTCAGAAAGGTTGATCTCTCAGGTCACCAAAACATTTTGATGGTGTTCTTAGAAAAAAACAGAAAAATCAACAGCTTTGGAAATGTCTGCTGTGGTGGAGTGAGAGCAGCAACAAGCCATGGAATTAAATAACGGGTTTAATTAACAGCAAGAACTGGCTTCTCATTAAGAGATTGGTTGGACTGAAATGGGTTGGAGTTTGAAGTCCCAGTTTAGCTGGTCATCTGTTGGCTCGTTTCACGTCTCATTTCTGTTTGGCTGCCATTTGATAAACAAAAGAGTCAATTGAGAGGACCGAATCCCGTGTTCACTCCTTCCTCTCCTTTTCTAATGCTGAGAAACTTGTCCCTGCTTTTATCACATCCCGCATCGATTATTGTAATTCCCTACTGGCAGGTGCCCCTTCTAATCTTATATCACAGCTCCAGCTTATTCAAAACTCGGCTGCAAGAGTGCTGACTCGAACCAGCAGCAGCGAGCACATCACACCCTTCCTGCTCTGTCTTCACTGGCTCCCTGTGTCTTACAGAATCGAATATAAAATCCTACTAATAACCTACAAAGTCTTAAATAATCTCGCGCCAAACTACATCAGTGACCTTCTCCATCACTATGTGTCTGCCCGCCCACTAAGGTCCTGTGATTCTGGCAGTCTTTGTTGTGCCCCACACTAATCTACACTCCATGGGTGACAGCAGGGCCTTCAGCTGTATAGCGAGTGCCCAGACTCTGGAATGACCTACCGAAATTAATCAGGTCAGCTGACTCCATGAATTCTTTTAAAAAACAACTCAAAACTCATCTGTTCAGGAAGGTTTTTAGCTCTACCTGACTTTATTACCCTTCTCTCAGTTTACCTCCATGTCAAGACGCTCATGTAACCTGTATGCGTGTGTGCTGGACCATCAATTATGTTGTCTGTTAGGCTTTTTTTCTCTGAATTTACTGTCTTAATCTTCTTTATTTACAGTATTTATCTGGTTTGTACAATGCTACAGGGTGAGGCAGAAAGGACGGACGTCTTTGAAATGGCTAGAACTCAGCACTAGGTGATGTGCGGTAGGTGGCGTTAGGTTCACGAAGTCTTAGCATTTTTTTATTTTCTTTTTAGTCGAAGCCAGGGAGCCGTGGACGATAGAACACCACGTTTTTGCGTACGACTGTTTTGTCAAGAATAACCAATCCATTACCACAGTTCAGCGTGAGTTTCATTGCCATTTCAATATCCACAGAAATAAAGCTGTTCCCGCTCCTAACACTATCCTATGTTGGGTTAAAGCACTTCGTACACGAGGTACACTAATGAACAAAAGACCGCCGGGGGCTACACGAACGGCACGTACCCCTGAAAATGTGGAAAGTGTACGACTAGCCCTGCTGCGCAGTCCAAGTCGATCTGCTCGGAAGCATTCTTCTGAACTTGGCCTCAGTAATCGTTCGGTAAGGCGTACTTTACATTTAGACCTGCATTTCCATCCCTACAAATTGTCAAACGATATTTCAATATGAACTCATATCTTCCAATAAATTTCTTTGTAAGAAAAAAATTAACAATTTTGTGATTTTGTAAAAAACGTCCGTCCTTTCTGCCTCACCCTGTATATACTGTATACCCTGCCATTCTATCTTAAACTCTGTGAAGTGCCTTAAGCATGGGAAAGGCGCTATATAAATAAAATGTATTATTATTATTATTAAAAACAGGGCAATTAAAATGAAGGAAAAAGAAGTTAATTAGCTGTGAAAACTGATCAATTGTTAGAATGAAAACCTGCAGCCATTCCAGCCCTCCAGGCCTGCAGTTCGACACCCGTGCTCTAATGGGAGCAGCCGAAAGACAAAGAAGAAGAAGAAGAATTTAACATATGAAGTACTGTGACAGACGGCCAGCTGCTCAACCTGGCTGGGACGTCCTGAGGATAAAGGGATGGTGGGGAGGCAGCTACTTTTGAACACTGCCTCCCCCAAAACACTAGATGGCAGCTCCCCTGGAGTGTAACGGTGCCCCGGATTCCCGCAGGGCATCCTGGGACTTGGAGTTCGGTTTCTCAGCAATATTGGGTACCGTGGGTGCCGCCAGGAGGAGCTGTGAGAGGACCGGAGGAGCCATGCCTCATCCATAGCCCGGAAGTACTCCCAAGTCATGAGGACGGAAGCCCCAAAGTACTTCCAGGATGAAGAAAGAAGCCAGTTCTCCATTAGACCCGGAAGTACTAGCAAGTCACATGGTTGGATGGACAGAAGCACTTCCGGGTCAAGGACTATATAAAGGACCGCTGAAGTCCCAAGCAAGCAAGCTTGAGTTGGGAAAAGTAGGACAGAGCTTGCAGGAAGGTGCAGAGAAGAGAATAGCGTTTATGATTGTGATTAATATAGTTGTATTGCCAGTTTATTGTGGCGGAGGTGCTTCTGGGCACTATAACAGGAAGAAAAAGATTCAGATATCTTCTTGGTGCTTTTAACCTGTGTCCAGTGTATCTGTCTGTTGGGGTTAAAGGGGTGACAGCGACCCCTAGCATCGTACAGCACATTATTAGGTACTGGGAGGAACACAAAAGTATCCAGCGAAAAAGAGCGGGGACGTAAACTCCACGCAGAAAGTGGCCAGCTTGAAATTCAAACGTTCAGCGGGCCCCAAGACGTAACTTAGCAGTGCCAACCGCTGCACTACCTCACAAAATGTTAGATATTCTAATAAAAGAGTAATGTGCCATATTAAAAATCATATTACCACATGAGAAAAGGGTTTTCTGCCGTACCCACAGAATGTCGCATAGAGCGGTTAGTGCTTTTTGTCAGATCATGAATGCAAGTGGTGTTTACTGGCACTTCACACTGTAAAGCACTTCACAAAAATTACATCTAAAGAACAGGAGCTGCTCTAAAATTCTACTGTTCCTTCTAACAGCCAACCTGCAGAAGTGACATAGTTTACAAATAAAACAGCTTGAGGTAGGTTCATAATAAAAATGGCTGGCGGTTACAGACGATTCTGTGAAATGAAATAAGGAGTCATAGGATTGAATTTCACATTTTTCAGCCATTCATCTACTGAACCCTTGGAAGGCTGCTGTTTATTCCAGTAGCACAGATCGGTAATGCTAGAATCAAGTGTCAGTCCATCATATTTTCTAATATATATATATTTTTCAATTGACTTTAACTGTTTCCCATAGCCCAAAGTCAAGCTACATGTACAAAGCTTTTGTTCTGTCAGGCATATGCAGCAGAACAAAAATTGCAACAAAGTGCAGTACCAGGAGATTAAAGAGTGACCAAAAACCAGTAAAGAAAATGGAGATAAAAAATATACGAGGTGAGACACATAAATAACTGGACTGGGCTTGGGGCTTTCCTGGAAAACTGTCTGGAGGTCAGCCGGATGTGAATCATAGAACTATATGCCCTCCTACACGTCCTCTGAAACCGCCGACTGGCTAGGTATATCATGTGAAGAGCCCAACAATCGCTACACAAGTTAACGCGATAATTTCGGCAGAAAAAAATCAAACAGCAAGACAAGACAAGTCAACGCTCCCGCGCACAATGCTTTTTCCGTAAAGTGATTTTTGACAGATGCGGCATTGGTGGCGCAGTGGGTAGCGCTGCTGCCTCGCAGTAAGGAGACCTGGGTTCGCTTACCGGGTCCTCCCTGTGTGGAGTTTGCATGTCGGCGTGGGTTTCCTCCCACAGTCCAAAGTCATGCAGGTTAGTGTGTGTGTGTGTGTATGTGTGCCCTCCGGTGGGCTGGTGCCCTGCCCAGGGATTTGTTCTTGCTTTGCGCCCTGTGTTGGCTGGGATTGGCTCCAGCAGACCCCCGTGACCCTGTGTTAGGATATAGCGGGATGGATAGATGGGTTTTTGACTGACAAAAACATTCCTGTCCTCGATCATCCTCCCTATTCGCCCGATTTAGCTCCCTGTGATTTTTACTTGTTCCCAAAAATCAAAAGTGACCTGAAGGGAACACATTATATTTCAATGGATGAAGTGAAGTCAGAAACGGCAAGCCTGTTGAAGAGCCTCAAGGAAGAAGACTTCCAGCACTCTTTCAATCAATGGAAGATACGTATGGAGCGGTGTAGAGATTGGGGGGGGTTATAGAAAAGGTGACGATGTTTAGAATGCTGTAATTCATCCATCCATCCATTATCCCACCCGCTATATCCTGACTACAGGGTCACGGGGGTCTGCTGGAGCCAATCCCAACCAACACAGGGTACAAGGCAGGAACAAACCTTGGACGGGGCGCCAGCCCACAGCAGGGCACACACACACACACACACACACGCACACCAAGCACACACTAGGGACAATTTAGGATCACCAATGCACCTAACCCTGCATGTCTTTGGACTGTGGGAATTCAGCAATGAATATTTTTTTTTTTACCATTCCGGTAATTTTTGTGTCTCACCTCGTATATAATTGTCAAAGCCTAATGCATGTACCAAAACTCAAGGTCAGAAACTCTTTAAAAAAGTCCTAACTGTCGTGCTATAATAGAATTCAACCCGGAAAAGAGAAGGGACCGGTAGAAGAGACATAGCTGTAAGAGAAAATTAAGGCTGTAGCTAGAAAGATCTCAAAAAAAGGACTGTTGTTCAAACCAAAACATACAGAAGAGTCGCAAGAGTCAGAAAAAGCTAACCTGAAGATCGCTCACCAAAAGAGCTATTAAACAAAGTTTGTGTATTATGAAGGTTTGTTTCTATCTGTAACAAAAAGCCTTCACGTTTTGGGTTATGTATATTGGGACCAACCAATAAGCTTAAAGATTTAAAAAAAAAAGCAAAAAACATGAGGTCATTCCTTCATTTAATGCTATGAAGATCAACATTTTGCTGATAAAATGCTCCTGTGTGATGTTTTTCTTTCTTCCTTCAAAATTGGTTGAACTGCCATATCACAGCCACCCCAACACCAGACATTTTCGAATGTCCCGAGTCATTCATGTGTGGCCACCAGGGGGTGCTCCAGCTCCCCAGCGCCCGACACAAAGGCTGGGACACTGGTGTAAAATGAACAAGAGAGTTATTTATTGTGGGAAACTCTTCTTAGGCAAGCGTTTCCCACCACAGCCACAAGTCCAGTCAAACAAAAGCACAACACAGCTACTCTTTGCCAAATTCTTCTTCTGTTTGTCTGTTTGTCCCCGTCACTGCCTCTGCCACTCCACCACGCCAGCTTCATCCTCCTTCCTCCCAACTCTGGCTCAATTCAAGTGGCAGGTGGCTCCTTTTATGTTACAAAATTTAAAAAGAAACTAATAATAATAATAATAATAATAATAATAATGTGGTTGATTCAAAAGGTTATTAAAAAAATATCAAGAAGTCAGTTGTGTATGTTGGGATTCTAGCACCACACAATAGCAAATCCTTCAAACAACATCAAAAAAGGCCAGAATCCTAACTGGCATACCCAAAAATAGGGAAACTGACACTAGGAAACTGGGAAGCTTCAGCCTAGAAAGTCCTAAGGAAGGAGAACTGGCAAATGTCCCAAACTATAACAAGAAAATAAAAAAATATCAATAAATATACCTCACAAGAGGGAGAACCAGAAAACTCTGGCAGGAAGACACAAGTCCAACAAGGAATCCTTAGAAATGAAAACATTTATTGAAAAGAAAAATGGCAATCCAGAGCAAAAAAGTCCCAAAATGAAATACAGAGTAATCTAATAAATGGAAAAAAAATATCAGAAATCTAGCAAAAGACAAAGATAAAGCAATACGCACACGAGTCTCCTCCAAGTCACATTCACAGAAGTGTAAGACTGCCTGCTTTTAAAGGCTCTGGGGCGGTCCTCCAGCGATGAGGTAAGAGTGACTCCGCCTCCCGGGGGATCCACCCACAAAACACCGGGAACATAGCAGAACACGGTCCCACACAGAGAAACTAAATAATAAATAAATGACAAATACTTAATATCAAAATAATAACACTTTAATCATACTGTGTCTACTACGTAATAAATGGTTAGAAGAATATTAAGACTGTAAAAAATGAAAAGTACTTGAAACTGAATGAAAAGAAAGAAAAATAGAAATTTAAGCCAGAGGAGGAACCCTGGTTAAAACACACCATATATACTGTGAAATAATGAGCCTGGACACAAAACAAAGGTTTGGGGCAGCCACCCGTATTATTTCCCTGGCTGCAAAAGGCTTTGAAAGGAGCAGAGATGTTCATAAGACTGAGCCCAAAACAGAACTGGTGAAGGTTTGCAAAGATGGCGGCTTTATGGGATCAGACCGGAACTGATGTGTAGAAACCGGAAATGACATAGGGGAACCGGAAGTGGTGTTCTTCTGACATTAGTCTGTGCGCCGGAAGTGACGTTCTTCTGGGTGTCAGAATCGGAAGTGACGTCATGCTGGGTGCCAGGAAGTGACGTCATCAGCTCTGAATCAGACAGCTTTTCCTGTGGCTGATCTGTAGAGAGAACAGGAGAAGGTTTAGTGCACCCCGCCACCCCCTGGCCTGGCATGGAATTACCTTTGCTTGGTCCATACAACATACTCCTACTTGCACATGTGTGACATGATATATGTTATGGTGGACGGTGGGGACCCTTACCTTGGCTGCAAAATAAGGCAAAGTATTCAGCACAGCAATGTGCAGAACGGAGTCCAAAACAGAACTGATCAACAAAGGAAGGCAGTGGGGTTTTATAGGGAGGTTTGCGGAAGTGATGTCGTCATCGGGGCTGGGACAGGAAGTGATGTTGTCCTCAGGCCCGGGACAGGAAGTGATGACAACCTAAAAGCCAAGGCGGAAGTGACGTCTTCGTATTCAGGTAGGATTTCCCGTGTCTGGTCTGCGGGGACAAAATAAGAGGGTTGAATGCACTCCTCAACCCCCTGGCTGGGCGTGGAATTCCCTTCTTTTGGTCCCTGTGGCTGGCTCCCATGTCTACGTGAGAACAGAAGGAGTAACAGGCTAAGAAACAGAGTGTGAAAAAAATGCCATCTTACTTATAAGTGATTACAGAAACTAAAGTATCATAATACTGACATTAGAGATTTGTAATCGCTGACAGCTTGTGACTATGAGCCCGACAAGCGCAAAGAAACGTTTCATTATTTGTTGTTCTGCGACTCTTTACATGTGTTGACTGAGGTGTCATTTTTATTTTATTTTTTTTTTTGCATAGAAAGAGCATCGAGACTCTCTTATAGAGTTGTTAAGCATGACAAGGAAGAAAAGACGACGAGGCTTGGGCTGGATTATTTGAAACATTTATCGGTCTTAACAGAACACCAGCCGGATTGCTCTAATTTAGAAGGACTTGTAATTTGTAGGTGTAAGTGGCCCCTAGTGGACCACCATGCCACTCCTACCAACTATGCTATAATAAGCCGGGTGCTTTCACTTAGTTCCATTGAAACTGAAAAGAGGACAAAAACATCAAACATCATTCTGCACTGGGATAAAATAAGCTTCTGAGGTCCACAAAGTCGTAACACATTTATATTTAGAAAATGTCTATTTTTTGCCTCATTAGGTGGCATCTGAAACCCCTCATTATCTTGCTTGATGAGGCAGTCTGCTTGAAGAAAATCCTCCATGCAACATATGTTCTCATCACCACTATAAACCAGAATCTAACAAATTATGGTGCACTGTTTCAATATGTGTGCAATTTGTATGGAAAAAAAAATGAAAATATTAAAAAATAAACTCTGTGGTTTGTACCGTTGCCTCAAAGTTCTAAAGACGGAGGTTCAACTCCCAGCCTGGCCACTGTATCGTGTATAGTGTTGTGATTGATGTTGGTATTTCATTTTTATTTTTTTGGATTTTCCTTCACTACCAATAATCAGTTATACATTGTTCCTGGGGGTTTCTTACCCAGGGAATAAGATTCTAATATTTATTTGATAGTAGCCATTCCCCGCGGCTCCGCCTGTGTTGTAGTGAAACAGGACAAACTTTAAAAATCGATAAATAAACAGGTAACGCTAGCTAAGCTGAGGCAAGTTACGCTCCAAAACACAGAGGTAGACCTTCTCCCTACTCCTGACGTCGCGCTTCCCCCTCCCCTCGGCCTGCAGCTTCTGTCTCGGATTAGCGTGAATATATCACTCCTGCAAGTGAACTATGATTCTTAGCACAAAGAGAGAAGTCGCAAAATGTTCAAGCATACAGTAAAACCTTGGATTGCGAGTAACTTGGTCTGCGAGTGCTTTGCAAGACGAGCTGAAATTTTTAATAAATTTGAACTTGATAAATGAGCAAGGTCTTGCAAAACAAGTAGTCCATATACTCTGTAACAAGAAAACCCCAGAGACATTGGGAAGGTTTGGGGAAGCCATCTGTATAATATTTCCTGGCTGCAAAATCTGTCCAAATATGTTCACACAATCGAGTCCAAAACAGAACTGAGTATCATCTTAAGATGGCGGATTTTAAACCCTCGCAGGGGAAGTGATGTCATCAGGGCCAGAACCGGAAGTGACGTTGTTGGCTGCCCCAGAACAGGGCGGGATTTCCCGAGAATGGTCTGCAAGGAATTGAAAGAGAGAATTAGCGCACTTCGCCACCCCCTGGTCTGGCGTGGAACTACATTTTTTCAGGCCCTTTGGTTGTCCCCTAAACACGCGTGTGTGACAACGCTTTGTCTGCTGAGCATCACGTGGGGATTATGGGTAATCGTCTCCCATGCTCAGTTTCAGTCGGCGTGCCTCACTCATCTAGTCAACATCCGTATGAGCGTATACTGTTTACTATAGCATGGTGACCACGTGTGTGTGCTGTAACGTGCAAGTCCCTGTCATGCACCCCAAAACACGAGGCTGAGTCTCAGTACTTTAGCAAAACTAGCTTATTCAGCGTGAAACAGAAACAGCAGGGTTACTTATTGTAGCGGGACACAGCAGTCAGTCAGGGTCGTGACCAGGTTAGTGGCTAAGTAATCCTGTGCTCCTGCATTAACTCTTTGAGGGCTGAATATTTTTTCCAAAAAATAATGGTTTCACTCAGAAATCAACATAAAACGTCTGTTGCTGCATGCTGTGGCTGCCAGTTTGCCAAGAATGTGTGGCAAACTGACAGCAGCAGCGGTCACAGTCACAGTGCATTACAATCTGGTTTCTACCTCTTATCATTAAGTGGCAGTCCTCCCTGGTGAACATTGTCAGTACCACGACTAGCTGGGGACTGATTAGCTGAAGCTGGAACCTCACATTCGTTTTCGATCACTTATATCAAAATCGGAGTCCAACAACTCTTAGTCCAGTTCAAGGATAATAGGCAAAACGGCGTCCACAGAGTATTTTGTTTTATGCATTTGCTTTGATCTCTCGCCAGGTGTCAGTGCCATTTTTGCCTTTGTGTGCGCCTTGCTACTCACGAGAGCACAGGGAATCTCGGTCAAACCAATGAATCTAACTTTCCTTCTAGCAACGACAGTCCAACAAAAATGTAACGGTTAAATTTGTCACAGTTTACAGTTGATCACCATCGTCAACTCCTCCTTTTGACAAATGTCGACATCAGCCCTGAAAGAGTTAATAATATTCCTTGCATCACCCATCGATGGCAGGCGCTTATACTGTAGCTTGACCACAATCTTTTCTGATTCACTTTTATGGCACACTGCTACAGCGCTGGTAGCCTACGGTTGCTTTGGGACACTTTTCCGCGTGTTGTCCCGTTAGGGCTGGGGAATCCCAAAAGAGTTTAGAAACCTTACAGTACAATAACCCTCCTCCTCCTCTTCTCTCTCGTCTCCCTCACACCAGCCACGATTCTTTTCAAAGGTAAAGTGCAGGTTAATTTGTTTTATGTATTTTTACTTTATATTTTGTATTAATCATTTTTATATAAATATTTGTGGGTAGTGAAATGAATTATCTGAGTTTCCATTATTTCTTGTGGGGAAATTCGCTTTTTATATATACGAGTGCTTTGAATTACAAATTACGAATTATGCTCGCAAACCGAGATTCCACTGTATTCTAGAAAAACAGCCGATCTAAATCCGTTAAGTAGTTCTCTTGTTCGCTAGCTAAGCGGAGGCTGTCAATGAGTTAAAAACTCAAACGCAAACATGAATCGACAGCGAGTCGAATGGTACAGCGGTAAGAATTGCTGCCTTATAACCCGAAGGTCCTGGGTTTGAGAACGGGTTCTCTGCGTTTTGAGTAGTGAGCTATTATTATTATTATTATTATTATTTCTAGAATATAATAAAAACATACATTTGATCTGAGCCTGCAGCACCCGGTGTAAATTCCGGCTACTTGTAAAAGTTAGCACTTGTTTTTTTATTATTCAGTTTTATTCTCTCAGTGACGTTCACGTGGTACAACGAACTTGTCTTTCCTTCTCTGAGCTGATGGTATTTATTCTCCATTCTTTTCACAAGAGCAGCACTATGGCTGATACCTGCTCTGAACTGTTTGTTGTACCAGCAATCAAAGTTACGATATCCCGTGACCGCTGTCAGACTGGACAAAGGCAGGACTGTAACAACAGACAGCTTCTTCACAGCTGTATTATTTTACTGTATTCTTTACCCTAAACAACTCCAGGCACATCACATGCAGATTAGGAACCTTGGCCTGAGCTGGGAGATGGGAAAGCAGGCTGCTGGCTGCTTGTGCTGATCAATACATTTACAAAACAAAAGACGCTGATGGGAGAGGTGCAAAGGAATTTAACCCTTAAACCATTACATACTTGGGGGGGTTAATGCACCAAATACTTTTTTGCTTCACTTTTTAAGTAAACGTCACAATTCACAAAGAAGATGTGAAATTTTAACGGAACACATATTTTTTTTCATGCAAAGAGCATCACAATTACTGCAACACTGATTATTTTCCACACTGCCAATGAACTGTAAAATTTTTTTTAAAAACTACTGCAACAATCTATTATTACATGTACAAGGTGCAACTGACGCCATTGATGAAATTCAGTAAATCACCAAGCCAACTGCGCTTGAACGCGAACACACAGTGGTAAGCGCTGATGCTTGCAGGTTTGTTTAGTGCAGCGGCTGAATTTCAGGGACAGTGATGCTGCAGTTCTCCAGGGGGCGCCAGTGGTCATGAGCTGGCTGCTCAACGAATATACAGCACAGACTGATCAGCTCCAGCGTGCTGGCAAATTGCTCTGTGAAGTGACTATAGCCAGTTGCGGCGTTTCATGAATGTATGTCACTGACTATACTCGGCACACTGCGTGCTGGCAAATGACACTGAGACACGACTATAGCCTGTTGCAGCATTCAATGAATATACGTTGCTGAATATACTCTGCTCTGGTGTGCTGGCTAATTGCACTGGGAAACAACTTTAGCTGGTTGCGGAGTTCAATGAATGTACGTCGCCAAATATACTCGGCTCTGACTTGCTTCCAAATTGCACTGGAAACCAACTTTAGCCAGTTTCGGCGTTCAAATGTACTTTACCGAATATACTTGGCTCCGGTGTGCTGGCAAATAACATTGGGAACCGACTATAGCCGGTTCTGGCAGTTTAAAGGTTTACGTGGGCCGGTGTTACGAGTTTTTTCGTAGGCTTCAGGAATTCAAGTATTAATGTATTGTAGACGCTGCCTCTAATTGCTGATCTCTGACTTCTAATTGGACCCATTAATCTTGTCCAGAGACAGGTCCTCTCTTGTGCCCACTGCTACCTTCCTTGATTGGTGCCAGCCTCTTAGGACACTAAATTGAAATAAATGGGGTTCCAAAACTGAAAAGAGTTAAAGTTTTTAATGTTGAAATATCTCCTCAGGATTATCTGCAAATGCCTAAATGTGTTTAAATGATGTGACGTCTCATTGGGAATCTGGGTGCCCATGTTTATTCATTTATATCATGTCTACTCTGTTTTCTCAGTAAAATTTAAAATAAGGCAAATCCTCACCGGAATATTCTCTTTGTCTGTTTGATTCAATCATGTGGCATCTTCCAAGGCACTGTGGCCTTCTGCTCATATTTATTTAAATTGTGGGAGCTCTTCTAGGAAATACTGCGTTTCCACTTACACATTTTTAAATTAAGGCAAATTGTCTTGGGAATACAATTGTTTGTGTAAATATTTTAGATTACGAAGCATTTCCTCAGGAATACTCTTTTCAGTGTATATTAATTTAAATCGTGAGACGTCGCCTCGGGAATACCGCTTTTATGCAGATTTATGCAAATCATTTGAGATTTTCCTCAGGAATTCCTGCATCCGCATATATTTATTTTAAACTATATAATATCATTTTTGAAAATAAAAAGCTCCATGTTGGTGCAGAGGCTTACACTGCTTTATCTCAGCTCATCAAGGCACATTTCAAATCCTGATTGTGTGAATTTTGCATGTTCTCCCTGTGCGTGGGGTTTTTTTCTCAGCTCCTTCAGAATGGATGGGAATTGATTACTCAAGCAAATCCTTACTAACTGAAATCCTTCAAATGTGTTACACCTTATTAAACAAACTTCAGCTGCTTTAAAATCTTCACCAGCATCACACAAATGATTTGATTCAGACTCGCATGGCTGCAGGTTTTTTATCCCAACCAATTTCATAATCAGTGTGTCATTCCTCCTTGTAAATGGCCTCATTGTGTAGTTTTCTGGCTTACAAATACAGTTATGGTGCACCTTACAGCTCCAATGGGGACCGGCCATTTGGCCGTAAGACGGTCAACAAAGTGTACAGGTCACTGCATTTGAGGCTCTGTGGGTCTGATTTGGGTCACCAGTGTGTAAGCGTTAGTTTGGCGGTACGGAGTAACACAATCCGATCTTCGAGTCCTGGTGTCCACACTCCGGGTCCGCGTAAGGCAGCGTCACATCATATCAGTCTTAGCTTCCCTTCCCTGGCTTCCTGTTTGCTGCAGGATCAAGTTTAAAATTTGTATTGTTTGGTTTGAAGTCCCTGAATAGTTTAGCCCACTTTCATCTTGCTGACCTCTTACACCCTTACTCTCCTTCATGATCACTGTGTTCCTCTGACCAGAAGTTATTGGTTGTGTCGAGTTCTAGACTTAAGCTTAGAGGGGGCTGTGTTTTTGTAGTAGCTGCCCCTAAGCATTGGAATAGTCGACCTTTTTCGATTTGGTCAGCACCAACTTTGGTCACTTTTAAATCCCCCCTGAAAACTTATATTTTTGTCTTAGCTTTTTAAACTTGTATGGAGTGGTTATTTTTTGATGTATTTATTTATATATATATATATATTATAAACACCAGGGGTCGCTGTTGCCCCATTAGACCCAACAGACAGATGCTGACACCGGGTAAAGGCACTAAGAAGTATTCTTTTAATTCTTTTTTCCCTCTGTAGTGCCTCCAAAGCACCCTAGTCACAGCAAATACAAATAAATCAAAACAGAAACACAAGTAGCTCTGTTACACTCCCTCCCAACTCCGGCTCGCCTGCTGGGTTCCCATCTATCCTTTAAATAGTCTTTGACCTGGAAAAAACAGGGATTTTCTTCAGCCCGGAAGTACTTCGGGGCTTCCATCCTTATAATTACCTCATTCTTCTGGGCTATACTGAAAGAATATGCTCCCAGGTCCTTGGACAGCTCCTCCTGGTGTCTGAACTCCATTTCCCATAGTGCCCTGTGAGAATCCAGGGTACCACTGCACTTCAGGGAAGCGGCCTTCTAGCATCTTGGGGGAAGCAGTGTATATATATATATATATATATATATTGTAATAAGAATAACTTCGTCACACTTGACACAACAAAGTTTTGGGGACCGTCCCCGTATATTGTCTTCCAGACAATTAAAGAAAAAAACGGATTCAAAGTCTTTTTTCACAGAGAATGCAATTTACTGTACAAGATGGCGTTTATATACAGGAACCCAAAGACATGTGACAGGAAGTGGTTGGCAATGTTGATGTGGAAGCGGAACTGGAAATTGCGTCATTGGAGATGAGCCGGAAGTGATGTGATTGCTGGTGGCCGGAAGTGACGTCATCAGGAATGGCCGGAAGTGACGTCATCGCGGCCATCTTGGAACCCAGAAGTGGCCGTATTATTTTCCTTCTTGATGTCTGTTGGCAAAAAGGAGAGTTCAGGTAAGCACCACGTGACAACCCCTTATCTTGCAATGTTTCACTCACCTTTAGGCTCTTTGACTGCCTCCTAATCGTACATGTGTGACAATATATATATAGGGGAAGTCAAAAAGTAAAGGGATTTTTTAAATTTCTCTTTTCAGAGTTTGGTAACACTGCTCGTATCCAGCGCTGAATGAGTGTAGTCGCCAACACTTCTATACAATGTGTAACTCTTATTCCCGCGTTATTCGTTGGAGTGTAGCAGACCGTTAAACATGACAGCTCCATTGTGGAGCAAGGAGGAAATGAGGGCAGTGATTCGCTTTTTGTTTTGCGGAAGGTGTTAAACCTGCGGACATTATTTGTCGAATGCAAGCACGGTATGGTGACAACTGTTTATCGCGAAGCAAGATCTACGAATGGATAGAGCGCTTCAAACAGGGAAGAACTTCTTTATGTGATGAAGAAAGATCGGGCAGGCCATCAACGTCAACCACTGAGGACAATGTGATAGTCGTTTGATGCGGTGCAAAATTGATTGCAGATGCAACCGAAAAACTTTTTTTCCGACGGAATCAAAAAACTTGTGAAACGTTGGGAAAAGTGCATTAAAGTCCAGGGAGGTTATGTGGTGCAGTGGTAGCGCTGCTGCCTCGCAAATGGGAGGCCCAGGTTCGCTTCCCGGGTCCTCCCTGCGTGGAGTTTGCATGTTCTCCCTGTGTCCGCGCGGGTTTCCTCCGGGTACTCCGGTTTCCTCCCACAGTCCAAACACATGCAGGTTAGGTGGATTGGCGATTCTAAATTGTCCCTGGTGTGTGTGTGCGCGCCCTGCCTGGTGTTTGTTTCCTGCTTTGTTGGCTGGGATTGGCTCCTTGTGACCCTGTAGTTAGGATATAGCGGGTTGGATAATGGATGGATGGACCTGAAATTTGGTACACATACACTACATGATGTCTACTGTCAGCTTTCGGGGTGATGATTGAACTCCAAGGTTATTCCTCTTTTTATTTTTATTTTCTGTTATTGTACGATCAACTCTCAGCAGCGGTGAGCAGGGCGGCCGTGCGGCACATGTGTACGGGCGCCGTTCTCATTCCCTACCAATTTCGCTGTCACTTCCTCTGCCTCTCCACATCTTAAATCATTCTTGAGGCAGATTGAAGACTTAAGTGTCAGCTTAAGTTAAAAATAAAAGAAAACATACTAAGTAATCGCAACACAAACACTGACTTAATCAGTTTTAAAGAGAAAAGATGCTGCCGAAAGAAGAGAAGAAGCTTGCCGCCTGGGTGGAGAACAGGAAGCAGCAAGCGCATCAACCTCTGAGCAAACGAATGATAAATATACAGAGAAAGAGGATGAAAACTAGGAATGGTCAAGTCAAGTGTATTCACTGCATGCTATCGTGCAGTACGCCATTACTGGTATGTGTATATACTGTATATATAACCCAGCCACACAGCGTGCACAAACCAGTGTGTTTCTTTGCGCCGGTCCCAAGCCAGGATAAATGGGGAGGGTTACGTCAGGAAGGGCATTTGGTGTATAATTTTGCCAAATCCATATGCAGACAGATGTTTCTCTGTGGCAACCCCTAATGAGAGCGGCCGAAAGAAGATGAAGTACATATGCTGCATATACTGTTTGTAATGGTGTATTTATGGAAGCTATACAGCACTTTGGTTAACTGCTGCTAACTTTTTTTTTTTGACTACATCCCTGTCTTCCAGCCATTGTCTCATGCCTGTTGGACATAACACTCTGGAGAGCATTTTCAGGGGTTGGTTGGATGAAAGGCAAAAAAATGGAGACTGTCTGAATTTTGAAATGTGGAAGGGGCCTAAGGGGACAAGACAGGGGCTTCCATATTTGTGCTGTTGGCGCACTGAGTTAAAAAGAACTCAATGTCTGGTGCATTTGTGAAGGGTGAACCTCTGAGCCGTTTGTCTGCATAGTATGTGGTGTGAAAAAAATAAAAATAAATTTACAATTGCAATACATAAAGAATGCACAATGAGGTGTAAATAAATACAAAATGTCTGCATGGCAGCCTGTGCACCTGTATTCTGGATGTCTGTTCTGCTTCAGAATTTGTGCAGAGGCACAGACTCTCATTTCCTGGTCTAAAGTAAACCGAACAGGAAAGGAAATAAGGCCAGATAGGATACACTATCAGAGCAGGAAACCAAATCTGAAGACCTCTTGTATACAAAGTCCTTTATAATAAAACTAGTTTATGTTGGTTTCTGAATCAAAAGAAGGAGGTATACATTTCTTTTATTTATTTATTTATTTTTTACTTGATTTTTATAAGTAGAGTTACAATCGTCTTTCATAGCCAGCCCTTCAATTCAGAGATCTGCATAATCCTAGAATCCAATGAGCGGTAGCCCCCAACTCATCGAGACCAAGCCATTAAAGTTTAAGAAAAGCTCAGCTGGGCAGTTTTACAACAACATGAATAAATTCTTGCCACCTTATAAAACCAGTCCAGCGGCTGTGGGGCGTCTGTTGGCAAAAGAAAGATTCACGGATCTTTCCTGTCCTGATAAAAACCAACATCCAGGCCTTTAATGACCTCTTGGGCACGGCCATCAGCAGTGTGTCTGTCTGCGGAGAGAGTGTCGACCTTGTGGAGAGGTTTACTTACCTCAGCAGTGACATTCATATCCCTGGTGACTCTTCCTATGAAGTCAGTAGACGGATTGGGATAGTGTGGCGGGTCATGAGGTCGCTGGAAAGGGGTGTGTGGCGATCCTGATATCTATGCAAAAGGACGAAGAGTCCAAGTCTTTAGAGTCCTGGTGCTTCCAGTCTTGCTATATGGTTGCGAGACATGGGCGTTATCCAGTGACCTGAGATGAAGACTGGACTCCTTCATGTGTGTCTCTTCTGAGAATCCTTAGGTGTCGCTGGTTTGACTTTCTGTTGCTCATGTAGTCCCGCATGACCTGCATTGTGAGGGAGCGTCAGTTACGGCACTACGGCCATGTGGTGCGTTTCCCTGAGGGTGATCCGGCTCGTATGATCCTCATTATTGGGGACCTGAGTGGCTGAACCAGGCCAAGGGGTCACCCACGAAACACCTGGCTACGGCAGATGAAGGGTCATTTCCGGAGAATGAGACTGGACCACCGCGTGTCTACCTAGGGGGTTGCCAACCAGAGAGAGTGTCGACCTGTCGAGAGGTTTACTTACCTCGGTAGTGACATTCGTGTCTCTGGTGACTCTTCCTATGAAGTCAGTAGACGGATTGGGAGAGCATGGGGGGTCATGAGGGTGCTATGGTTGCAAGACATGGACGCTATCCAATGGCCTGAGATGAAGACTGGACTCCTTCAGTGTCTCTACAGGGAATCCTTGGGTATCGCTGGTTTGACTTTGTGTTGCTCATGGAGTTCCGAATGAGGCACATGACCTGCATTGTGAGGGAGCGTCAGTTACGGCACTATGGCCATGTGGTGCATTTCCCTGAGGGTGATCCGGCTCGTATGATCCTCATTATTGGGGACCTGAGTGGCTGAACCAGGGCAAGGGGTCGCCCACGAAACACCTGGCTACGGCAGATGAAGGGTCATTTCCGGAGAATGAGACTGGACCACCGCGTGTCTACCTAGGGGGTTGCCAACCAGGATCCTGAGTTGTTTTGTTGTGTGGTGGGTGCAGCAACGTGCTGTACCAGTGCATGCTTTCCAACTTGACTTGACTTGACCTTATGAAACCACTTTGGCCCATTCCTTATAAAAATAAACACAGACATTTATGTGATTTTTAAGTAAAATATCATTCTTTTACTTCCAAAAGAGTTCGATAAAATTCTCACGATAATAGATTTTGTGGCAGAATGTTTTCCAGTCGGGAGTTCTTCTGCATTATTCTTTTAGAAGTAATTGTAGCCAAACTTGCCTAACAAATACGCAAAGATGTTTTTGTCACGGTATGTTCGGAGTGTATGTACGAGAGGCTCTTGATGACATTGGTAGAGATGTATTTTGCATATTTTAGTCAACATAGGGTTTATTCAATGTTTAATTTTTAGCAGAACTACAGTACACTCTGGTTCACACAAACTGATTGAGAATTGTGGATCGTTTAATGAAACACATAGAATTCGTTAAAAGCTAGCCCGTTTAATTTGACTCGTTTTTCAACAGCATGAATAAATTCTTGCCTCCTTATGAGAACGCTTTGGCCCGTTTCTCATGAAAATTCCACACACTTTTATGTGATTTTTAAGTAAAATATCATTCTTTTACTTTCAATGACATTTGATAAACTCCCTAAATTAACTGATTTTTTTTTTTCTGTCAAAATTGTTCACATGCATCCTTTGCTCCTATACTGGAAGAAAACGACATTACATTTACATGGTGCTTTTCTCAGGACTCAAAGTGCTTTACATAGAGAATGGGAGCCATTTCAACCACCACCAATGTGCAGCGGCCATCTTGTGCCAGCACACTCGCCACACGTAAGGTATGAGAGAGAAAGAGAGAGTCCATTTGAGTCAGGGAATGTTGGGGTGGGGGGGGATTGGCTATGGTGAGCAATTTAGCCTGGACATCAGGCTACCAATGTATCTTCACTGGCGCTCACTCTTTCTAGCGTGTTCCCGTTAAGCCTGCTTCTCAGACCCTGTCATTATTTTCAAGGTGCCTTTCTCACCTCCTATCCAGTTTAGTGTCTCCTTTGAAGACGACTCTCAGCATGCCTCCTGCACCTTTACCAATATGACTCCCTTTTATAGGCGCGTTCCCATTAAGCCTGCTCCTCAGACTCTGTCGTTATTTTTGATGCACTTTTCTCACCTCTAGATCAGGGGTCTCAAACACGTCACTCACAAACTACCAGTAGCTTGCAACCCCTTTCCAAGTAGCTCGCAAAAGGGGTTAATGAATCCCTCATACATTTGAAAACTTGATTAGTTAAATTAGTGGTGGGCGATCTTTCCAAAAAGAGCCCAGCAGCGTCTCTACTTCCTGCGAAGACTGAAGAAGGTGCACCTCCCCAAACCCATACTTACCACCTTCTACAGAGGCACCATAGAGAGCGTCCTGACCAGCTGCATCACAGTCTGGTATGGAAACTGCCATGCCTGCGACCACAAAGCCCTTCAGAGGATTGTGCGGACCGCTGAGCGCATTATTGGCAGTTCACTACCCAGTCTGCAGGAGATCTACACCTCATGCTGCCTTCATAAAGCCACTAGCAACATGGCTGATCCCCACCACCCCTCCCACCAACTGTTTACTCCTCTTCCATCTGGACGATGACTCTGCAGAATCAGGAGCAGGTCTGCTAGATTGTGCAATAGTTTCTTTCCTCAAGCAGTCTGACTCCTGAACACCATGCTGCCCTCCTTCACACTGGACTCTTTACTCCTTATACACTCTGGATTACATAGCACTATATAACACTGTATATTCTTTTTTTTATCATAGTTATATATATATATATATATATATATATATATATATATATATATATATATATATATATCTTGTGTATTGCACCTTTTGACTCTGGAGGACGATATTTCGTCCTACTGTGTACTGTAAGGATGACAATAAAGCTCTACTTAACTTGACTTGACTTTTAACACAAAATCACAATCCACAGTCTGAATTGCAATCTGTCTTTTCAATGTGGCATAGACTTAAGAGAATATCCGCACTCAAACTCATCAAGACCTAAGTAACACTTTGTTTTAAATATCACACAAAAAGTTGGATTCAATTGTTCTCTCGTTCGCTAGCTAAGCAGAGTTAAGGAACACACCCCGAAGCTGAGGAAGGCCCCTCACGTCGGCCCGCTGCGTGTTTCTCGGACTCGCACAAATAAATCGGTGGCGCAAGTGAACTATGATACATAGAGAAATGAGAGAAGTCACAAAATCAACCGGAATGTTCAAGCAAATTATAGAAAAAAATCAGAAGAACTTATAGAAGTTCTTTAAATGAATAATTAATAAACAGATAAATATACACACACGCCCCTACCAGGAATGATGATGAAAAAGAATGAAGAATTCTGGCTCGACTGCCCCAGTCTCAGTGAGGTACTATACAGGTGTATTGCTGTTGGTATAAAGAAGCCCCCGTAGTGTTTCTTGACAAACTGGTGCTGAATGATTAGTTGGCTGAAAGTCCTCAGAATGCGTGTGTCACAGAGAGAGGATGAGTGGCATTGTTCTTAATGGTACTCAGTTTTGTCTTAGCTCTCTCCTCCTCTTCCTCCTCCTCTACTATCTCCAGGGGGTCCAGCCTGCACTTTTAATTGGGTTGTTGATTCAGTGGGCCGGTCTTGAAGTGATGTCAAGGGTTATAATAGAACCTTCCATTGACTATGCACTAATATATACAGTAGGCAAAGGTTTTAACATAACTTGTAAAATACTTCTATCAATTTAACATAAGCTAACAAATGGCTCTTACCACCAGTCAATAAATGTTGGTGTGCCAACCTGGTCATCCCCATTTACTTCAAACAAAAAAGTACGAGCGTTCGAGGGTGTAAGAGGTGGTGAGGATAAACACAAAAAATGTGGGCTCCATAAGCGAATTCCTTTTTAGGACACCAGGTACACAGGTGTGCTCTGCTCACACAGTGTCACCTCATTCAGACAACCCTGTGATTTATAGACAGGGAAACAAGAAGGGACGGAGTCAGATACCCTTATTGGGCATCTTCTTAGTGATGTAAAGGGAATAAATGGACATCGTTAGTGCCAGCGCCCCCTCTCACCCTGGGGTGGCACCACATACCCTAAAAAAGGTTTGGGGGTGATCTACTGATGCCCATTTATGACAATTAGAAACCTTAAATCTGTTTAAACATATTTATTGATGGGGCATGACAATGCATCACAAGACCCACTTACAAACCCACACCCACAGGGCCAGTTTAGATCTGCCACGTTTCCAGGTTGAAAGACCCCAAATGGACGGTGACTGGGCAGAGAATTCCAGTTTGGTTTTCTGTGGCTAAAAGGTTGCAGTCTTAACCACTGTGCCACCATGATGCCCATCTTAGGACACAAGGGCACAAGCAGTGTGAATGCTCAGCAAGTAATGCATTCAACAACAGCAACACTTTCCATAAAAATGTCCCTTTCAGGTTTACACCAGTGCTTGGTTTTTGAAAATAAAGGTGATTACAAATACATTGCCTGTGTTATTGGATAAAAGTGCAAAATAATTCAGATGGGGGAAATCCTCCACCCATTCTTAAAATGATTTCATTATCTTCTATTATAGAAGATTTCATAAGAAGTTAAGGTTGAGCCATTTTTCAAGTTTTCAGCTTTTGCATTAACGTTGCTTGGAATTAAAGGTCAGGTAGAGATTATGCTAATAAAGTTCGCCTTGATCTACGATTTTGCTACCCCTGTGTCTCTTCTTCAGTCTTCGTTCGTGCAGTCAAGGCAATTAAGTTCAGTTCTTCATTGACCTTTTCACAAACACTTTTTTTTTTCCAAATTATCCAAGCATACATTAAACCTGGGATGTGATTCTTTTTAACCCTAAAAAAACTTGCATGTTGTTTTCCAGGGAAGTGCATTACAATATCAACTTCTACAGCCCCCTGTTTTCTTTCAGTGTTTTTTATATTTTTGGATGCTGCTTTTCCAGCAAAATTGCAGCAGATATATATAGTGTCACACACGTGCACATGAGAGGCAACTAAAGGACCTGAATAACAGTAATTCCATGCCAGACCAGGAGGTGGCAGAGTGCACTAACTTTTTCTCTCACTCCTCTGCAGACCAGTTATGGGAAATCCCAAATGGCCATGATGACGTCACTTCCGGTTCCAGCCTCAATGACGCTACTTGCAGTCCCGGCCCTATAGATGACGTCACTTCCGCCCTGCTACCCCAACAACCAGGCACAATGACATCACTTCCTGGTTCCGCCCCTAGAGAAGATGTCACTTCCAGCTCTGGGCACAATGAGATCACTTCCTGTTCTGGCCCCAGAGATGACTTTACTTCCTCCACTCTGCCTTAAAACTGCCATCTTGGTACCAGCAAGTCAGTTCTGTTCTGGACTCTGATCTATACACTTCAATTGCTATTATTTACTACATTTGCAGCCGGAAAATAATTTACGGGTGGCTACCCCAAACCTTTATGTGGTTTTTGTTGATTTTGTGTGTGACAATATACGAGGGGAAGTCAAAAAGTAAAGGGACATTTGAGAAAAGGGGCATTTATTCCAATGATAGAAATGTGCAACATACCTTATTTATTTATTTACAATATTTACAGTGCACAGTCCTGTTCCATTAACTCACACACAGTACTCAGTCCTTTTCCTTCAGCCACCTCCACTCCTCTCTTGCTAGCTCCGTCCTCTTCCACCCAACTCCGGCTCCCGAATGGAGTAAGGCGACCCTTTTATAACTCCTGATGATCTCCCAACAGCACTTCCTTGTGTGGCAGAAGTGCTGCATTGGCACCCAGAAGCAATTCAGGTGTACCTGCTTCCTCCAGGGCTTCAGGACCGTCCAGGCACCCCTTGGTGGTGGCCATGAGTCCAGCTCCTTCTCTGTGGCCCTGATGGAATCCAGGGGGGCCACCCTGTTATGCCCAGGGAAAAATAGTGCCCCTCTGGTGGTCCGACCTTCTTCCAGGCGTCTCGGTGGGTCAAGATCCCTGGTCGTCTGCCACAATATATATATATATATATATATATATATATATATATATATATATATATATATATATATATATATATGTAGTGGTGCTTGAAACTTCAACTCCCAGCAGTCCCTGCAGTGGCTCTGATTGTTGAGGATGGAGGGGTTGTTGGGTACAACAATAACAACTATAACAATATTTATTTCTATAGCACATTTTCATACAAATGATGTAGCTCAAAGTGCTTTACAGGATGAAGAAAGAGAAAAAAGACAAAATATTAAAAATAAAATTAGGGAACACAAACATAGAATAAAAGTAAGGTCTGCTAGCCAGGGAGGACAGAAAAAACAAAAAAAAAACTCCAGACAGCTGAAGAAAAAAAAATAAAATCTGCAGGGGTTCCAAGGCCACGAGACCACCCAGCCCCCTCTAAGCATTCTGCCTAACATAAATGAGCTTAATCAGTCCTCATGGTTTTCAGCTTCAGGTGGAAGAATTGGACGATGCTGGTCATGTGAACCTCTGGCCTTTAGTTCATCAATGTAGGGACTTCACGGTGCCCTGATCAGGCACCACAGAAAACTGGAAAGAGAACAGCAGAGAAAGTAGGGGTTAGTACGGATTATGGAGCCACCATGAATGATAATGATAATTAATTGAATATACAGAATATCACGGTTGCTCTAAAATGAAGCTATGAGAAAGCCATGTTAATATAATTTGTTTTTATCAGTTTTTTTAAAGTGCTCCACTGTATCAGCCTGGTGATTTTTTATCAGTCAGCTATTCCAGATTTTAGGTGCCTAATAGCAGAAGGCCGCCTCACCACTTCTTTTAAGTTTAGCTCTTGGAATTCTAAGCTGACCCTCATTTGAAGATCTAAGGTTACGATTTGGAGTGTAAGGTGAGAGACATTCTGAAATATAAGACGGAGCAGATAACTGAAGGCTTTGTAAACCATCAGCAGTAGTCTAAATGGCACAGGTAACCAATGTAACAATGCTATGGCTGGTATAATGTGCTCCGATTTTCTATTCCTGGTTAAGATTCTGGCAGCTGCATTCTGCACTTGTGGTAATCGATTGATGTCTTTTTTTTGGGTTGTCCTGAGAGGAGTGCATTACAGTAATCTAGTCAATTAAAAACAAAAGTGTGAATTCATTTTTTCAGCATCTTGCAAAGTTATAAGTGATCTTACTTTTGCTATATTTCTTAAGTGAAAAAATGCTGTCATAGAGGTCTGATAAATATGTGATTTAAAATTTAGGTCTGAGTCAATAATTACCCCTAAAAATCTTTACCTCTGTCTTGACTTTTAAGCCTAATGGATCGAGTTTAATTCTAATACCCTCTTTATATCCATTTAGAGATTTCCATTTTCTCCTTATTTAGTTTGAGAAAATTCATCCATTCAGAAACAGAAGTAAGACATTGGGGTCAGTGATCCAAGAGAGTCAGGAATCATCAGGTGCCATTGATAAATGCAGTTGTGTGTCGTCAGCATAGCGGTGGTAGCTCACGTTATTCCTTGAGATGTTTCTTTTGGGTCCTCCCAAAACGGTCAATCCCTTCTTTACCATTGACTTGCTGTATTTCCGTGTGCCGTGATGGATTGCCATTCCCGGAAGCTCGCAATATTGACTAAAGCAGGATTTCACTTGTCATGACTCTTTTTAGGGATGAATAACCTTCAGTTTGTGTCTCCACCATTATATTTCCGCAGCTCTGCCTTGTCTTTTAAATGGCATTGTTCACTATCTAACAGCATTATTTTAAATGAATGTTTTTGCCGCTCTTAATGTCGGAGCCTGTTTTGCTGATAATGTCACTCTTAAAACCACTCTAAATGTTGAGAATTGCTGATAGTCTCCTTAAATTTGCTGTCTTTAAGATAAAGACATTAGAAAATATATATCTATTTTTTTTTCCTGCTCTGTTGGCAAGCCCGCTTTGTTGATGAGAACGCTGCACGTCTCTTGAAAACCGCTACTTCACTTAATGAATCCCTCTGGTAATTTCACAGGTTTTTTGCAGAATACCTTCAATTTCAAACAGAACTAAAATGGCTAATAAATTAATCTCTCCTCAAAGTTGTGCTTATTAGGGAATCCATATGTTTCACTTGAAACCATCTGCATCCAGCAAACGTGACTGATTTCATAGTATCAGGCACAGCGAGACAATCCACTGATGAGATTTAAAGTGAATCAT
The DNA here is from genome assembly GCA_026402145.1 of Polypterus bichir lapradei. NCBI lineage: Eukaryota > Metazoa > Chordata > Cladistia > Polypteriformes > Polypteridae > Polypterus > Polypterus bichir. The sequence continues at coordinate 11,374,398 of JANRMT010062816.1, read as the reverse complement.
GCTAGTTATTTATTTCTGGGCATTAGTTTGCTTTTTTATATACTAAATTATATGTCGCTGTAAATTGCAGAGATCTTAGGTTGTCAACACCTACCTTCTCAATACTGTAAAATGATGTGTTTCTGGCTTATATTCTGACAGGTGTTTTGGAGAATTATTTGGTGTAAGGTGAATTCTTCACTTCTGACTGCTGAATTTCTTTGTTGTTGTTTGCTCTTTCAACCCACATAGGGTTTAAGTGGACCTCTGACCCAGTAACCTTTGAAATTAATTTAATTATAAAACTCAACATGTCACACACTGACCCATACGGCGCATTCAGAAAGTATTCAGACCCTTTACTCGGTTCCTCCTCAGGCAGTCCTTCCCAGCCGAGAGTCTTTGTGGGTTTCCCACCACAAGCTTTGCACACCTGACTACCAGACCAAGAGCCAGCTGTTTGTGAGGCTCAGAGACTGTGTGTCAGAAATGGTGGTCTATAAGACAGGTGTTGGCATTTTTAGATGGAAGACCCAGTAGAAGGTGCATCAGCCTTTCTACTGGGTTATTAGTATGTGTCACAGATAGCTGGGGTTCTTACCCAGCCGGGATGCCTGGAAGGACCGGAAGGTGGCATTGATAGCTTCCGGGTCACAAGGGGGCAACCGCCCTGGGTTAGGAGAGGACCACGGGAGAGGAGCAAGGAGGTTCCAACCCGGTGGGACCCGTGGCCACCGCCTGGGAGTGCTTCAATCAGGGAACCCGGGAAACGTTTACTTCCGCCATACCTGGCAAGATGGAGGAAGAGTCTTCCAGGGATGCCCGGAGTGCTCCAGTGCAAAGGGCAGCACTTCCGCCACACCAGGAAGTGCTGCCAAAAGGACGTCATCAGACACCTGGAGCACATCCGGGTGGGAATAAAAGGGGCCGCCTTCCTACAATCGGGGAGCTTGAGTCGGAGCTTGAGTGGGACCAGGACGAAGCTCCCATAAGGAGAGGAAAGGCGGCCACGGCCATTGAGAGAGAAGCCCGAATAAGGAGGATTGGTGCAGGGACACTGTGTGCTGTGTTTGGGACTTTGATTCTGTGTTTATTTGTGGATGAATAAACGTGTGCATTTTATAAAGATGTGGTTTCCGACTGGTGGTGTCCGGGCAAGTCTCACACATGAGAAAACGCAACAAGCCGATTTGTTTTGAGCCAGATTTCTCTGGATGTTATGCTCTGCAGAGATAACGGTAATATTTGTCCCTAGGTACGTACGTCAGATACGTGACTGGACCATTTTGTGGAATCTTTTATTCGATTGAGGTATCTGGCATGGACCTTATTTAAACATCGCTAAAGGTCTTTAACTGCACATTTGCACAACACTTTGTGAGAAGAAGCGCTCCTTTAATTCTGTCTTGAATGCAGTTCCCTTAGTCTCCACTAGGTTTTCTTATGTAACGGATTTCCTGTTTAACTGGAAGTGTTCCACTATTTCAACTTTGACGTCTCCTAATGATTCTAATGACCTGGTTTAGGGGCCCACATACTTTTTTTTTCTTTTTTCTATTCAGTACTAAAGTGTTCAATTGCATTGGCCTATCAGAGTCAGACATTCCTTTCAATCCAGGAAATCACATGGTTGTGCCCTGACTTTGTCACACTGCCATTTCTAGCTGCTCTGCACCTGTTAGATTTGCATTCTTTATTATTTAACTTGGCAGAGAAGTATATAAGAGTTGTACAGGATATGTACGAAGGAAGTGTGACCGTGGTGTGGTCTGCGGCAGGAGTGACAGATGTGGGATTGCATCAGGGATCGGCTCTGAGCCCTTTCTCATTTGTAATGGTGATGGACAGGTTGACAGATAACATTAGGCAGGAGTCCCCGTGGACTGTGATGTTTGCTGGTGACATTGTGATCTGTAGCAATAGTAGGGAGCAGGCTGACCCTGGAGAGGTGGAGATCTGCTCTAGAGAGGAGAGGAATGAAGGTCAGCAGGACCACCAAGACAGAATACATGTGTGTAAATGAGAGGGAGGTCAGTGGAATGGTGAGGATGCTGGGAGTAGAGTTGGCGAAGGTGGATGAGTTTAAATACTTGGGATCAACAGTACAGAGTAATGGGGATTGTGGAAGAGAAGTGAAAAAGAGAGTGCAGGCAGGGTGGAATGGGTGGAGAAGAGTGTCAGGAGTGATTTGTGAAAGGGAAGGTCTACAGGACGGTAGTGAGACCAGCTATGTTATATGAGTTGGAGACGGTGGCACAGGAGACAGAGCTGGAGGTGGCAGAGTTAAAGATGCTAAGATTTGCATTGGGTGTGATGAGGATGGACATGATTAGAAATGAGAACATTAGAGGGTCAGCTCAAGTTGGACGGTTGGGAGACAAAGTCAGAGAGACAAGATTGCGTTGGTTTGGACATGTGCAGAGGAGAGATGCTGGGTATATTGGGAGAAGGATGCTGAGGATAGAGCTGTCAGGGAAGAGGAAAAGACGAAGGCCTAAGAGAAGGTCTATGGATGTGGTGAGAGAGGACATGTAGGTGATGGGTGTAACAGAACAAGATGACGAGGACAGGAAGAGATGGAAGAAGATGATCTGCTGTGGTGACCCCTAACTGGAGCAGCCGAAAGAAGAAGAAGAATTATTTAACTTTTTCTTAATGCTTTTGTTTTTTAAGCTTTATGGACGGATCTTGCATTCCTTTCTAATATTAGTTTTGTTTGAGGTGTAAAAATATTTGACACTTTCCTGCAATGTCATTTTGGTTTTCGTGGGCACCACTACTATGTGTGAATTTGTTGTGAGAGTTGCTAGGTTGTTGCTATGGGTGATCCTCAATGTTGCTTTGTGATTTTAATTTTATTTTTCTCCTATTTCCTTGCCTATTGTATTGTTTTGTTAAACCCTGTTTTGGGTTTTAATTCATGGAGAACGCACTTAGAATACTAACTTTTACTTTCAAAGCGTACTTAGAATTCTTTTTTTTTTCTATCACCATTTTGTTTTTCCTCCAACACCGCCATTTGTGTTATTAACTCCTTACATTTATATTTATATAGCGCTTTTCTCACTATTCCAAGCGCTAGTGCTAATTATTTACTTGTTTCTATGGCAATGTCCCAGATATTCGTGGCATGTGATGTCTATTACACGGTGGGTTAAAAGGTCACAGTTTCCGTGCGATCTTTATTCGACATCACGGATAACGAACCAAAGCAAAACAAACCCTTTCTAACTGACGTTTCTTTATATTCTAACCTTTTGATCTTTTTGGATACGGTTTCTGCCTTTCATATTTGACTCTGGTGATTCTCCTGTTTGCTTTTTACAGTTTTCAGCAGAGCTTCATTGTTTGTCGTTTTCTTTGTCTTTTATCCTCGCTCCGGATCCTTGGACAAGTTACTTTGTCCTGACTCAGCAGGAACCGGATAACTATTTTTTTTTTAGTATAACCCTAGAGATGTGTGCAAAAGGCAAAACAAAATATAAAACTAGGCGACTGAAACCTAAACAGGCAAAAATAGCAGTGAGAAACAAAATCAAACCAGGCGACACAAAAATCAATTGAAGAGAAGACTAGAAAGGTTTTGAAGGATTTATCCGCAGATTGGATAAACCTCGGTGCAACCTCTGGCCTTTTCATCCCGCCTGTGGATGAATTCAAGGTCATGACCCTGGAGACCACGCCCCTAGAAACAGTGGGGTGCGACCATAACAAAATGGCTTCCACTCGTGACAGTCTTTTGTCTCATCTCCTGATCCTTAAAACCTTTTGCGACCTTTTTGCTTTTCAAGTAGTGGTTGTCACAACTAAGGCAGTTCATCTACAAAAACTTGGAAAACTGAAAACAGAATCAGGAGCGTGTGCACCCGTACCAGACGCCCATCTTCGAAGGGTGCCGATCGACGACGTGGTTGTTTTGGGTTAAAAAGAAGTAAAAAAAATTAATAAAAACACGACTATCACTGAAAATCAGTAAAACTTTTATAGACTGTCACAATAACGAGACATGAACAGATAAAGGTTTGGGGCAGCCACCCGTGTAATATGGTATCCCGGCTGCAAAAGTCGTTTTTATCACAATAACCAGCACTGAAGTGCATACAACGGAGTCCAAAACAAGACTGAGGGAAAAGGGGCAGGTTTTTAAAGGGGAAGACAGGAAGTGAGGTCATAAGGATCGAGCACGTGGTCTTCAACCATTGGATCACAGCCGGACGTGACATCAGAGGGGCCGGAGTTGGTGAGGTCGACTTCCATTGGCTTGGACCCGGAAGTGATGTCAAGAGAGCCAGGTGGACTCCCCCGGGAATGGTCTACAGGCAAGGGAGAAAAAGAGTCAGTGTACTCTGCCACATCCCAGCATGCCTCTGAACTGCCTTCACTCAAGCCCTTTAGCTGCCTCCCATGCGCACGTGTGTGACAAGACATTTCCTTTTACTTTTTATGATTTTGTATATAACTTGCACGTTAAAATGTGTTTATATTGTCTTTTACAATCACAGCAGAATTATTGGATATAAAAGTGCAGTTCTAAGTAAAATAACAATGAGAACGACGCACTGTTTGAAAACCACCACGCCACTAAAATGTTAACATCCAACTGAGTGGTGCGCGCCATTATTATCGGAACCGCAATGCACAACCAGTCATTTCGCTGTCATAGTGAACCTCTGTCTACTTGTATCTCTACACTCTCAGTGTGTTTCTGCCGTTACTTAAGTTAATTCTGTGTAGTTTAGATCATTTTATAGATTTGGCTTAAAAAAATTATAAATATGATCGAATGTTTTTATTTATTCTAATAATGAATGTTGAACTGACATTTAATAAATTAGAAAATCACTTTTTTTTTTGGAACTATCATACTTATTCCTATTCAATTCACAACAGAAAATAGGTCCTTAAAAGAAGTTGGGAGGACAAAATCTGAAAGAAAAAAAATACGTACCGAAAGACAACGCAAGTACTCAACTTTAGAACAATGGATTTCAACCAGAAGATAAAAATTTAAGTGAAGGTCCGCCATGCTACTAATGCACTTCCTTTGAAGTGAATTATATATATTTTTTTTAATTTTATTGATTTTATTGTAATCATTCCATACAAACAGATCAATTTTTACAAAAAATAGGATTGAAAACAAATCAAGTGAATTAGATTTTGATTACGCCTTATAGGGCGCAAAGCGTTCGACCGTTACACATGGCCGAATTTTGTTCTGTCCTGAATCTTTATTATTGTTAATACTAGGGGGCTTCGCGCGCCAACTCCCTGGGCCTGCTCTACTAGCCAGCCACTTTGTGTCTCTGCTGCTCGCGTATTTGGATTTCACTTTCAACAAACAACAAATCTTTTAATTCTCGCTGATACGCCTCCTTATTGGGAAGAAACACTACTTTTCCCCGATGTCAAGATGAATTAGACGATCTGCAAGTCTCCGACTTAGAGTTTAAAGTTGAACATAATCTACATACTACTGTCATATCACCTATGTCCATATATTCTATCTCTTTTCGCTGTTCCGTTGTTTCACCGAGTAATAATTTCCATTTGTTAGTGGTAATGTGACTTTTACCATCAGTTTTTTGAGATTTTCGAATTTTAGTACATTCATAATCTCTAACCTGCTCTGCATATGTATGGCGCCAACGTTTTTGAACATCTTTACGACGTTCTACTTTGTTTTCTACTCTTTGTCTTTTATTTCCGACCCCGCTTGGAGCTGAGAGCGCAGAAACTGTGTCTGACAATAGCATTCACACGAATGAGACGTGATTGGACCGTGGTTGTGGTTGTAAATGTTTGAGAGGAGGGCAGGACTTGTTGAAATCTCTTGGCAAAAGGTGTCATCTCGTGGGACCTGAAATTATCTCCGAGAAAGTCTTGTCCCAGGATTTCCTTTTATAATAGAGAGATATTGTGTTAATTTTATCGAAAGTATTGTAATTTCCATCCATCCATTATCCAACCCGCTTTATCCTAACACAGGGTCACGGGGGTCTGCTGGAGCCAATCTCAGCCAACATAGGGCACAAGGCAGGAAACAAACTCCGGGCAGGGCACCAGCCCACCGCAGGGCACACACACACACACCAAGCACACACTAGGGACAATTTAGAATCGCCACTGCACCTAACCTGCATGTCTTTGGACTGTGGGAGGAAACCCACGGGGAGAACATGCAAACTCCACGCAGGGAGGACCTGGGAAGCGAACCCAGGTCTCCTGACTGTGAGGGAGCAGCGCTGCCACTGTGCCACCCCATTAATAATTAATGATTGTTTTAAAAGCTTATCAATAGCCAAAAAATACCCTATCGATTCAAAGTCCTGGATTGTTGTCTGCGTGGAGCCTTCGCACATCTGTGAGGTGCCTTCCATTTACCCAGAATTCCCAGAACGCACATGTTTGTTGGGTTGATTGGCAATTCCTAATTTGGCCCCTTTAAAAGTGAGCGTGCCCAGAATAAGCTTGTCCCCCAAGTTTGAGTGTAGTTGCAGCTGCACAGTCTCCAGCCCCCAAAACCCTGAATATATTGTGGTGTGACAGATTTCTGGAAATCCCAAAGACTCTAGAATCTACAATTTCTTAGGTATTTAAATTATCTAAACTCAGACTCTCGTTCCTCAAAGTTGTCATGTTTACAAAGTGTGAAGAAGATGTCGATTTAATAGGCCTAATTTGAGCACTTATTTGTCGCTTTCATCCAGTGGCATGGTTGCTCCCCTCTCTGGGTGCTCATTATATTCTGAGCCATGCTGCGGAGTGCGCCATGGGACTGCTGCACGAAGAAGAGAATGGCAACCTATAGGCCATCTTGTTTTTAATGGGAAAGCTTCATACAATCCAATTAAGGCACACCACATTCCAAAATTTGAATTTATTTATTTATCCATCCATTCATTATCCAACCCGCTATATCCTAACACAGGGTCATGGGGGGTCTGCTGGAGCCAATCCCAGCCAACACAGGACACAAGGCAGGAACAAATCCTGGGCAGGGCGCTAGCCCAAAACAGTATTTATTTATTTATTTTTTAAAGTGGCACCATCGTACCCTCTTATTGCACTGCCCCCCCTAAATTTAGTGTGGCAAAAGTCAATAACCAGTTCCTTGGTTCTGCAGATGTTTCTTGGTGAAGAAAGGATTGTCTGCAACTCAACAAAGTTCTCCAGTTGACTCCTGTACCCCAGCTCACCCCCCTTACCAAAACATCCTGTACGTGTAGAATCACCAGAAGACTTCTGCAAGTGACATGACCTCCTGTTATATTTACAGTCGGAGGTGCACAGAGTGAAGAGTAACGAGACAGGCCTGTTCCTTGTGGTGCTCCAGTGTTGCTCACACGGTCCTTGAGTCTCACAAACTGTGTGGTCTGGCCGTCAGATAGATAGATAGATAGATAGATACTTTATTAATCCCTGGGGGAAATTCACATACTCCAGCAGCAGCATACTGATAAATAAAAAATATATATTCAATTAAAAAGTGATAACAATGAAGGCTGCGGTGGGCTGGTGCCCTGCCTGGGGTTTGTTTCCTGCCTTGCGCCCTGTGTTTGCTGGGATTGGCTCCAGCAGACCCCCGTGACCCTGTAGTTAGGATATAGCAGGTTGGATGATGGATGGGTGGATAACATTGAAGGTGTAACAGACAGACAATAACTTTGTATAATGTTAACGTCCATTACACAGGACACCATGGACTCATCCACCTGTATATCCCTGAGCTAACCCTTAACAAGGACGGTTGGATGGTGCTGAAGGCACTGGAGAAATCAAAAAGCAAAATCCTTACAGTGCTGCCAGCTTTGCTCCTGTAGAGCACAGAGATACTGTAATGGTATCTTTAACTCCAATCTCTGCTGATTGTCAAATTTCAATGTTTCCGGGTCTCCTCTAGTGCAGGCCCAGGTTCTCAAAGGACTTAATGATGTGAGACGTAAGGACCACTGGTCTGTACTCATGAGATGAAGAGGTGCCCACCTAGGAACAATGCATGATGTTTTTTCACAGCAGCGGCACTTTCTGACACCTCGGTGACAGACTTGACCGGCAACAGCATAGACCTTAAGTACTTGTGCACTGACTCTATGTTTGTCCGGTGGCTTTTCCTGTGTGTAGCCTCCTTGGTTGTGTTCTTACTTGGTCTTCAGTTATGGATGGCCCATGATGATGATCACAGGTGGACTCCTCACTGGCCTTTCCAGGTGACGTAGTAAGGATGGTATGTGGGGATTGGGCATTGGAACAAGGGAGGCAATGGGAGGGAAAAATTAGAAGAATTGATTCAAGGTATTCGTTTTGTCCACATCTCCTTCTAGTATCTGAGCCCTGGATTACTTGAGTCTAGAAATTTTGACTGATCCATTTCAAACCTCCTCCATACTGATTGAGGTTGTTTTCTATTCTAGTTTTGTAGACTTGCTTTTGGGTTATTGCCCATCACTGATCTATCCTGTGTAGTATTAGAGTTACATAAAGTAATTCTTTATATGGATACTGGATAGAGGAAAGTTCAAAGTTTAAAAGCCCACCTAAAAGTACCAGTGAATGCCACCGAGCGCTGCTTCTCATTTATAGTAAAATGGCGGCAACACTACAAGAGAAATCCTTTTGTGCGCTGCAATTTGCGAAGTGTGAGTTCATTGTTCAGATGCAATTGCATTGGAAGAGGTGGACAACAAGATCTTGCTCATCGTCTATGGCCTCCTTGGTCTCCAGACATTACCCCTCTGCGATTTTTATCTATTGAGGTACATTAAAGAAAGGGTGGGGCAGCACGGTGGCGCAGTGGTAGCGCTGCTGCCTCGCAGTTAGGAGACCCGGGTTCGCTTCCTGGGTCCTCAATGCGTGGAGTTTGCATGTTCTCCCTGTGTCCAAAGACATGCAGGTTAGGTGGATTGGCGATTGTAAATTGGTGTTTGTGTGTGTCCTGCGGTGGGTTGGCACCCTGCCTGGGATTGGTTCCTGCCTTGTGCCCTGTGTTGGTCGGGATTGGCTCCAGCAGACCCCCGTGACCCTGTGTTCGGATTCAGCGGGTTGGAAAATGGATGGATGGAAAGAAAGGGTGTTTGTTCCACCTATGCCCACTAATCTCCAAGATTTGCCACATTGAATCGAGGAAGCTGGGAATTCAGTAACTAGGGACCAGTTGACTCATGTGTGGCAAGAAATGGTCTACCGTTTTGATGTTTGTCACACTACACATGGTGCTCATGTTTAGTGCATGCAACCTCAAGGACCATAGGACCAAACTTTGAACTTTCTTCTATCCAGTAATGCGTGGACTGTGTTTCTGTCTTATACAGTTTGTTTGAAATAAATTTTTGAAATCTGCTCTTGAATAGTCCTGTATTTTTAGATAGCGCTTTTCTCATCACTCAAAGCACTTCATCAATGGGGAGCCACTTCAACCACCAGCAATGTGTAGCATCCACCTAGATGATACGATGGCAGCCATTTTTGTGCCAGTCCACTCTGGTGAAGTTGTGAGATAGAGAGAGCCATTTAGGGTCAGGGAATGATTAGGGGGCCAGAATGACCAGGTCAAACATCAGGATACTTCCTACTCTTTACAAGAGATCTTTTCTAACCACAGAGAGTCAGGACCAAGAAAGGACGGCACCAATTTAACAGCACAGTGCCCCAGTCCAGTGATGGGGGAATTGGGATCCACATGCAGACCTCAGGGTAAGTGCCCCCCTGCTGGACTCCCCAACACCTTTTCCAGAAGCAACCCAAGCTCTGGTGCTGCTACATAGTCTCTCATCCAAGTACTGGTCGGGCCCAAACAGGCTTAGATTCAGGTGGATGACCTCTTCTGAAGTGCACGTGATATGGTCCAGGAATCTGAGTGATGGGTCTATGTGAGTGTTTTAACAGAGTTGTAGAGACCAGGGCCGTATTAACGCATGGGCACGCTGGCCAGTTGCCCAGGAGCCCCATGTTAATCTATATACGTTGTGACCTGCTGAGTGGTTATGTAGGTAGGGACCCCAGTGCACTGCTTTGCCCGGGGGCCTATAATGCTGTTAAGAGAGCCCAGGTTAGAGAATTCTTGGTGGAGTGATGGCAGCCCTAAAGGTTTCAACCCTTATAAGTGGACCAAAATCTCTTAGAAGAGATGGTTAAAAATGAGGACCCCTCTGTGACTTGATGATACGTGATCAAAATCACAAGAACATTTCTCTTCACAATCATACATCTGTCTTTGTGAATGAAAATAGTTAAATGGATAAAGCCTAAAGCTTGGACAGTTGTTCATGAATCCTAAAATAGACTTATTTACGCATGAGATAAATGAACACGATCACTTCAATAAAGCAGTATGAAAGTTGCCCAGACGTCAACATCCCTATAAGAACTTTTCTGGGATGAATAGAAACATACTTAGAAATGTTGTCTCGCAGATTAAATAGTCTACTTGATGTCTTGAAGCTCTTCCAACTAGCTTTTTAAAGACGTTTGTAATTGTTTATTAGACAGTGTTCTGGAAATAGTAAACTGTTCTCTAGAAGCTGGATGCTTTCCAGAGGCATTGAAGAAAGCTGCTGTAAAGCACTCCGTTAAAAAGCAGTCTGGACAGCTCAGTCTGCAAATAATTTCAAACCAATTTCAAGGCTTCTGTTTTAAAATGAAAGGCCTGAAAGGTTCATTTTTAACAATCTGATGGCATCTTAAATGGAGGCCACATTTTGGAAACATGACAGCACTGAGACCGCATTGGTTAAAGTGACCTTCAGTTCAATGGGCAAAGAAACGGGCAACGTGTACTTAGACTTCAGTGGCAGCGTTTGATACAACAGGTTGTCAAATCTGACTGTATCGTCTTGAAAACTGGGATGGATATTTTTGGCCATGGACCCCAATCATTTCCAACATGTCTAGCCAGTAGCTGGTGTTAGATTAGGTGACTGTCTGTCAGGTCAGGTTAAATTGGGGAGCATGCACTGGTATAACACGTTGCCAAACCCACTACATGATGAAACAGATCGGGATCCCAGGCAGACATGAGGTCCAATCCCACCCTTTGGAAATGACCATCTGCCATAGCCAGGTGTTACGTGGGTATCCCCTTGGCCTGGTCCAGTCACTCGGGTCCTCAACAATGAGGAACCTGTGACCCAGATCACCCTAAGGGAATCGCGCCACATGGCCGTAGTGCCATAACTGACGCTCCCTCACAATGCAGGTCATGTGCCTCATTCGGAACTCCATGAGCAACACAAAGTCAAACCAGCGGTACCCAAGGATTCCCTGTAGAGACACTGAAGGAGTCCAGTCTTCATCTCAGGCCATTGGATAGCGCCCATGTCTCGCAACCATATAGCAAGACTGGAAGCACCAGGACTCTAAAGACTTGGACCTTCGTCCTTTTGCAGAGATATCAGGAGCGCCACACACCCCATTCCAGTGATCTCATGACACCCCACGCTCTTCCAATCTGTCTACTGACTTCATAGGCAGAGTCACCAGAGACACGAATGTCACTACCGAGGTAAGTAAACCTCTCGACAGGTCGACACTCTCTCCGCAGACAGACACACCACTGATGGCCGTGCCCAAGAGGGCATTAAAGGCCTGGATGCTGTTTTTTATCACAAGCCCAGACACTCAGACTCCTCGCTCAGTCTCTCGAGAGCCCCGATCAGAGCGTCCATTGACTCCATGAAAAACAACCTCAAACAAGTTGAAAAATTCAAAAGACTGACAGAAGGTATTATAATTTATGAATTACAGCTAGTGAAATGCACCGCAATAAGAATTTCAACAATCGCTAAAAAGAAGGATCCGATGACTACAGTGCTGGCCAAACGGCAATGGTTTCCCGTTTTTATTGTGAAAAATTTGAACGTCTTGTTTTTTATATTCCTTTTAACTCTTTCAAGGCGGATGTCGACTTTTGTCGAAATTCAGGAGTACAGGATGGTAATCAGCCATAAACGGTGACAAAATTCGCCATTATGTTTTAGTTTGACTCTCATTGCTAGAAGGAAAGTTAGCTTCATTGGTTTGACCTCGATTACCTGCGCGTGCATGAATAGCAAAGAGCAAACAACCTCTATAAATGGCATCAACATCTGGCAAGAAACCAAAGCGAGTGCACAAAGCAAAATACTCCATCAATGACATTTTATGTATTATCGCCGAATCGGACTCTGATTTTGATGCAAGCGAACTGAAGATGGGATTGAAAACGAAAGTGAGGTACCAGCTACAGCTGATCAGTCCCCAGCTGATCGTGGTGCTGAACGCGTTTCTGTAGCTGATGCGCGTATGGTAATGTTCACCTGAGACGACCGTCACTTACAGTGACAAGAGATACAAACCAGATTGTGTCGCAGTGCCACACAAGGACAGGCCAGGCAGCAGGCCCACCACGCATTCCTACCGGCCATCGAGCTGCCCCTACACAACCACCAGAGGTGCTAAAATCCAACAAATCACCGGGACCAAATCATATTTACCCTCAAGTTCTTCAGGAGGCTAGTGAGTACAGACATAAACCCTTGACACATATTTTTAGGAAGTTACTGTGCACTGGAGAGATTCAGAAAGACTGGAAAATGGCAAATATCATCCCATTATATAAAAAGGGTGACAGGGCAGATCCAAGCAACTGTACGCCAGTAAGCTTAACGCGCATCACAGGAAAATTAATGGAAGGAATTATTAAGGGTAAGATTGAGCAACACATAGCAAGGGCAGGAGTTATTAGGAAAAGTCAGCGTGGGGTCAGGAAAGGGAGGTCGTGTTTTACTAACAGGCTGGAATTCTATGAGGAGGCAACAAAAGGATACGATCAAAGTGGAGCTCATGATATTATTTATCTGGACTTTCAGAAAGCATTCGATAAGGTGCCACATGAGAGGATGAGCATCAAATTAAAAGATGTGGGAATTCAGGGTGATGTTTTTAGGTGGGTGCAGAATTGGCTCAGACACAGGAAGCACAGGGTGATGGTGCGAGGAACCTCATGTTAAGAGTAGATACAACAACAACAACAACATTTATTTATATAGCACATTTTCATACAAACAGTAGCTCAAAGTGCTTTACAAAATGAAGAATAGAAAAATAAGAGACACAGTAAGAAAATAAAATAAGTCAACATTAATTAACATAGAATAAGAGTAAGGTCCAATGGCCAGGGGGGACAGAAAGAACAAAAAAAAAAACTCCAGACGGCTGGAGAAAAAAATAAAATCTGCAGGGATTCCAGGCCATGAGACCGCCCAGTGCCCTCTGGGTAATCTACCTAACATGAATTAAACAGTCCTCTTTGTATTTATGGTTTTCACGGAAGGACTTGATGATGATGATGATGATCACGTGGACTTCTGGATTTTAGTCCATCAATGCTGGGGCATCATGGTGCTTTGAGTAGGTTGGTGGTGGCGCAGGCCGCCACCACAGAGAAACCGGAAAAAGAAACAGAAGAGAGAGTAGGGGTCAGTACGGATAGATAGATAAATAGATAGATAGATAGATACATTATTAATCCCAAGGGGAAATTCACATAATCCATCAGCAGTATACTGATACAAAAAAAAAAACAATATTAAATTAAAGAGTAATAAAAATGCATGTAAAAACAGACAATAACTTTGAATAATGTTAGCATTTACTCCCCCAGGTGGAATTGAAGAGTCACATAGTATGGGGGAGGAACGATCTCCTCAGTCTGTCAGTGGAGTGGTGACCAGCAGGGGGCAGTGCTGGAGCTGCTGCTATTTTTAATAAATATAAATGATTGACATAGGAATATAAGGAACAAGCTGGTTAAGTTTGCAGATGATACCAAGATAGGTGGATTAGCAGATAATCGAGAATCTGTTGAATCATCACAGAGGGACTTGGACAGCAGACAGGCTTGGGCAGATTTGTGGCAGATGAAACTTAATGTCAGTAAATGTAAAAATGTGAGGTATGAATACACAATGGGCGGTCAGAAAATCGAGAGTACACCTTATGAGAAGGATTTAGGAGTCGTAGTGGGCTCTAAGCTATTGACTTTCTTTCAGTGTTCAGAAGCCATTAAGAAGGCTAACAGAATGTTAGGTGTGGCAGACTGCCAGGGACTATGTCTGGCTGGGACGCCCCTTCGGTATATGTTCAGGGGAAACAGCCATAGACTTTGCAATACCTCCCCCTGAACGCTAGATGGCAGCCCCTCTGGGCTGGAGCGGTGCCTCAGTTCACTGCAGGGCTCCATGGGAATTGGAGTTGGGTGCAGCTCTGTTGGGTCCCATAGGCGCCGCCAGGCGGTGCTGCAGCTGGGGCTCCTGAGTCCTTATGGGCAGCATATTCGCCACACTGGCAGTCAACCACCTGGAGCACTTCCGGGTGGACTATAAAAGGGGCCAATAGCCACCATTCAAGGAGCCTGAGTTGGGAGGAGGAGAATTACGCTTGTCAGGAGGAGTGGTGGTGCAAAGGATACTGTGTGTGTTGGTGCTTTTGTATGGGGGGCACGGGGAAGACGTGCCCCACAGGTGAAGAAAAATAAAAGTTCTTGGTTTATTTTTAAAAGGCTGTGTCGGGTCAGGCGCCAATATAGTGCCTTTGTTACATAGGTTATATAGCACAGTGTGTGGAGTACAAGTCACAGGAGGTTCTGCTCAAGCACTTTATAACACACTGGTGAGGCATCATCTGGAGTCCTGTGTGCAGTTTTTTGGTATCCAGGCTACAAAAAGGACATAACAGCACTAGAAGAAGTCCAGAGAAAAGCGACAAGGTTAATTTCAGGGCTACAGGGTTTGAATTATGAGGAAAGATTAAAAGAGCTGAGCCTTTACAGTTTAAGACAAAGAAGATTAAGAGGAGACCTGAATGAAGTGTTTAAAATTATGAAGGCAATTAGTACAGTGGGGCGGCACGGTGGCGCAATGGGTACCGCTGCTGCCTCGCAGTAAGGAGACCCGGGTTCACTTCCCGGGTCCTCCCAGCATGGAGTTTGCATGTTCTCCTCGTGTCTGCGTGGGTTTCCTCCCACAGTCCAAAGACATGCAGGTTAGGTGCATTTGTGATTCTAAATTGTCCCTAGTGTGTGTGTGTGTGTTTCCTGCCTTGTGTGTCCAGCAGACTCCCGTGATGCTGTAGTTAGGCTATAGCGGGTTGGAAGATGGATGGATTAGTACAGTGGATCGGGACTGTTATTTTAAAATGAGTTCATCAAGAAACTTGTTAAGGGTAAATTTTGCACAAACATTAGGAAGTTTTTCTTTGCACAAAGAACGACAGACACTTGGAATAAGCGACCAAGTAGTGTGGTAGACAGTAAGACTTTAGGGACTTTCAAAACTCAACTTGATTTTTTTTTGGAAGAAATAAGTGGGTAGGACTGGCAAGCTTTGTTGGGCCGAATGGCCTGTTGTCATCTAGAGTGTTCTAATGTTCGAATGTTATAAACAGGAGCCGACAGCAGCCACAGCAACAGAAGTTTGATTTAACCTTTGATTTATTTGCTTTTCAGAAAACTGAGTTGCCTGCAAAAAATATTTAGCTCTCAAAGAGTTAAATCGATTAGCATTTTGCTGAATGTATTGATAAGTGTATCCTGATCCTTGAGTGCTAGTGTGCTAAACATTCCCAGCATTAAATATAGAAGAACTGGCATCTTTTAGTTATTAATGTAAATATAATTCTGCTATGTATGCAGGAGCTTTGCTCCAGCTAA
The DNA here is from genome assembly GCA_026402145.1 of Polypterus bichir lapradei. Taxonomy (NCBI): domain Eukaryota; kingdom Metazoa; phylum Chordata; class Cladistia; order Polypteriformes; family Polypteridae; genus Polypterus; species Polypterus bichir. Next base: position 11,358,734 of record JANRMT010062816.1, on the reverse strand, counting down.
TTATCTAAAATTCCAATGGATTAGTGGTCATTAGAAGATAAAATGGCCTGACCTGACCTTTAAACAAGATACTTTAATGACCTGTAGATCTGGAACATCACTGCATAGTCTGGCTTATAAGACGAGAGGAGCGGGTTAAAAGGACGCGTTACAGTGAGCCGGTGTGTCCTTGGTTGGTTGTTTACGCATTTACTCATTTGTTCTGGTTTGTGAAGTTCCATAAAGACTGTCGATCAAAACTAATCAGTATGAATGTCAATCTTGGGTATTAGATCCTAGATGATGGGATGATTTGGTTTGAGTCAAGACTGCTTATTTTATATGTTTAGTGTATACTTGGCCATAAAAGAGCAATGTCAGGGTTACCGTGCAAGAGCGGCAATAATGCTGTTATTCTGCTCTCCTTGTTGGCAGGCTGGTTGATCAATAAATTGCTCTTTGATTGACCTGCCAACCTGTGACTGAGGCTTGTTTCTTCTTTGCCCTCAGATATGGAAATTGTTGCAAATACTGAGTACTGACAATGCCTAGAGGTGTCAGTTTTTACTTTTTTTTATTTCTGTTTTTTTGATTTTATTGAAATCACACAACATCCATGCATCCATCCATTATCCAACCCACCATATCCTAATTTAGGGTCACGGGGGTCTGCTGGAGCCAATCCCAGCCAACACAGGGCGCAAGGCAGGAAACAAACCTCAGGCAGGGCGCCAGCCCACCGCAGAGCACACACAAACACACCAAGCACACACTAGGGATAATTTAGGATCACCAATGCACCTAACCTGCATGTCTTTGGACTGTGGGAGGAAACCCACGCAGACACGGGGAGAACATGGAAACTCCACGCAGGAAGGACCCGGGAAGTGAACCCGGGTCTCCTGAAGTGAACCCGGGTCTCCTAACTGCGAGGCGGCAGCGCTACCCACCGCGCCACCATGCCGCCCTCACACAACATTCCATACAAATAAATAAATTTTTACAAAAATAGGATTGAAAACAAATCAACCCCCTACCCCCCAAGAAAGAGATCAAAGCCAGCAGAGTAAAATTTAAAACTAGTAAAAATAAGTAAACAGATGAATTAATAAGTGAATAAAGATAAATAGTTCGCTTCCCGGGTCCTCCCTGTGTGGAGTTTGCATGTTCTCCGCATGTCTGTGTGGGTTTCCTCCGGGCGCTCCGGTTTCCTCACACAGTCCAAAGACTTGCAGGTTAGGTGCATTGAAGATCCTAAATTGTCCCTAGTGTGTGTGTGTGTGTGTGCCCTGTGGTGGGCTTGCACCCTGCCTGGGGTTTGTTTCCTGCCTTGTGCCCTGGGATTGGCTCCTTTAGACCCCTGTGACCCTGTAGTTAGGATATAGCAGGTTGGATAATGGATGGATGGATAATGATAAATGGAGAAGAAGAGGAGAAAAAAAGGGGGAGAGAATCTGCTTCCTCAGTGCTTTAAAAGCTTATGCTAAAATGTTATTGATGAGATCCTGCCAGGCTTTGAATAAGTTCTGCACGGATCCTCTAAGTGTGAATTTGATTTTTTTCCAGTTTCTAATAGTATATAACATCAGTTACCCACTGTCTTAGAACAGGAGAGTTAGGATTCTTCCAGTTGAGCAAGATAAGTCTCTGTGTTAATTGTTTAGTAAAGGCCATTACAGTTTGTTTGTCTTTCTCCACTTTAAGCCCACCAGTGAGCCCACCATACTAAGCTGTTAGTGGGTTAGGAGGGATTTTGACCCCAGGCTGTCTGAAAGGCATTTAAAGATTTTGGTCCAGAATGATGTTCATTTGGTGCACACTCAGAACATGTGGCCCAGTGAGGCCCAATGAGGCTGAAGCTCGATTGCAGTGTTTGCAGGTTGGATCTTACCCTGGAAACATTTTGGACAAGTTTAAGCGAGGCAGATGTGCTCGATATATAATTCTGAGTTGAATAATTGTATGCTTTGCACATTTGGAGCTCGAGTGAATCCCCCGCATTGCTACCTTCCACTCCTTTTCTGAGATATTGAGTGAGAGATCCTTTTCCCACGGTACTCTGGGATCTTTGAAAGGCAGGGACTGTAGATTGGTTTTATATATTACAGAAATGCTGTCTGAGTCCTCAAGACTGATCAATATGTTTTCCGGCATAGAGGTGGGTGGGAGGTGAGGGCAATCGGGCAGGTTCTGTTTAGCAAAGTTTCTGATTTGAAGATACTGGAAGAAATGTGTTGCTGGAAAGTTAACTTTGGAACGTATTTGTTTGAAGGATGCAAAGACATTGTCTATGTACAGATCTCTAAGTGATTTAATCCCTAATTTTTTCCATACATTAAAAACTTCATATATTTGAGAGGGTGGAAAAAGGTGGTTCTTGTGCAGAGGTGCCACAGATAAAAGCTTCTCTATCTTAAAATGCTTCCTGCATTGGTTCCATATTCTGAGTGAGTGAAGCACATTTGAGTTGTCAGTATATTGGCGATTACTTGCATTTATTGGGACACAAAGCAGGGAATATATAGAAGTACTGCAGGATTTTATTTCTATTGCAGACCAAGCCTGTGTATGTTCATCTATTTATGTCCATGTCCAGATTTTTATAGCTTGTATGTTTGTTGCCCAGTAATAAAACTGAAAATTAGGTAGAGCCATGCCACCTTCTGCCTTTGGCCTTTGTAGGGTCGCTCTTTGGATACGTGAATGTTTTAAATTCCAAATTAATGAGGTTATGGTTGAATACTATCCATCCATGCATTATCTAACCCGCTATATCCTAACTACAGGGTCACAGGGGTCTGCTGGAGCCAATCCCAGCCAGCACAGGGTGCAAGGCAGGAAACAAACCCCGGGCAGGGTGCCAGCCCACCGCAGGGTTAAATACTAATTTCTTAAAAAAATGATTTATTGATGTATATTGGAATGTTTTTAAATAAAAAGAGAAGCTTAGGATGGATATTTATCTTAACAATGTTAATTCTTCCAACTAAAATAAGATAAAGGGTTGACCATCTATGCAAGTCTTGCTTAATTTTTTCCATACAGACGGCAAAATTTTGTTCATAGTTTTATTTTTTTTTTAATATATATATATATTTTAATCAGGAGCTAGAGCGAGGTCACAAAAAAAAACTAAAGACTTACCCAGGAACCTCATTTATAACACTTTGCGAGAATTCAAGCTTGAAAATATGTGCACAGCAAAAAACAACAAGGACATTTCTGCACATTGTACCCTTTTTAAATCACAGTCACCTTGTAAATATGCGTACAGTGTCATAAATTAAAAGACTTCCACAACGGAAAAAAGAGTTGAGGACTGTTCCCATATAATATCCAATGGACAAAGTAAAGAAATGAATAAAAAATAGCAATCAATGTACTCAAAACATCCAATTGACCCAAGAAAATACAGACATGGCGTTTTTAATAATGGAATTAAGTGGCTGGCAGAAATGATGTGGCAGGAGATGACATCGTAACTGCGAGACGAATGTGACATCATCAAGAGGAGCATGGAAGGAAGTGATGATATGGCAGAAGTGACATCATCTCCAGGGGCCTCATGCATAAACGGTGCGTACGCACAGAAAAGTTGCGTAAGAACGTTTCCACGTTCAAACCGCGATGTATAAAACCTAAACTTGGCGTAAAGCCACGCACTTTTCAACGGTACCTCATACCTTGTCGTATGCAAGTTCTCCGCTCGGTTTTGCAGACTGGCGGCACCCAGCGTCAAAGCAGTGCTACTGTTCCTGTGTGGTTACTCTTTTATTTTCCTGACGTGGCTTTATAAATACACTGAAACTAACCGCATATTGTTTATTAGTGTAATGCATCTGATTGTAATTAACTTGTAAAAATATAATGGTCCAGGGAACAGCCATAGTATTCCAAATACCATAACTGCTTTAGCGTTGTTACTCTCACTGCACCTTCTTCTTTTTCTGCTTTCAGCTGCTCCCGTTAGGAGTTGCCACAGCGTATCATCTTTTTCCATATTACTCTCACTGCAGCACTCGGAGTATTTATATCACTGTATCTGAGTGTGAATCACATCAGCAGCTGATCGGAAAGAGAATTATCGGTATACAGCATCAAGGACACGCTGCCTCAGCCACGGCAAAATGCTTCAGAGACTTTCCTGTACGGACCTCGCGGTTCAGAAACAGTTTCATCCCAAGAACTATAAACGCACTCAATCAATTGTGCCTTGTAGAACTGTTTGTACTTATAAGTACAATCACCTCACTGTAAACTTGCACTACAGTTATAATATCGCACAACCTGAGCCACTTTATAAAGCGCGTATTTACATATGATGACGATATTATTTTTAAGATGAAATGCAGCAAAACATGTTGATTATATTATACAGATAAAAGTTTAACTTCATTTAAATAATCTGTATTGTTAATAATTAAACATGTGAGGACACGGTGCCGCAGTGCTAGTAGGTTCACGTATTGTTCCTGCCTCACGCTGTATATTTGCTGAGGCTGGCGCGACACTGGAAGAATAGATGGATAGAATAATTAAACACGTACTATGAAGATATTTCAATGTTCCTTAAACATTTTGAAGAATCGTCATTGTAAGCTAACAGATGGCTTAACGTCTATTTGTGCGGCGATTGGGTATTTGGGGAAAGAAAAGTAAGGACAGGAATTGGAGGTTAGTACATTTAAAAGAGACAGTACTGCTGCAATAAATTATTTCATTGAAGGTTGCGCATGGTGCAGCAGCATCTTGTGTGAAACATGAACAATCACTGCGCCATCGTGTTTCCATGTTTAATTAAATTCTTTCATTCCAATCATCATGAAAATGATATCACGTATACATCTCGGTATTTTAATTATTCAGAGAGCTGTAATATCACGAATGTGTCCTGTCGGAGAAAGAGAAAGAACGGAAGCACGTAGTGATTCACACACATAGAGCACATTGAAGATCAAATACAAAACAAAGCATTTAACGTGCTACTTTAGTTACGATGGGATTTGAGAAACTAGTAAATTAAATGATTTTAAGATGAAGTTTATGATGTTCTATTTTAACTCTTTCAGGGCTGATGTTGATTTTTGTCAAAAGGAGGAGTTGACGATGGTAATTAACTGTAAAGTGTGACAAAACCAACCGTTATGTTTCAGTTGGACTCTCGTTGGTAGAAGGAAAGTTAGCTTCATTGGTTTGACCGAGATTTCCTGCACTCATGTGAGTAGTAAGGCGCAAACAAGAGCAAAAATGGCACTGACATAAACAAATGCGTAAAGCAAAATACTTCGTGGATGAAGTTTTGCCAATTATCTCTGAACTGGACTATGACTTGCTGGACTCCAATTTTGATACAAGTGATCGAAAACAAATGTGAGCTTCCAGCTTCAGCTGGCTGGTCCCCAGCTAATCATTGTACTGGCATTGTTCGCCAGGACGACTGCCACTTAACAATGATAAGAGGTAGAAACCAGATTGCTGCTGCTGCTGCCCCAGCCACGCGAAGAGAGCCTGGCAGCAAGCCTGCTGCCCATTCTTGGCAAACTGGCAGCCGCTGCATGCAGCAATAGACCTTTTATGTTGATTTCTGTGTGAAACCATTGCTTTTGAGAAACTGTTTTTTGGAAAAAATATGCAGCCCTCAAAAAGTTAATGACAAAATAAACTACGTGATTAAAGCGGAAATTTCAAAATTAAAGTTGACATTTCGTGCTTTTTTCCCACGGTGTGTCTATTTTTTTTTGTCTGTACTCTAATAAGCTTTCATATGACACTCAGACGGTGAGCTACGACTCGCCTTTTCACAGCGACTTTGATATGTGACTTATTTTTTATTTTCGGCACTGTGCGACTTTGTGAACTTGAGCTTTCAAGTTTCTCCAACACGCTATGTCACTCGATCAACTTCCTTTTGTTGATTTATATCACTGTTTAAACCAACAAACAGTATGTTTTTCCTTTGTCTCCACTTGGTATTCGCTGAAATTCTTATATTTTCCCCCGTGCTTTTCCCATTGTTTTTTCACAGAATGCTTAGCTTAAGGGCTATTTATATTGATTTGCATATTCAAAGAGGCGTAATTCTGGGAGGAGACGTGGCGAGACAGCAGGCGGATGCACGTGCGTTACTTTTCACGCTGACCGGGATTTATGTAGCGGACGAACGTGGAAGTTGGAGTACGCACAGATTCCTGCATCTAGATTTTTCTGTGATTAAGCACATTTCGGCTTTTGTACTTACGTCATGTTATAGTGCGAATTCTACGCACGGCGTTATGCATGAGGCCCCAGGAGACTGTACGTGACATCATCAAAATGAAGCCCGGAAAGTGACGTCGTCATTGAGAATCCGGATGAGGAAGTGATGTTTGGTGGCCATCTTGTGAACACGGAGGTGTGTGAGGTAAGTTTATTGGGTTATTTTTCTTCTTTTGGTCGGCTGAAAAAGAGAGGGAGGCGTTAGTACCACAAATGAACCCTTTGTCTCGCGAGACTTGTTGACTGCCTCCTAAGGGCACGTGTGTGACAACAGGACCATGTGATGAACACCGCCCCTAAATATCCATATATGGCGCATGCTAATCACCCTTATGCATAAGTAATCAGCCCCGCTCCTGACGCATTGTAACTTCACCAGTGTTTGGTTGAGCCCTTACAGCTGAGAGCACAAGATCGTGTGTGGCATTACAGCACCTCTCCTCTGTTCTCTGGGGGTCAGGGAAAGGCGTAAGGTGCCAGTGTCTGAGCAGGTAACTGCTATCACCTGACACACGTAATGACATGATTGCTGTTGCAATGAATTTTACAGGCCATATGAAACCATGAGGGTTTAGCAAATTACCTTACCAACATGCAAGCCATCATGTATACCACCATCACATCTGTCGAAGCAACTTTGCCTCAAAAAGAAGAAAAGAATCGAGGGTGGACCTAGGCCACCGAGCCACAATGTTCATCAGTCTCACGTTGGCATCACAGATATCACAGATGTCTTGTGCATTAATGGAATGTCATTGCTTATGGTTAACAAAAGCAGCTTCATTTTTGCTAGGTGCTGTGAAAGACCAGCCCGGCTACAGACAGACACACCGTGTCCAAAAGAACACACATTTATTTTTTATAGCTCTTTTTTCACACAACACAGTGCCCAAATCCACAGTCTCAACAACTCCATCCTTATGCTATACTTTTCTTTCCCTTTCGTTTCTTCTGCCGCCTCCTCTCCTCTCTCGCTAGCTCTGTCCTCTGCTTCCCGACTCCAGCTCCTTGAATGGAGTGAGGCGGCCTCTTTTATACTGCCACCGGATTTGCTCCAGGCAGCACTTCCGGGTGTAGTGGAAGTGCTGCATGGGAATTCTGCTCCTCTTCTGGCAGCACAGAGTAACGGGGATTGTGGAAGAGAGGTGAAAAAGAGAGTGCAGGCAGGGTGGAGTGGGTGGAGAAGAGTGTCAGGAATGATTTGTGACAGATGGGTATCAGCAAGAGTGAAAGGGAAGGTCTACAGGACGGTAGTGAGACCAGCTGTGTTATATGGGCAGGAGACGGTGGCACAGGAAACAGAGCTGGAGGTGGCAGAGTTAAAGATGTTAAGATTTGCATTGGGTGTGACGAGGATGGACAGGATTAGAAATGAGGACATTAGAGGGTCAGCTCAGGTTGGACGGTCTGGAGACAAAGTCAGAGAGGTGAGATTGCGTTGGTTTGGACATGTGCAGAGGAGAGATGCTGAGTATATTGGGAGAAGGATGCTAAGGATAGAGCTGCCAGTGAAGAGGAAAAGAGGAAGGCCTAAGCGAAGGTTTATGGATGTGGTGAGAGAGGACATGCAGGTGATGGGTGTGACAGAACAAGATGATGAGAACAGAAAGATATGGAAGAAGATGATCCGCTGTGGCGACCCCTAATGGGATTAGCTGAAAGAAGAAGTAGTTCAGTGTGTCTGTCTGTTGGGTTGAAAGGGGCAACAGCGACCCCTAGCGTCTTACAAGTATTAAACATGTCTGTTTTTCTGTGTTTATTTGATTACATGTTCTGTGTTTTTCTTAAAAGTTAAGAGTGGCAACACTGATGGTAATCAAAAGCTTGCTGTCTGTCAGACCAAGTAAACAAGAGCACCGCTGCTCTTTGCAACTTCAAGTCTCCGCCCCCTATGTTGGGCGCCGCCTTCATGAGGCATTAGATTGGTTTAGAAATGTGACATGTTTAATTGACCCCACCCAGTTTTAAGTAAAAGATGTACATTTTTTTACCTGCATTTTTATCACTCTTTAATTTAATATTGGTTTTTATCAGTATGCTGCTGCTGGAGTATGTGAATTTCCT
>JANRMT010062816.1:11304557-11319102 GCA_026402145.1 Polypterus bichir lapradei | reverse complement strand
TCTTGCTTTGTCACAACCATCACCTACATGTCTTCTCTGAACACATCTATAAACCTACTCTTAGGCCTTCCTCTTTTCCTCTTCTTTTTCCTGTTCTTCTTCTTCTTCTTTTGGCTGCTCCCATCAGGGGTCACCACAGTGGATAATCTTCTTCCATATCTTCCTGTCCTCGTCATCTTGCTCTGCCACCCCCATCACCGGCATGTCCTCTCTCACCACATCCATAAACCTTCTCTTAGGCCTTCCTCTTCTCCTCTTGCCTGGCAGCTCTATCCTTAGCATCCTTCTCCCAATATACCCCTCGTCTCTCCTCTGCACATGTCCAAACCAATGCAATCTCACCTCTCTGACTTTGTCTCCCAACCGTCCAACTTGAGCTGACCCTCTAATGTCCTCATTTCTAATCCTATCCATCCTCGTCACACCCAATGCAAATCTTAAAATTACTGTACTTTTAATCAGCCCTGCCCTGGTTGGGCTCCTACCTTGTGTCTGACCCTGCCATCTTGGACTGTAGCCCCCTGTGAGCCTCAAGTGGGCTTGAAAATGCTTGTATTACCGTATTTACGCATGTACCACTCGCACATTTTTTCCCGAAAATTAGCATTAGAAAATCAGGTGCGCGTCATACATGAGGAAATGTAATTCTGTAATGTTTACTTCATCTGCTTGGGCTCGCTCTCTCTCCCTCTCGCTCGCTCACGTTTTCTCTCTCTCTCTCGCTCGCTCGCTCGCACTCTCGCTCTCTGTTTCACTCTTGTTTTTGAATCAGTTTGGCGTCGTCATTCAGCATGGATAGTAGCAAGCATTTACGCTCCTTCACGGCAGGAAAGAAATTAAAAGTGATTTTGGAAGCAGAGAAGCATAGGAAATCAGGCAGCAGGTCGCAAGTACGGCGTTCCAGAGTCATGTGTTCGAGATTGGCGACGGAAGAAAGAAACACTTTCGTCATGCAACAAAACCAGAAGGGCATTTTGCGGAAAACGTGCCCTAAACGCTCCCTATACAATCACAACGTGCGTCGTACATGGGGCAAAACGATTTTCGTGATTTTCTTTGTGAAAATTAGGGTACGCGCCTTACACGAAGGCACGTGGTACACAAGTAAAAACGGTATTTTAAATTTAATTTGTCCAGTCCCAAAATACACTACCACTATGATCCTAAATTTGATAGAAAAGGAATCGAATGAATGAATGACTTGTGAAAGAGTTAATATTGTTGTCAACATGGCATCCCCACCAGGGTTTGATGCATTTAGTGCTGCCCAGTGAGGTTCATCCATCCATCCATCCATCCATTATCCAACCCGCTATATCCTAACTACAGGGTCACGAGGTTCTGCTGGAGCCAATCCCATCCAACACAGGGCGCAAGACAGGAAACAAATCCCAGGCAGGGCGCCAGCCCACCGCAGAGCGAGCACCCACACACACCCACACACCAAGCACACCCTAGGGACAATTTTAGGATCACCAATGCACCTAACCTGCCTATCTTTGAACTGTGGGAGGAAACTGGATCACCCGGAGGAAACCCACGCAGACACGGAGAGAGGTTCATCCACACTAAAACATTTCCATTTGAAAACTGTCTCTGTCCACACAAGCAATTTCACACTGTTTACAAAAGTATCTTCATTCACGCTAAAATAACTGAAAACGCCTGTGACGTGCAGTAGACGTTCACCGAGATTGAGATTGCGCACATCGGGCAGAAAATCCTTGAAGAGTCCTGTGAAACTCGTTTGCGTTTTTATGCGTTTTCAAGATGATCAGCAAGCGTAGGACTCTCCTAGGACGTTGTGACCTGTAGGGGGCACCACATAATGATTAGTTACTTCAAACACCGTTTAGCTGATAAATGTCTGTTCACTACAAAAATAATCTACAAATAATATTCATTCACTCTTATATATGCTTGCATAATTGCTTTCCTCTTCCATTCAATTAGAGTTCACTTACTTAAAGCAGCAGGAGGCGGATGTTTCTGTATATGCGCTTTCCCTGGCCTTATTCTGGGGATCTGAGCAGATGGCGGATGAGTAAAGGAGGAAAGTAATTCAAATTTACACATTTGTGTAACCACTGTCAATATAAAATTAACACAGTAAAGTAATTTCAAGGTGAAATCTCGTAGAACAGGGGTGTCAAACTACAAGCCTGGAGGGCCGCAGTGGCTGCAGGTTTTCATTCTAACCATCTTCTTCATTAGTGACCAGTTTTCACTGCTAATTAACTCCTTTTCCCTTCATTTTAATAGCCCTGTTTTTAAGGATTCTTTCCTCTGAATTGATTCGTTTCTTCATGAAGTGGCAGCCAAACAGAAATGAGACGTGAAATGAGCCAACAGATGAGCAGCTAAACTGGGATTTCAAACTCCAACCAATTTCACTCCAGTCTATTAATGAGAAGCTGATTCTTGTTAATTAAACCTGTTTTAATTCCGTGGCTTATTGCTGCTCTCATTCTGCCTCAGCAGACATTTCCAAAACTGTTGATTTCCTGTTCGTCAAAATGTTTTGGTGACCTCAGAGATCAACCTTACTGAGACCATCACCTCTCTTTGTTTTCAGATATTGTGTGATGGGCACAGGTGAGCTGGTCATGTGGCGGCTCATTTTGTGTCTCATTGTTGTTTGGCTGCTAATTAAAAAAAGAGACAACTAAGGGTGCCCTGCGGTGGGCTGGCGCCCTGCCTGGGGTTTGTGTCCTGCCTTGCGCCCTGTGTTGGCTGGGATTGGCTCCAGCAGACCCCCATGACCCTGTAGTTAGGATATAGCGGGTTGGAGAATGGACGGATGGATGGACAACTAAGGGGCCTGAGTCAAGTTAATTAAAACTAAAGCAAAAGAAGTTAATTAGCAGCAAAAACTGGTCACTAATGAAAACCTGCAGCCATTGCGGCCCTCCAGGCCTGGAGTTCGACACCCGTGTTGTAGAATGTTTCCCTGTTTTGCGGGTTCCTTGATGCTTCTCATTGGGTGATTTGACATTTTAAAATTTTCTTTACATTGTGATGTGTTTGAGATGTCAAACTGTCTTAACTCTTTGAGGGCTGTTATTTCCAAATAAGACAGTTTTCTGAAAAGCACACAAAGCAAAGGGTTCACACAGATATAAAACATCTGTTGCTGCATGCTGTGGCCACCAGTTTGCCAGGAATCCGTGGCAGGCTGGTCATCAGACTGTCTTTGCGTGGCGGGGAGCAGGGGCGGCAGTAGCGTTCGCAGTCGCAGTGCACTGTAATCTACTTTTTACCTCAATGAAAGGTAAGTGCTGCGGTGGGATGGCGCCCTGCCCTGAGTTTGTTTCCTGCCTTACGCCCTGTGTTGGCTGGGATTGGCTCCAGCAGACTCCCGTGACCCTGTAGTTAGGATATAGCGGGTTGGAAAATGGATGGATGGATGGAAAGGTGAGTGACGGTCCTCTCAGGTGAACATTGTCATAGGCGGGTTAGCTACACAAACTTGTTCAGTACCACGATCAGCTGATGCTGGTACTTCCCATTAGTTTTCGATCACTTAAGTCACAATCCATTTCAGTGATAATATGCAAAATGTCGTCCATGGAGTATTTTTGCTTTACGCATTCGCTTCAATCTCTCAGCAGATGTCTATACCATTTTTGCTGTTGTTTGATCCTTGCTACTCATGTGACCCCAGGGAATCACAAGCAAACCAATGAAGCTAAGTTTCCTTTCCATTTACAGTTGACTGCCACCGTCAACCCCTCCTTTTGACTAAAGTCGACATCCGCCCTAAAATAGTTAACAAGTGTATTTGAAGGATAAGTGTGCTAAATTTCAACGATATGTGTCTGCAAGGAGTTGTTTCATGTGGCCAGACGTGACTACTGCAGTAGGTGCCCTTCACATGTAAAATGACTGATAGGGCCTTGACAAAAGGCTTTTGCAGAAGCATGATGTCCCATACTTGATCAAAATGCTTCATCCAAGCATCCTCTTTTGTTTCATGTGACTGCTACATGTTTAGTGTTGAGAGGAGGCGTGGCTAAATGCAAGCAGTGGGAGGGGACTTCCTGACCGTAAATGAACATTTTGGTCAGACTGTTTGAAGGATGTTGCTGAGACAGCATTGAGCTTGCTGTGTTCCTGTATCGGATTAAACAGATGCATCAGAAACTGGACAGATTCAGATTTGGGGCATGAAGGTTTATAACGGGTGTTGCTGGACTAATGAGTACGTGATTTGATTATGCTGAAACATTCCAACCCAGGGTCCTCAGGAGGCTAGTTACAATCACACACATCATGAACCAATTTATGTATGATGTTAAAGGAAAACAAACTCCCATCAAAGCTAAAATAGCTAAAATAAGTGGAATTTGAAGTGATGGGCTATGCATCTAATAATGAGGCCTTCTGACAATGCAGTATGCCATTAACCTTCTTGTTCTTTATGGCACACTCATCCATACTATCAAGAGGCTGTAACAATGCCGATCGGTTTGAGCACCTTGGTGCACCGCCAACGCACATCTGAAGTGCTGACATTAGTTTATAAATAAGGAAGTCGAGAAGAACAAAAACAGCAGCAGGGCCATTCGCCATAAAGCAGTGGAACAACACTCCACATCCTCTGTACATCTCGGGACACTGTGGGCCTCTCTCCGATACCCCTTTCACATTCCACCTGTACCCTGCTCTTCTTTTAGTGACCCTTCATTATGCCATCCCCACCCTCGGTGACTGTTTAAACATCCTGCATAAAACGCTATACCCTCACCATGTGGTCTGTATAGTTAGCCTCTTAGAATTCACGTGACAAAGAAGAACCATTTTGAAAAGAAAGTTGATGGTAAAACGGAAATTATCATTAATTAATTTTTGCTCTTTTTTATTATTTGTATTCATCCCTTAATAATGACATTTACTGAATTGACTAAAATGCTTTATGTAGGGCATTGACTCCGCGATTCATTATGTTACTTGGCTCAGAACAAAGAAACACATTTTGTTTGAGTGGAAGCGATGTTCACATCGGCTGGCCTTAAAAATCGTTTATGATGTATAGATTTGTGTCTACAATAACGTTTCTGTGTTTCTATTTTGCCGGCTTTATAAAGGACAATGATTGTGTTTTACTAGCCTTGTGCTGCTGAATTTCTGCTCAGTTAAGAAATGATTGAGTTGGCTTCTTCAGGGATTTTCAGCTTTGCTTATATCGTTGTGCAGTGGTGTCGGAGCCATCATTTTTATAGCCTTTTCATAGTAATAAAAAAAAGAAGAGACATATTTTTTATGCTGGACCAGACCTCAAATATTTGGTTAGTTGGTTAGCACTATATGAGAGATGCATTATGGGTAGATAGTCATGAAGGGCACTATTTAAGAGATGCATTATAGGTAGATAGCCATGAAGGGCACTATATAAGAGATGCATTATAGGTAGAAAGCTAAGAAGAGCACTATGTAATAGATGCATTATAGGTAGAAAACCATGAAGGGCACTTTATAAGAAATGCATTATTGGTAGATAGCCATGAAGGGCACTATGTAACTGATGCATTCACCACTCAGGCAGTGAATCAATAGATAAATTGGAAATAGTAAATCCATTTGTGAGTGTAGATTTCTTTGTTTGTCATCATAATGGAGCAGTGTGCTGCCCAGTGTGCTGCTCAGTGCTTTCACCATATTGATTAACACAGTGGTTCTCAAGCTGTGGGCCACGCCCCCCTGGGGGGGCACTGAAGCTGTACAAGGGGGGCGTCGAATAAATGAACAAGACATCAAAATTAATTAACCCTAACCCTAATTTAAATTTGCAAGCATATAATCACAACGAATGCATTATAACTAAAATTAAAATGAAACATGTCTAAGGCATCGATCTAATGACTAATATGTGCCTGCTTTAAAGTACACAGCCTGTCCAGGTTTGGTTTGATATTCGAGATATGACACTCTGAGCTCCTTTTCTATTTGAAGTTTGTTTCTATGACTGGTGGCGCCGCTGTTGCTGCTTTTATAGTCGCGTATTTTCAGTCCGGAAAGTTCGAGACGTATCGGTATCTGTCGCGAACATTCGGGTAACGGTATCAGGTGATAATGCGGCACGACTGCACCACATTGACAGTGTAGCCAATATTGCCAAATTGAGTCAAATAATTTACTGTGTATCAAGTTATTTTTATGATACAACTACTGTAACATCGGTATAATATTTGTCGGCCGAAAATACGTTCGTCTCGCGCAGATTGACTTCATCGGTGTCCTCGTTTACGAGATTTTTAAAAATTAAAACATATTTAATCGTTTCTTTACATAAAAAATAATTAAATAAGAATAAATAATTTATTCTTTGTTTTTGGGATTAGAATTACTATTAAAAACCACACAAGGTATTTTAACAGTTATTAAAGCACTTTAAAAAAATAAATTGCAAATATTTCATCAAAGTTAGCTGAACACATGCAAATCTTATGTAAGTAAAAAATGATAGGTACCGCGACACCGCACGAGTATCATACCTTTGTTAGTTGTATCATGGGTTATTCTCATCTATCTTATATTATGCAGGGGGCACAGAATTATTCCAGGTAGAAAAGGGGGGCGCGAATTACAAATGTTTGAGAACCGCTGGATTAACAAATCATTGGAAGTCTTTTGTTTCTAAGCAGAGCTGTGGAGCAAACAGCAGAGACATGTGGTTGAAGCAGAAACTTTGACAACCTTTAAGAAGTTCCTGGATGAGGCATTTGGGCCGATTGGCTAATAGCTACACAAACGAGTGACGGATAAGCTGAATGGTGTCCTCTCCTCGACTGTTGGATTTGTTACGGCACTAGGGGTGTGTTGTTCGTAGGGGGTCAGTATTGCGAGTGCTCTGTTTGTATGGCTCTTTCGGGCCCCTCTTTCAATCCTCTTCTCAGTAGCAGCATTTGAAGAGCCTTTCTTGTATCCTTATTTGTAGTACTTATTTTGTGCTTCTCTATTCGCTCATAATTACACTTTTGATTTGATGTTCTCTATGGTTTACTACTCGGGTTGAGATGACTTCACGTCTCTTAAAGGATCTGGTTGACCCAGAAAGCCCCTAATGAAGGGCTGAATGCAGAATAAACTTTGATTAATTGATTGATTTATTTTTACTACAACCGTCTGCCAAAGATATATTGTATCTGTTGCATTCCAATAAATTCACTTTAATTATTCTGAAAGGCTGATAATGACAGAATTAAAATTGCTGGAAAATATAATCACCGCCATTTTAATTATTTTAGCAGTTGTTTATTGTGTGTGTGTCATATGGTTTGTATAAATTGCTCATTTGAAATTCAAAAGAGTGAATGCACCTACTTAAATTTTTATGCATGTGCATTATCATGAATGCTGATTACTCGGATTTAATTAAAGGAAAACAATGTGAGATATTTAATCTGTTTTATTCTGTTTTACATAAAGGGTAAAATATTTAGCAGCTCAATTAACACAGACAGTTTGCTTTAAAATGAATGGCAAAATAAATACAGGATGATTGTGGAGCCCATGTTTTCTTCCTGGATTCATTCCATACATCCATAAATTCATCGATGATTTAATTCATTGCAAGTCATTTATTAAGCTTGCACCCCACAATAATTAGAATGATTACATATTGTCATAAAACAATCCCGTCCATTAGCTTACATTTGCTTTCCTGCCTCTTGCTTTCCCACCATTTGTAAAATCATCTGTCACTCTGCTCTTTCTTCTGCCCATCCATTCCTCCTTTCATGTGATCCTCCATCAGTCAGCCTGTCCGTCCATCCAGCTTAAAATGTACCATCAAGACGGACGGAATATACGCTTCACTTGGAAGAAAACTGTAAGCGGTGGAGTTAAAGCAGACCGCTTATTCAGTGACTCACGAATCGTATCAATAGTCGCACCTTGTGGTATGTCCTTCTTCTTATTCTTTTTTCACTTCTCTGTGTGGTTGATGTGCTTGATCAACCTTCTCCATACAGCTCAGTCCTCCACCTCCTCTCCAGTCAGACCTCTTTTTCTTCAGATCGTCTTTTGCTTTATCCATCTACCTCCAAACTTCATTGATTATCTTACCACTATCTTAAAAACCTTCACTTTAACCCTTGTTTTGAGTTCTTGATCACACAATAAACCTACAACTCCATCTTGGGCTTCCCACTTCACCTTCCTCTTCATCTTTTCCCACTTCTATATGGGGTCGATGTTGTTGATCAACCTTCTCCAGCTCGGTCAACCACCTCCACCCTGATCATACCCTTTTCAATTAAATCTTCTTTGGCTTCCCTTGCTTCCTCTTCTCCTGGACTTCCACTCCCATCACTCTTTTACCCCCACATATTCATTGTCTCTCCTCATCACATGTCCATACCACTTCAACCCACTGTTGTGTACTTTCTTCGATGTCTCTCCATCATTTGTTGCACCTTTGATTGTCCCATTTCATATTCTGTTCCTTTTTGTAGCTCCACACATCCATCACAACATTCTCATTTCTGCCATATCTAACTTCTTCTCCTGCGCTCCCTTTACTGCCCATACGTCATTACTGGTCTCACCAAAGTTGTAAAAACCTTTGTCTTAATTCTTCAGTCATGGAATACTCCTGATACCTTCTTCCAATTGTTCCATCCACCCTTCACTTTATGGGTAACAATTTCCTATCGCACAGTATCCATGCACAGAATGCACTCCAGCTCCATATGTGCAAACACATTCAATTATTCAATTTAAAATCTTTTATCGAGCTCATTGTTTAAAATTGTCCAAAATGTTTCCAGGGAAGATTCCAACCTACAAACATTGCAAGTGAGCTCCAGCATCATTGGGCCACAAGTTTATTACAGTATGAAATTTTACAAGTGTTCAATATGACCTCCTGCAGCTTTACGGACAACATCAACGTGACAGTCAAATTCATCCCATACTCGATTGAGAATATCGGGCGTCACACTGTACTCACGGCCATCTCAATGCGATTTCGGACGATCATCCAGTATTGTCAGGAGTGTTGGCACATAAACAGAATCCTCAACGTACCCCGACAAAAAAAAAGTCACACGGCGTAAGATCTGGTGATCTTGGGGGACCAGAAGTGGAGCGAGCACCATACCGTGTGGGTTCCTTTACAGCCAATCCAGCGATGAGGGAGCTCGTTGTTGAGAAATGCGCAGACTGAAGGGAGCCATCATCCGGTGATGATCAGAAACTCAGTTATGTGTATGTGTTAAGGGTATGTGATTGGGTAGGGGTGTGTGATTGGGTATGTGTATGTGTTATGGATATGTGATTGGGTATGTGTATGTGATTGGGTATGTGCATGTGTTATGGGTATGTAATTGGGTATGGGTATGTGTTATGAGTATGTGATTGGGAATGGGTATGTGATTGAGCATGTGATTGGGTATGGGATGTGTTATGGGTATGTGATTGGGTATGTGTATGTGTTATGGGTATGTGATTGGGTATGGGTATGTGATTGGGTATGGGTATGTGTTATGAGTATGTGATTGGGAATGGGTATGTGATTGAGTATGTGATTGGGTATGGGTATATGTTATGGGTATGTGATTGGGTATGGGTATGTGTTATGGGTATTTGATTGGGTATGGGTATGTGATTGGGTATGGGTATGTGTTATGAGTATGTGATTGTGAATGGGTATGTGATTGAGCATGTGATTGGGTATGGGTATGTGTTATGGGTATGTGATTGGGTATGGGTATGTGTATGTGATTGGGTATGGGTATCTGTTATGGGTATGTGATTGGTTCCTAGGCGCCTCACAGTTGTAAAAATATGGCACTTTGAAATCGGATGAATCTTTTTGAATCACCCTGTGTTTTCTAGAAAAAGCCTGGAGTAGATATGTCAATGAAGATGCTCCACACATATCAGGAAAATAAATGTAATATTGATTCTGTATCTGTGATTCTATATCAAATGTGACTAATGTATTAGGAGGATTACATCGTAATCTGCTGCAATGTATTGATAAAGTCTGTTGAGTCTCTAATGGATGACTGTCCCAAAGGTACCAAGTGGCACATATTGAACTCAACCAATTGAGCCAAAGGTTGTAATAATGAATTTCGAGCTGACATTACCAAACGGCTAGGAAGATCTTTTAAATCTGTCTGTATCTGGGAAAGCCTGTAAAAAATTGAAATACTTCAATATAGATTCCATAAAAAAAATGACCAGTGCGTTTACAGATAATTTGATTATGTGCAAAACTGGGTGTTATTGTCAGATGAAAAAGTCAGATGAAAAAAGTTTTTTTAAATATATGGACATATAAAGATTTGATCTCCATTTAAGCAGTGTCTTTGGATAAAGGTGGTTGAAAACTTGACTTTGCAATAATCTGTTCGTCGAAAAATGAACAGATGTGCCGTTTCTGTATGTCCAGAGCTGGTATTGCCCCTCATGATGGAGTTTTCTATTTATTGTCTCTGACTGGGAGAAGGTTCTTCCCAGTCCTCCATGAAGAATTCTTTCAACTTTGTAAAGTCTAAGGCAGTGGTTCCCAAACTCAGACCTGGGGACCCCCTGTGGTGTTGAAATACAGACACCCTCCAGTGGAGTGTCCCGATTTAAGTAATAAAAAACAGGCAGAACAAAGCGTCAATCATTATTCTTTACCTAAATCTTGCAGGAGGCAACACATCTTATTAGTAACATGTTACAAAAAAAAAGTGTCCTCTGCGCTCTATTCATGCAACTCATTGATTAGGTCACTACTCAAAAAAAAGGAATTCATTACATAATCAGAAAACTTTCAATGTGATTGGTTACACTCAGTTGCTAACGGGACATGACAAAGTTGATTGATAATCCTGCTAGCATCAGTCAGTCAGTCATTATCCAACCCGCTATATCCTAACAAAGGGTCATGGGGGTCCACTGGAGCCAATCCCAGCCAGCACAGGGCGCAAGGCAGGAACAAATCCCTGGACAGGGCGCCAGTGCACCACTGGGCACACACACACCCACACTAGGGACAATTTAGGATCGCCAATACCCCTAACCTGCATGTCTTTGGACTGTGGGAGGAAACTGAAGCACCCAGACGTGAGCAGAACATGCAAACTCCACGCAGGGAGGAACTGGGAAGTGAACCCAGGTCTCCCTACTGCGAGGCAGCAGCACTACCCACTGCGTCACCGTGCCACCCTGTATATGACATTTTAAATGTATTATTTTTATTCTTATTTTAGGAGATGTGTGAGTTTCGTCCAGATTGATCCTGTTTTTTTTAAAAGAAAGAGGAAGAAGATCTAATTTTTTTATGATTCAACTGGGTTCAAAAATAGGCAACTTAGTACTAAGTGGAAATATAGAAAATTGATATGCCATAAAATGTAACATTCTCTCTTAAGGGGCTGTATAAAATAAGAAGAAATGCATTTATCATAATGAATAACTAAGGCAGTGGTTCTCAACCTATGGGGCGCGAAGTAACAAAAAGGGAGGCGCGAAGATGTAAAAAAAAGAAAACAAGAATCAAAAATATGAAAAAAAATCTGTTGAAACCAAAACAAATTAACTTAAACTACATTCTGATACTAAAACAATAAATATAGAGTTAGATAAATGTCGATAAAAGTTAAGTAGGTATAATAAAATATGCATCTACGTTTCAAAAAACGGGGGGCGCGATTAAAACTGTTCTGAAAACTCGGGTCACAAATACTTAAAGGTTGAGAAACGCTGAACTAAGGGGTTCGCCCCCTGTTCACTTTGCTTGCCAACCCCCTGGGCAGGTGCTACACGCTAGCCTCTTTGTGGTTCTGCCGCTCGCATGTGAGGATGCGAATGTACAATTTAAACAGATTTTTATTTTCATGGGAATTGTTACATATGCATCAACTCAACATATAGCTGCCCATGATTGAATTTTGTTTCTGCTGCTGTATTAAATAAAACGACTTTTTCGATTGTTTGGCTCTGAGATTTGTTAATTGTCTTTTCAAAAGCTATTCTAATGGGAAACTGTTAACGTTTTAATACGAATGGCATATCAAGATCTCCTTTGAAGTCTAATGTTATCCACGTTTGGAAGTATGGATTAGTATCCATTGCTGGCTGTTGAATTTCTAATACGGCTGCTCATTTAACTCTTTCGATTCTATGTTGCATCGCTTCTCTGTGATCATAAATATACATTTGACCGAATTGTGCTTTCTTTGCAATTAAACTTGTAGCTTTAATTGTTACGGGACAACAGATTCTCATAGCGTATGGTCCTGAATCGTGTAAATCTGCGTTTAGAGCAATGACTGATTGACAGATTATTGTAGATTCGGATATTTTGCCACTTTCACCAAACAACAATTTTTTAAATTCTCGTGGATACGCCTCTTCATTAGGAAGAAACACTACTTTTCCCTGATGGCAACACAAATTAGACGATCTACAAGTCTCCGACTTTAAGTTTAAATCCAAACAATATATTCAATCTCTTTTCGCTGTTCTGTTTGTTTGCGCTAATGTGATCTTTACTATCATTTTTTTTCAGATTTTCAAATTTTTGTACTTCCATTATCTGTAATCTGCTCTGCATGTGTATTGTGCCAACGTTTTTGAATTCTTTACGACGTTCTACTTTGTCTTTTATTTCTGGCCCCCGGCTGTGGTTAAATCTCTTGGCACAAAGTCTCGTCTCGCAGGTCGTGAAAGTGTCTCACTGAGAAAGTCACGTCTCGTCTCTCTGAAAAAGTCTTGTCTCGTCCCATGATTTTTTTAATATATTGGAGAGATGTATTAACATACTTTAATAATTTCTTCATGGACCCAAAACACAAACTGGGAAATATCAGCTCACTTAATTAGGCTAGCAGTCCAACTAAAAACAGAAGATGGTTGGAACAAAAACCTGCAGCCTCCGGGGGTCCGAGTTTGGGGTGCGCTGCTTTAAGGGGTGTCTTGTGTGCAGGCATCACACAATACCTCGATGGGATTCAGATTTGAGATTTGACCTGGCCATTCCAGAACCCCTCAGTTTCTTTCTTTTCAGCCATTCCTGAAGAATTGTGTGTGGTGTGTTATGCTGGTGTTTGTATAAAGAAGGTGTTACTTTTGTCAATTAAAATCCTTTATTTGACCAACAACATTTATTCCTATAGCACATTTTCAGCCAAATGATGCAGCTCAAAGTGCTTTACATGATGAAGAAAAAAAAAGACAAAATAAATAAGAAAATAGAATTAGGGAACACTAATCAACACAGAATAAAAGTAAGGTCCGATAGACAGAAAAAAAAAAAAAAACCTCCAGATGGCTGGAGAAAAAACAAAATCTGCAGGGGGTCTGAGGTCACGAGACCACCTGGCCCCCTCTACAACAGCAACATTTATTTCTATAGCACATACAAATAATGTAGCTCAAAGTGTTTTACATGATGAAGAAAAGAGAAAAAAAAGGCAAAGTAAGAATTAGAATAATACAACACTAATTAACATAGAATAAGAGTAAGGTCCGATGGCCAGGGAGGACAGAAAAAACAAACAAAAAAAAACTCCAAGCGGCTGGAGAAAAAATAAAATCTGCAGGGGTTCCAGGCCACGGGACCGCCCAGTCCCCTCTGGGCATTCTACCTAACATAAATGAAACAGTCATCTTTGTATTCAGGGTTCTCATTGAAGGACTTGATGATGATGGTCATGGAGACTTCTGGCTTTTAATCCATCAATGTAGGACATCACGGTGCTTTGATCAGGTGGCGGTGGCGCAGATCGCCACCACAGAAAACTGGAAAAAGAACAGAAGAGAAAGTAGGGGTTAGTACGGATTATGGAGCCACCAGGAATGATATTGATAATTAAATGCATATACAGAATATCAGGGTTACACTAAAATGAAGTTATGAGAAAGCCATGTTAAAATAATGTGTTTGCAGCAGTGCTTTAAAGTGCTCCACCATATTAGCCTGGCAAATTTCTATCGGTCAGTTATTCCAGATTTTAGGTGCCTAACAGCAAAAGGCCGCCCGCTTCACCACTTCTTTTAAGTTTAGCTCTTGGAATTCTAAGCAGACACTCATTTGAAGATCTAAGGATACGATTTGGAGTGTAAGGTGTAAGACATTCTGAGATATAAGATGGAGCAGATTACTGAATCTATCTATCTATCTATCTATCTATCTATCTATCTATCTATCTATCTATCTATCTATCTATCTATCTATCTATCTATCTATCTATCTATCTATGTGTTATATAGTGCCTTTCATATCTATCTATCTATCTATCTATCTATCTATCTATCTATCTATCTATTATTATATAGTGCCTTGCTTATCTATCTATTATTATTATATATTGCCTTTCATATCTATCTATCTATCCATCTATCTATCTATTATTATATAGTGCCTTGCTTATCTATCTATCTATCTATCTATCTATCTATCTATCTATCTATCTATCTATCTATCTATCTATCTATGTGTTATATAGTGCCTTTCATATCTATCTATCTATCTATGTGTTATATAGTGCCCTTCATATCTATCTATCTATCTATCTATCTATCTATCTATCTATCTATCTAT
>JANRMT010062816.1:11281059-11304547 GCA_026402145.1 Polypterus bichir lapradei | reverse complement strand
TATCTATCTATCTATCTATCTATCTATCTATCTATCTATCTATCTATGTGTTATATAGTGCCTTTCCTATCTATCTATCTATCTATCTATCTATCTATCTATCCATGTGTTATATAGTGCCCTTCATATCTATCTATCTGAAGCTGGAATTGTGTTGGATATTACAGTGTCTGTGGTTTGGGGGCTCAGTGGTGCCCCCTTGTGGTTACACCATCCATTCAATCTTCCATCCACCTATTCTTCTGTGTATTTGACCTTCCACTCCTCTGTCTGCTTATCTGTCGATCCATCTGTCTGTCCTCTCTATCTGGGCTCCCATCTTCAAAACTGCTTTTTTCTGGTCATAGCTGGAATGAGCGCCGATTGTGACGCTTGCCCTTTACTAGACATTTTTTATTTTGATACCACCATTTAACACGTTAGGCTAAAACGTTATCAAACTGAGCTGTTGATTTCAGATAAAAAACATGAAAAAAAGGCTGATACTGCAGCGTAAAGCATTTCTCAGCCATCTTTTTAATCTTCTGTAGTCCATGTCCTGGTAATCATGAGGCCTCCTGTTCTTTGAGAGATAATATTTCTTGTCAGAAATTTAAATAGAAAATAGTTAATGTTATTTCCCAGGAGAATTTGAAAGTAGTCTACAAGATCTCTGTGATAAATTCCCAAAATGTGTGTGTGTGTGTTTTTAAATGATCAGAATCCCTGATATGTTTTAACATGTCAGTGGGATAAATCAAATATATGAGAGTTCTTTAGAGATGACAGAATGCAACGGCTCTCGGCGTTCTGCAGGCCCAATTTCAATCTGTTCAGCGTAAAACTGCTTATAAATTTCGGTGACATTTGCTCCCTGTTCACTCAAGTGTCTCTCCATCGCTTTTGCTTATCAAAACCTTTTGTCCTCTGAGTGTCCACTTTGCATGTCCTCGTTGAGCTCCCATACAAAGGCCCCCCAGCTCTTACACTGAGAACGCTGTTTCAGATGTGCTGCACTGCACGGGAGTTGGTGGGATTTATTTATTTATTTGTTGGATAAATGGAGCATACAAGAGTCTGTGATTTACATTTTACTGTGAGTTTTTCTAACCACCGAGCCCCAAACTGCAGACATGATGTTAACCAACACAATTCCAGGTTCAAATAAAAGTTCAAATAAAAATACAAAAAAATAATCACAGACTCTCACCTCCTGTCCTTCTGAAAAACATTACCAAGGATAAGGTGATGCCATGAGGATGGTGTAATTTAATATTATGATAAAAAATATAAGCACTTTGGAGACAGCTTAAGGGGCTCTGGTGGTGATAGTTACCCACCCAGCCAGGGGTTGGCCCTGAGTACCAATTGCCTTCTCTCTTCCTCTCGCTGCAGAACGGAAGATTAAAGATTTGTAGGCCTTTATTTAGGACAGTAGGGTCAAGACAGTAGATAGGTGGGCCATTATACCAGCCATTTGGCTATATACCACTAAACAGCTGGCCCAAAAGCTGTCCTACCAGGTTCTAAGGGTTCAAAACGACTGACTCCACCTTGTATTGAATACTGTTTTACTTGTATTTATTTATATTTTCTCTTTTTGTGCTTTTAATATACAACATATTATTAGCTGTGATACCCGTCATAGATGGGTTGAAATTAAATTAATCAATGTAGACCTCAATGTTAGCATTTGCTATGCACCATACAATGCATATGTTTCTGTTGTATGCTATCTGCTATGGCAGTGGTTCTCAACCTGTGGGAGGGGGGGGCCCTAGGGGGGCGCGAAGTAACAAAAAGGGGGGTGCGAAGATATGAAAAAAAGAAAGCAAGAATCAAAAATATGAAAAAAAATCTGTTGAAACCAAAACAAATTAACTTAAACTACATTCTGATACTAGAATAATAAATACAGAGTTAGATAAATGTCGATAAAACTTAAGTAGGTATAATAAAATATGCATCTACATTTCAAAAAAATGTTGGGGGGGGGGGGGCGCGATTAAAACTGTTATGAAACTCGGCTCACAAATATTTAAAGGTTTAGAAACGCTGTCCTATGGGATTTGTGGAAATGGCAAAGTCAATGCATATGTCTCTGTTATATGCTATTTGGTATGGGATTCATAAAAGCAGTGTTAATGTTTGTGACGTGCCATCTGTTGGAATGGCAGTCAATGCATATGTCTCTGTTATATGCCATATGGTATGGGATTCATAAAAGCAGTGTTAATGGTTTGTGATGTGCCATCTGTTGGACTGGCAAAATCAATGCATACGTCTCTGTTATATGCCATTTGGTATGGGATTTATAAAAGCAGTGTTAATGTTTGTGATGTGCCATCTGTTGGAATGGCAGTCAATGCATATGTTTCTTTTATATGCAATATGGTATGGGATTCATAAAAGCAGTGTTAATGGTTTGTGATATGCCATCTGTTGGAATGGCAAAATCAATGCATATGTCTCTGTTATATGCCATTTGGTATGGGATTCATAAAAGCAGTGTTAATGGTTTGTGATGTGCCATCTGTTGGAATGGCAGTCAATGCATATGTCTCTGTTATATGCCATTTGGTATGGGATTCATAAAAGCAGTGTTAATGTTTGTGGTGTGCCATCTGTTGGAATTGCAGTCAATGCATATGTCTCTGTTATATGCCATATGGTATGGGATTCATAAAAGCAGTGTTAATGGTTTGTGATGCGCCATCTGTTGGACTGGCAAAATAAATGCATACGTCTCTGTTATATGCCATTTGGTATGGGATTTATAAAAGCAGTGTTAATGTTTGTGATGTGCCATTTGTTGGAATAGAAAGGTCAGTGCATATGTCCCTGTTATATGCCATTTGGTAATGGATTCATAAAAGCAGTGTTAATGTTTGTGATGCACCATCTGTTGGAATGCAAAAGTCAGTGCATATGTCTCTGTTATATGCCATTTGGTATGGGATTCATAAAAGCAGTGTTAATGTTTGTGATGTGCCATCTGCTGGAATGACAAATGCTCTGCATTTTATTATTAAAAATATTTGTGATGCGCCATCTTGTGAAATGACAGAGACATAGCATCAGAAAGGTCACACAGACAGACACTTATCCCTTTCTTAAGGTGGATAGTTTGTACTTTTGATATTGTACTATGATCTTCCTTTCATGTTAAAGCACCTATTGGAAGATGACAGGTTTAATAAAGCTAAGTAAATGAGTCAAGTTTAACATCATCGATTAACCTAACTTGACCATCTTTGGAATTAAAAATTGACTCCAATGACAGGAAGGAGACCCATAGGGTCTGCTGCTTCTTGATTGGACCCCCTGTTTGATTGGCACCACACATGCACACCATTGTATCTCTGATTGTATTTCACAATGCTGCCCAAACAATCTGTACTCCTGCACGGCTGTGTGTTATTTTATGACATTACCTGATAGCTTCGTTTAACTCAGGATCATATTGAGGTCAACTTATCTTTATTAAACAAATAAATCTTTTAAGATTTACTTTGATAGATGATGACATTTGACTTTTACGATGCCATGAAAGAGGACGTTTCCTGATGACGGTTTTACTTGAGGCTAATTAAGGAAGAGTGAAGGGAAACCAAACACTGTGGTTCTGATCAAATGTATCACCGCTATATTAATATTTTGTTCAACTATGTGATCTATACATCCATATCGAAAACATTTAAATTTATTTGCTTAGCAAACTCTTTTATCCAAAGCAACTTACAAAAGAGGTAAACATAATTAAGTAATATTAGGCTAGGGCCTGTTAGTTATCAAGTGTAGTAAGACAGGTAACAAAAAGTTGATTGCCGCACGTGAAAAGATGTAATAACTAATAAGTATACAATGATGGATTATAATCGATAAAGCAGTTAAGCAACAAATGAACCAACAATATAAAGAATCAGAGAGCAAAGGATTATTTTCCTGTCAGTAGGACAGACATTCACAGATATGATGGGTCTTCAGTTGCTTCTAAAATACATTGAGGGAATCAGCAGTTCGGATGGAGGTGGGCACTTCATTCCAAGAGTATGGACTGAGACTTGATACCATGCGGAGGTGGCATCACCAGGCACTGCCAGACCTGAGTGGGCGAGCAGGCGTATAGCACCTCACCAGCGTCTTCATAAACATGGGTGCTGACCCATTGACTAATCTGAAGGCCAGCATCAGGGATTTGAATTTAATGTGTGCTGCTGCAGGGAGTAGCGACATGAAGAGAAGAGTGACATGTGCCCTTCTCGACTTATTAAATACCAGTAACGGCGCACTGCACGATAATGTGCAGTGAATCCACTTGACTTGAGCATCCCTAGTTTTCAGACTGTTTCTCTGTACGTTTATCACTCGTTTGCTCAGAGGTTGATACGCTTTCTGCTTCCTGAGCAGCTCTTCTTGTCTCCACCCTAGCGGCCCGCTTCTTTTCTTCTTTCGTTGGCATCTTTTTGCATTAACACTGATCAAGTCAGTGTTTGTGTTGCAATTACTGAGTACGTTTTCTTTAATTCTTCACTTAAGCTGGCACTTAAGTCTTCAATCTGCTTCATGAGTGATTTAAGATATGAAGAGGTAGGGGAAGTGACAGCGAAGTTGGTAGGGATATGAGCAGCGCCCGTACACATGTGGCACACTGCCACCCTGCTGGCTGCTGCCGAGAGTTGATTCTACAATAAAATAAAAAGAGGAATAACCTTGGAGGTCAGTCATCACCCCGAAAGCGGATAGTCGACGTCACGTAGAATATGTGTACCAAATATCATGTCAATAGGTCAAACGGTCTACAAGCTACAGGTGATTTAAAATCCTGGACAGACAAATGGACAGCCATGGTAGCGTATTATATAAGAAGACAAGATGGGCCGCTGTATTCTGGACCATCTGCAGCAGTGGCTTGATAGCACATGTGGGTACTCCTGCCAGAAGTGAGTTGCTGTAGTCCAGACGTGACAAGACCAAAGCCTGGACTAGAAGTTGTGCTGCATACTCAGTCTGATCCAGGAACGTGCGGTCAGGACAGGCAGGTGAGGATCATCATGAAAAGTAAGAAAAACTAATAATGATAACATAAAATAAATGTGTCCACTGGTCTGTGCTATAAATTTGTTTTCTGTATGAATCCAGTAATTTTGATCATTTTTAAAGTCAAAATCACTGAACTTACTGGGGAGAAACACGAGATGTGGCAGCAATGAGCATCACCTCACCTCGCACTGCGCTCTCCCTCACACACTGGGCTGATGCATGCGATTGGCACGTGCCCATTGCTGTCTCTCTGTATGTCGCCACTATAATGTTTGCAGACATATTTATTATACACCCCGACTTTCTAATATCTTTAATGAATGTGTGTGACATTTTTAGTCTTGCTGATCGGACTTAAAACTGCAGCGAAAAGGCACAAGGTGAGGCAGACAATACCGTGCCGCCCTGGAGGGGGTGCATGTGAGCCCAACAGGTGCTCATTGCTGCTGTTCTTCTACGCAGAGGCGCCAATGAGTTAGCGACATCAGAAAGTCAAGTGCACTGCAGCGCTCTGTTTATTTTTATTTTTTACTCCGACTGACTGCCAAAATGGAAGATTTAAGATTTTTAAAACTAAAAGAAAATAAGGAGGACTTTTGCAAGAAAGTGACGGAGATTTTCATGGAGAAGGATAGGCGCATGGACTTCATTTACAAATAAAGGCAAGACTGTGAACGGTTTTCAATTTGATTAAAAAAATGGGATCAGACTAAGAAAAAAACAATCGAATATTTAAAAACTAAATTTTGACCTTCAATAAAATCTTCTTTTGGTATTCTTGTTATCCTGGTGTTGAACAGTCTTTATTAAAATTGATGATAGCATCAGAGTTAAAAGATTTTAAAATCAATTAAATATTTCAATTAAGGTCAAAATTGAAATCTTTTTTTTTTTTTGTACACCACTCTATACTTTCATTTGTATTGAATGAGTAGGAATTGTGGGATTGCAACGGCAAATTTAGAACACATGGAGGGTGTGGAGCAAATGCGTTCCCTCTCGCCGTTATAAATGTTAACGTTCTTTCTTAGCCAAACATGCGCCTTACTGTGTGTGTGTAAAGAATGCTGATGAGATATGAAACATAACCAGTAGTCAATTTGCCGATTGAATAGTGAATAAGCCACTCTTCTGGGTTCATGTACAGTAAACCCTCGTTTATCGCGGTTAATCCGCTCCAGACAAATAAGTGAATTTCCGCGAAGTAGGATTCTTTATTTATAAATCTAATATTTTCGCAGTTAGAGCATAGAAAACCTGTTTACGACCTTCTAAATATGTTTTTTAACATTATTAGAGCCCTCTAGACATGAAATAACACCCTTTAGTCAAAAGTTTAAACTGTGCTCCATGACAAGACAGAGATGACAGTTCCGTCTCACAATTAAAAGAATGCAAACATATGTTCCTCTTCAAAGGAGCAGAGAATGTCAGAGAGAGAGCGAGAAAAGCAAACAATCAAAAATCAATAGGGCTGTTTGGGCTTTTAAGTATGCGAGGCACCGCCGGACAAAGCAGCTGCAAGGGAGGCAGTAATGTGAAGGTAGTCTTTCAGCATTTTTTAGAGGAGCGTCCGTATCTTTTAGGCAAACAGCCTCTGTGCAAACAGCTCCTCTGCTCACACCCCCTCCGTCAGGAGCAGAGAATGTCAGAGAGAGAGAGAGAGAGACAAGCAAACAATCAAAAATCAATACGTGCTGTTTGGGCTTTCAAGTATGCGAAGCACCGCACGGGAAGCATATTGTATATCAATGAGGAGTTTTATTTAATACGTGATATGTGCTCTGATTGGGTAGCTTCTAAGCCATCCGCCAATAGCGTCCCTTGTATGAAATCAACTGGGCAAAGCAAATGAGGAAGTATGTACCATAAATTAAAAGACCCATTGTCCGCAGAAATCCGCGAACCAGCGAAAAATCTGTGATATATATTTAGATATGCTTACATTTAAAATCCGCGATGGAGTGAAGCCACAAAAGTCGAAGCGCAATATAGCGAGGGATCACTGTATTTGTAAATCGGACTCTGAAGGACTCACCAGCCATGAACCTCACCGCACGTCACTGGGTCTGATCTTGCGGATGTTGTACAGAGTGAACCTGCGCAAACGAGAAACCGTAGAAATGTGGTCAGAAAAAGATAGCTGCTCATCAAATTGCCACCCTAAGGTTGCAAACCGACCTGGTGGGTGTTAGTGACAGTGAGCCAAGCTGTACAGAGATGGCAAAGTGAACAGACTGGCAGGCCGGGAGTACAAGAAGCTCAATTTTTGACAGTGTAAGGGTCTGAAAAAGACCCAGCTAAGTTTCACACCACCTATTGACGGTGATTTATTTTTTTTTTTTTTGGTGGGGACCCCAGGAATGCACCCAGCCTTGGCCCGACTCACGCACACTCCCTCACAGAGTCAAAGAAGCAAACGGCAATAAAACAGAAATGGATGAATGTATTAAACAATAAAAAATGTAATCTAATTACACAAACTTGAACGATCCCACCCCAGTTACCTTTCCAGCGAATAGACAACAAACATGAGCTCAGAAACAACAAACAACTAACAAAACTAACTAACACACGATGAAGTCCATAACAAAGTCCATAGGAAACAGTAACCAATGTAGTGAAATGATGGAGACTGAACAATCCAGAGATCAGCTCGTTGTAAGTACATGTAAAGAGCAAACTCCAACTCCCAGCGTGCCACAGGTTCCACAGCCACAGGTACTGCCTTGTGGATGCTCAATCCCCCAGTTCTTCTATCCAGCTGGCGTCCCGGCCGGGTAATGCCCATGGGCGCCCGTCACACTGTAAAATATTTCCACCTGCACCATATGTATCGAGCAGGACCATGAAATGAGCCGTAATTGTAGGATATGCCTACTTGAGAACAGAAGACATGCCTGGCACAAGTCGGGCAGGGGCGCGGATCAAGTCAAAAGCAGTGAACTTCCTGAGCCAGTTGTGTAATAAGTTGAGGTCGAGTGTGTGAGGCACTTCCTGAAGATCACGTCCAGCACTGTGAGCACTTGAGGGTCTGCTGGACGAGATCTTCAGGAAGGGCTCCACTGGCTCACCGTTGTTGTTTCATTCATTAGTGTAAATTGTTGCTTGAGAGCTTTTCAATAATCTAATGAGTAAGCTACAAAGGAGGCCACATTACCATGTAATTATGTCTTTGTTTATGTTTAGCATAATTGTCATGACAAATTAATGTTACTTTTTAAGTTATGCACTGCATTTAGGCACTCAGATAGATCAGGTGAAGGTAGGTTGGCACAAGTAAGCGTCTCATTTGGCAATTAGTAATGAAACACAACTGTATTATTGTGGCTTTTATTTCCTTTATTTAATGAGAAGCAAACCCATTGTTATTACTAAACTGTCATAATAGACGCCAACTAACGATCAGGAAAGTTAACACAACTGCAAACTAAACTTCATAAATAACTTCAGAAAATAAATCATTATAATATAAGCATTATAACAGAGACTGAAGTCTGCGATTCATAGACATCACCAGGTGCGGAGGATTTGACTGTGACACTGCCATTAACCCTTAAACTGCTGCATACTTTGGGAGGTTAATGCACCCCTGGACGTCAAATACTTTTTTGTTGCACTTTTTAAGTAATCGTCACAATTCACAAAGAAAATGTGAAATTTTAATGGATTACATATTTTTTTCCATGCAAAGAGCATCACAATTACTGCAACACTGATCATTTTACACACTGCCGATGAACTGTAAAAACTATTAAAATAACTACTGGAACAATATGTACAAGGCGCAAGTGACGCCGTTGATGAAATTCAGTAAATCACCGAGCCAACTGAGCTTGAACTGGCTGCACGCAGGCACACAGAGGCCAACGCTGATGCCAGCAGGCTAGTCTAGTGCAGTGGCTAAATCCCAGGGACAGTGATGCTGATTTTCTAGGGGGCGCCAGTGGTCATGAGCTGGCTGCTCAACAAATGCCCATCACTGACCGATCAGCTCTGGCGTGCTGGCGAATTGCACTGGGAAGCGACTACAGCCGGTTGTGGCGTTCAATGAATGTACGTCGTAGATTATACTCAGCTCCTGTGTGCTGGCAAATTGCACTGGGGAACGACTATAGCCAGTTGCAGCATTCAATGAATGTACGTCGCCGAATGTATGTCGCCGAATATACTCAACACCGGCGTGCTGGCAAGAATACACTGGGAACCGACTTTAGCTGGTTGCGGCGTTCAATGAATGTACGTCGCCGAATATACTCAGCTCCGGCGTGCTGGCAAATTGCATTGGGAACTGACTATAGCCAGTTCTGGCAGTTTCAGGGTTAACCATTGTTCCATCTAGAATGAAGAAAGAGAAAGACCTGCATGACCACTGAGGGTCACTTCCTGCCCTCTCTGTTCAGAGCAGTCTTAACGCATGGGCACTCTGGGCAGTTGCCGGGGGCCCCACAAGCATTGGGGCCCCAGGCTAATCTACGAATGTATGAGTGTACTGCTTTGCCCGGGGGCCTATAATGCTGTTAAGACAGCGCTGTCTCAGTCAAAAAGGCTGTTTAAACAAAGTCACCCTCAGAAGTAGGCATTCATTACTAGACCGTCCTCGCAGGGACACAGAGTTCTGAGCCTCTAACAACATTTTCTTTACTTCTTTACTCACTTTTTCAGAGATCCGAATTAAATGGGGTCTCCTTCCGGGACCGCAGCCCTCCTTATGTTGTCTTTTGTTTGCTTTCATAACTTACAATATGAGAGGAACTCACAAAAATTAGAAGATTGCAATAAAAAAGGTACGTTTTGTGATCAGCAGTCCAAAGTCCAAAAGTCTTCTGGAAACAAAATCTTTGTTGTCTGGTACAATTGAAGACAAAAAAGAAAAACCTACTGAGGAAATCAACTGTTTTGTGTGAGGCCTGTCACCTTATTCAATATCAGTACGATTTAAAACATTTTCTATTTAGTGCCAGGCGTTAGCTGCAGGTGGCCTTAGGGTGGTGTATAAGTGTTATGCCAAGCCCTGACCAAACCACGGGTTCAGCTCCTGTTAGTGCGCTACTTTCACTTCATTGCTGTTGAACGTCCTTTGCCATCTCCACAATAAAAGTCACCCGGACCGAAGTCCCCAGAGCAGTGCGGCAGCAAAGCTGACCAATGTGCCACCCTGCGGAAAAATTCAAAAGGATTTCTATATAATAAGATTTTATAAATTAAAACAAAAATGCTAGTCAAGCTTTTGAGAAATATTTATACAAATAGACCTGGTTCTGGGTGGCACTGCTGCCTGGCAGTAAGGAGTGGTGGCTCTGAGGCTAAGGTATCTGCAGGGCCGGATTAAGACCCTTAGATGCTCTAAGCACTAAGTAATTTTGATGCCCCCTTACACTAGTAATTCAAAATATTAAAACAATAACAAACTAGAAAATAAAATTTTATTTTATTATCGAAAATTCGAAATTAAACAACACATTTTGACATGAAAACCGTACATTTACCGTTTTGATTATTTATTTATGGCTTTTGTGTCAATTTAGCAAATCTATTTACACATATTCTTAGTACACGATTTGAAGAATATTTTGTGAAAATTTTGTTAATAAACCTTTATTAGTAAAAAAGTTATAAGCAATTGTATCCAATAGTAATCAGCTGTACGATTTTCACTTTTACATAATGTAAATTAATTTAAAAATATCCAAGAATAGAATTAAATAGACTTACCAGAATATTTTTTTCCTTAAACTCGGACGATTTTTTGTTTTTGCTTAAAACAGAAAATGACGCTTTCTACACAATAGAAATTTATTTTAAGTTAAATAACAGATAATTTACGAAACACAACAATTACGTGATAATAATTTTTAATCAACTATTAACTATTATTTAAAAATGTAAAAACATATTGTTTTGAATCAAATTATTTTCACAATATTTTGACATAACATGGCGTTTAAGGGAATCACCATGAAACGGGAATTCCCCATCGTAGATGGCACCAGGATGCAGAACGCCCTGGGTAAGGCACCATCTACGAACAGTGACGGCATAGGGAGGTACAGGGAGAAGGCATTATTCATTTTTCATTAAATTTTGAAAAAGGCTATAAATTTAATTAATTTAATAATTTATGTGATAAATCCAGGCATGAAAAATTTTTGTGGTGCCCCCTTTACCCTTGATTCACTAAGCATGTGCTTACTTTGCTTATATGGTTAATCCAGCACTGGCTATCTGAAAGGTTGCCGGTTCGAATTCCCGTTACTGCTAAAAGAGATCCTATTCTGCTGGGCTCTTGAGCAAGGTCCTTAACCCTGCAATTGCTCCAGGGGGTGCTGTACAGTGGCAGAACCTGTGTTCTGATCTCTGACCCCAAGGGGTATTAGAAAACTATCCATCCATTATCTAACCCGCTATATCCTAACTACAGGGTCACGGGGGTCTGCTGAAGCCAATCCCAGCCAACACAGGGTGCAAGGCAGGAAACAAACCCCGGGCAGGGTGCCAGCCCACCGCAGGGCGCACCCACACACCAAGTACACACTAAGGACAATTTAGGATTGCCAATGCACCTAACCTGCATGTCTTTGGACTGTGGGATGAAACCAGAGTACCCTCCACGCATAGAGGACCCGCAGTGCTACCCACTGCGCCACCGTGCCACCAATGAGAAAACTAAAAAAATCCTAATATAAGAAATTGTATAAGGCGAAATAAAGAAAAAATAAAAAAAGAGAGACCAGGTTCATGTCCCGTGTCCTCTCTGCATGGAGTTTGCATGTTCTCCTCATGTCTGTTTAGGTTTCCTCCTGGTGCTCCGGTCTCCTCCCACTGTCCAAACACATGCAGGTTAGGTGCACTGATGATACTAAATTGGCCCATATGCATGTTTGTTCACCCTGCCATGGACTGGCGCCCTGTCCAGGGTTTGCTCCTGCCTTGCCACCCTGTCCTAGCTGGTCAGCATTAAGCGGACATGACTTGGTACACGTATGAAAGGCAGAGCGAGCTTCTTGAATCTGCCTTCTGTGTGAGGGTTTAGCATGGATGAATTGAGGCAGAGCGAGGGTCTGTTTTGTCTACAAAATGAAGGAGCTGCTCATTCACCCGCTCTTTATTAATATAAATGTTCCTGTACCAGGTGGAGCGCCTGAATGTGCTGTAAAATGAATGTGTGTTTACTCAACAGACTGAATCGTGTTAGCTTTACTTTTCCATGTGCCGTGAAACACTGAATAATCCTCTCTGAAAACCCCCAACTGGTCTGAAATGTGAA
Source organism: Polypterus bichir lapradei (assembly GCA_026402145.1). NCBI lineage: Eukaryota > Metazoa > Chordata > Cladistia > Polypteriformes > Polypteridae > Polypterus > Polypterus bichir. The sequence goes on along the minus strand of JANRMT010062816.1, from coordinate 11,292,258 downwards.
AATGAAACAACGTTTTTAGGCTGAATTAATGCCCGTCAAACAGGTACAGTGCCCTCCGTAATGTCTGGGACAAAGATAAATGTCTCCTTGATTTAGCCCGATGCTCCACAGTTTAAAATTACAAATCAAACCATTCAGACACCGCGATTAAAGAGCACATTGCAGACTTTCATTTGAGGGGATTTGCACTTATTATTAAATGGTCCCCCCATTTCAGAGCACCATAATGTTTGAGACGCAGCAATGGCAGGTCAATTAAAGCCGTTGTCATATTTAGTTCCTCACATGCAAATACTGCTTAAAGTCTGTGATTCATTGGCATGACCAGGTGCTGAGGGTTTTCTCTGGTGATGCTCTGCCAAACCTTTAATGCAGCCATCTTCAGCTCCTACTTGTTTATCGGGGGCTTGTCCCCTTATGTTTTCCCTTCTGCATTTGGAAGTTCTTCTCAGTTGGCCTGAAATCGGGTGACTGGCTTGCCCATTCAAGAATTTTCCATTTTTTTAGTTTTGATAAACTCCTGCGTGGTCTCAGCAGTGTGTTTGGCTCATTATTGTGTTGTAGAATGAAGCACCGACAACTGAGTTTGGAGACATTTACTGGAGCTCGAGCAGCTCAGATGTTTCTGCACCCCTCAGAATTCATTGTGCTTCTGCCGTCAGCAGTTCCATCATCAATGAAGAGAAGTGTGCCAGTCAGGACCTGTGGCAGCCATACATGCCCAAGCCAGAACACCCCCAGCACCACCATGTCTAACAGGTGAGGTGGTCTGCTTTGGATCTCGGGCAGTTCCTCGTTGTCTCCACACTTTGCTCTCGCCATCACTCTGAAGAGGTTCATCTTTGTCTCGTCTGTCCACAAGACCTTTTCCCAGAATTCTGCAGGCTCTTTGAAGTCCCTTTTCAGTACTAGACTGTGTGACAGATAGGGGGCGCTATCGCTCCCTTGAACCCCTGTCCAAGACACCAGACACCAGATAAAAGTCCAAAAGTAGACTTCATTAATTAACAGTAGTGCACAAAGCACCCTCCTCTCCACAATACTCATTAATCCACAATACTACAATAATCAATAATCCTCCACACTCCCAGACGCACTGCCACCCTTCCACCCAGCTCAGCTCGATGCCCTGGTGTTCCATACAGTCTTTTATAGTCCCTGACCCGGAAGTGTTTCCAATCCCCCAGTCCATGTGATCTCCTATCACTTCCGGGTCAGAAAAAACGTCCTTTTCTTCACCTCGGAAGTACGTCATTCCTCCTGTCCATGTGACTCATACGTACTTCCGGGGCGTAGGGCAAATAGTAGTCTCCCTGCAGCACCGCCTGGTGGTCCCGACATTATCCAGCAGGGCTGTGCAGGAAAACTCCATAGTCCATGATCCCCTGCTGGAATTTGGGGCATGTTCATTTCGCAGGGAGGGCTCCCTCTGGTGGCCTGGGGGTATTGGCCGGGATGAATGGCCGACCATGGACCACAACTGTTGTACTGTGTTAGCCATTATGAGAGTAGTGAAAAGTCAAGCAAAATGACCGCTTTTATTGGCTAACTAGAAAGATTACAATATGCAGGCTTTGGAAGCAACTCAGGCCCCTTCTTCAGGCAAGTCGTAACCAACTACATCTTGTCTGAAGAAGCGGCCTGAGTTGCCTCGAAAGCCTGCTTAATTTAATCTTTCTAGTCAGCCAATAAAAGCGGTCGTTTTGCTAAACTGCTGACCAAGCCCTTCTTCACAAACTCTAATCTGGCCGTCCTGTTTTTTTGTGGTTTACATCTTGCGATGTGTCCTCTGTGTTTCAGTTCATGAAGTCTTCTGCTGATAGTCGTCTCTGACACACACATCGGCCCCCTGAAGACTGTTTCTGATCTGTCAGTCAGGCGTTTGTGGCTTTTTCTTTACTGTAGTGAAGGATTCTTCTGTCCTCAGCAGTGGAGGTCTTCATTGGCCTACTTGTCCCCTTATGATTACTGAGCCCACCAGTGTGTTCTTTCTTCTTCATGATATTCCAGATAGTTGATTTCAGTCATCCTAAGGTTTTCTCGATGTCTCCCGTAGTTTCATTCTTGTTTTTCATCCTCATGATGGCTTCCTTGACTTTGTTTAGCACATCTCCTGTCCTCATGTTGAACAATGGCAACCACAGACTCCAAAGGGTAGAAGCAAACTGAAGTATCTTATGAAAACCCAACTGAGGAATCACAAATACAATGGACACCAATTGTAACAAACATTATTCTGCCCTGAAAAGAAGGGGACTGTGTAGACAAAGTGTTGTGTGACCAAAATGTCTGCCAATCCCCTTCAATGAAAGTCCTCAGTATGCACTTTAATCACAATGTCTGAATTGTTTGATTTGTCATTTTAAACTGTGGCGCAGAGGGGGAAATCAAGTAAAATGTGTCTTTGTGCCAGACAATATGGAGGACACTGTGTACATAGGAATGTATAAACGCAAATATAGTGGCTGGCACCGACATAGACAAGCGTGGGACCCGAATTCAAAGCACACACGTTTTATTTTTTTTTTTCTTTCTACCATCGTGGGAAACGCTTTCCCCGTTTCCCACAAGTCTTACACAGTCAAGCACAGCACACCTAAACACAATACTTTTCTTTTACTCTTTCTTTCTCCACTCCTCCTCCCGACTCTGGCTCCCCGAGTAGTGTCTGCTGGCTCCTTTTATAAGTGCTCCAGGTAATTGAGGACCTATTTCCGGGTGTGGAGGAAGAACTGCCCATAAGGGCTCAGCGGATCCTTCTCCAGCACCCCCTGGTGGCGCACATGGGGCTGTATCCAACACCAACTCCCATGGGGCTGCCACCTAGTGCTCTGGTGGAGGTAATGCTCTGGATACACTCCCTCTCCTGGTTCTTCCAGCGTGGAGGCGTCCTTGCTGCACGCTACGACATATACAGACGCACACATTCATAGTGTCACAAAAGCAGACCACAGACATCAAAAGGTTTGGGGCAGCCACCCGTATCTTGTGCCTTGGCTGCAAATGGGTTAAATTGGTCACGATGATCACAGGATTGAGTCCAAAACAGAACTGATTTCAGTTAGATAAGATGGCAGCTTTAAAGGCCGTGGCAGGTAGTGCCGTCATCTGGACCGGAGCAGGAAGTGATATCATTGAGACCGGAAGTGACGACTTCGGGATTGGAAGTGACGTCATCCATGGTACCGGTACCGGCAGTGCTGTTGTCCATAGCCCCGGTGCCGGAAGTGATGTCATCAATAGTGCCAGCACCGGAAGTGATGTCAATCAATCCCTGCGATCGTCTGCAGAGGACGTAGAGAGAGAAAGTTAGTGCAGCTCGCCACCCCCAGGTCTGGCGTGGTACTACTATTATTTAGGCCCTCTAGCTGCCTCCCAATTACAAGTGTGTGACAATACATTTATTAACATATGAATAATGAGAATGATTAAATGTGCAATACAGACTCTGGAGAACGTCGCTGAGCTGCTTTTCTTAATGGAGCTCAAGAAAATCTTTTTACTGTGGCCTGTCAAAGTTACTAAGGTATTGAAGTGTTGGCACGAAGAAGGTAAACTCATTTATGCAACAGAAATAGAGTCGCAGCAATATAAGCTGATTAATTCATTACTTGAGAATCCCTCACAATGGGACAGTCATCTTCAGTTTTGTTTAATTCCTGTTAATTTCACATTGCACTGCCCGAGGTTTGAAACATTCATGTGCACTTAACGTCATATTAGTGCTAATTATTTATTGAAATCAAAAAAGGTTTCCTTTATTTTCCTCGGTGGTGTCATGCAGAGGGCCACTAGCGTGCTTTTCTAATCTAGATAATGCTAATAAAGAGCAGCAGCGAAGCAGAACCCTCTCCTGGGTTATATCTTCACTTATAATTGAGTTAGTAAATGAGGGTTTAGATATTCAAAAATTACTAAGTAGGACATGGGGGGGGGGTGGAATATGCATGAAGGGATTTACCAATTTAGAGCTGCTGTCCCTGTTCAAGGACAAAACTCTCACGTTGGTTTCACCCGCAGTAAAAAATCCAGTTTTAGCCATCCAGTTCCTGACGTTGCAGATTTATAGTGCATGGTGGGCATTGCAGACACCTGGAGGTTTAACAGAAGGACGACTGAAACTCGCACAATTCTGAAATTCCACTAAAAAAAAAAAGGCAGAGATAGGACACGCTGTCTGGCTAATCCACTTAGAGGTTACCAGGTGGTTATTTTTAGAAAGCGGGGAGTGGAGGCAACTCTTTCAGTCTGGGCATGTGAATGGAGTTCAGGGACCAGTAAGCAGGGCAGGGCTAGGCCCATCCAGTCGGTCAAAGTGCTTCTCTAAACCATACTGCTTATACGCTGGACAGAAATGTCTTTGTAAAAGAAACGAAACAAATAAGAAATGTCATGAATGCGTTAGCAACGTGGAGTGGGGCAGGTGCAATGCAATTCTTCACATATTTCTACCATTGAAGGGCATACAAAGCCAACCATGCACAAAGACAAGGCCATTTCACTCAAGTGATATTTGTTATACCGAACAAGAACAACATATGACGCGATAACCTGGTAAAGGTTATTTCCATATTAAAAAACAGAAAAGAAGGTTAAAGATTCAACACTTGGGCTCTATAGCCACCATTTGGTGTGTCGAAAAGGTTGTAGCTCTGCTCTTTTGTATTTCTTCAGCATGGCAATGATCTTAACCTGTTTCTTCCTTTTGCTGATATACATCAAAACAGTCCTTCATTAACTCTAATAAAAATGTATAAAGACTTACTGTAACTGTAGGCCAGCAAGCTTAGCAATCATCACAGGTAAATTAATGGAAGGAATTATTAAAGAGATGGAGATGAGCACATGTCCAGAAGAGGAGTGTTAGCAAATGCACAGCATGGGTTCGGATGAGGAAGGTTGTGTTTCGCTAATATGCTGGAATTCTATGAGGGAGCCATAAAAGCAAATGACAAGAGAGGTGCCAATGATGCTATTAGGCAGGTAAATATGAAATGCTCTATATCTGGTGGATAGACAGATAGATAGATAGATAGATAGATAGATAGAATTTGGTATAGTAGGCAGGATTAGATAGATAGATAGAATTTGGTATAGTAGGCAGGATTAGATAGATAGATAGATAGATAGATAGATAGATAGATAGATAGATAGATAGATAGATAGAATTTGGTATAGTAGGCAGGATTAGATAGATAGATAGATAGATAGATAGATAGATAGATAGATAGATAGATAGATAGATAGATAGATAGATAGATAGATAGATGTGAAAGGCACTTATGGCCCGGTGCTTCATCATGCTGGATTGTTCATTGTTGGTCACCAAAGTGTTCTTGGATGGTTGGGAGAACTTGCTTTCAGAGGATGTTTTGGTCCATGGCTGTGTTCTTAGGCACAATTGTGAGTGAGCCCACTGCCTTGGCTGAGAAGATAGACAATATGACAATATAGAAAAGACAATACAATACATACTGTAGATTAAAGACATAATATAGTAGATAGCGTTTTAGTTATGGCAGACCCTTACATATGAAAGTCACTATATAATAATCCATCCATCCATCCATAATCCAACCCGCTATATCCTAACTACAGCATCACAGGGGTCTGCTGGAGCCAATCCCAGCCAACGCAGGGCGTAAGGCAAGAAACAAATCCTGGGCAGGGCGCACACACGTACACCCACACACCAAGCACACACTACGAACAATTTAGGATCACCAATCCACCTAACCTGCATGTCTTTGGCTGTGGGAGGAAACCCACGCAGACACAGAGAGAACATGCAAACTCCACGCAGGGGATGACCTGAGAGGCAAACCCAGGTCCCCTAACTGCGAGGCACCATGTGCCACCATGCGGCCCTGTTTTAAAGATTTTCAAGTTGAAATTTCTTCTCAGAATATGTGTTGCGTTCTTCGACCGCAGTTTGTGACACTTCCTCCATCTGTGCCAAGCCATATCAAAGCAGTTTTGTTGACCTTTTGTGGCCCCACATTATAATAAAGAAATTTGCTTTGTGAACCCGGCCCGGACACAGACAGGCGGACATGTTGTTAAAACACCACCACACGTTTATTTACACTTTTATACAAATAATACGGTCACAAAGACCCCAGTCCATTGGTCATTCAGACCCCAGTCACGTGCACAATTACCCCAATCACAGTCCTGGCCACAATGCCTTTCTTCGGGCCGCCTCCACAGCTCTCCTGAGCTTTGTCCTTCCACCTCCCGACTCCAGCCTCGAATGAAGGGAGACGGCCCCTTTTATACAATCCCCGGATGAGCCCCAGGTGTTCCCGGCATTCCTCTTCTGGCCACGCCCCAGCGTGGCGGAAGTGCCGGCTGTCCTCCCGGCAGCTCTTCGGGCGCCGTCCTAATTCTTCCCCCCAGCACTTCCTGGTGTGGCGGAAGTGCTGGGGTAACAGGTCCCCAAGGCATTGGGGCACCTCCTGGCGGTGACCACGGGCCCCTACAGGGTGGAGCTTCCATGCCCTGTACCCGTGGCCCCCAAAGCAACTAGGAAGGCGACCCCCACGTGATCCAGGGTAGGCACAGACCCACATCCGGTCCCTCATGGCGTCCCGGCCGGGTCATGGCCCCTGGCATCCCTGACAGCTTGAATGTTCTCTTTATTTTTTGAGTTACCTGTATAGTATTATAAAGTTGTGTAAGTTAATACATTTTAATTACTATTCATTTTTAATTTACCATGACACCTTCTTGTTTTTGTTATGGACGTTGCCATTTTGTGCAAGGATGTATATCCAGAATGCTAGATAATGGAAATCAGACGTCACGTTTATTGGCGTTATTGAAGCGACGATACTTTAAACCGGCTCCAGTCTCGAAGTCTGACTGCTGTTATGTTGCCTCTTAAGTATTACATTTTTTTTCAAAAAAAAAAAAGTAAAAAGCATTGCATTTTTTGGCTTGAAAAATTACATTTTTATTAAATCTCACCTTTCTACTGTAGAATGTGCAAAACATTAAAAGTACAAAGTTTTAAGTGTAGAAAGTATAATAATGATACAAATAATAATAATAATGATTAATAATAATATGAATAGCACACTGGACATGTGCGAGTGACACGAGCATCACTTTCGGATTCCCAGAATCCCTTTCTGTTTCACTGACCGTTCCAGTTTCACTGCCTTTAGACAGATTCACTTTGTCATCAGTGCTGAAAAGAAGTGTTTCTTGCGAGTCACCATTATGAGGCTAGGAGAACACGCATCTCCACCGTTGCCTTGGTAACAATTGGGCTTGACACTTACACAAGACACGCCCCCACCATTACCTGAGAAACACTCAGCGCTAACGCTGTTGGCACTGTTATAGACCGGGGCAGCATGGTGGTGTAGTTAGGAGACTTGGGTTCGCTTACCAGGTCCTCCCTGCGTGGAGTTTGCATGTTCTCCCCGTGTCTGCGTGGGTTTCCTCCCACAGTCCAAAGACATGCAGGTTAGGTGCATTGGTGATCCTAAATTGTCCCTAGGTGTGCCCTGCCCTGGGTTTGTTCCTACCTTGTGCCCTGTGCTGAATGGGATTGGCTCCAGCAGACCCCTGTGTTAGGATATAGCGGGTTGGAAAATGACTGAGTGTTATTGGGACTTACACGAGACATGTCTATACCGTTGCCTGAGTGACGCTTGGGACTAACGCTTTTAGCTCTGTTTCTACAGCCTGAGTGACACTTGGGTCTAACGCTAAGGAAGGTTAAAGTGTTTCAGGTTTTGAATTCTTTGGGTATGTTCTTAGAGCAGATTCTTAACTTTGATTTTGGTTCATGTTTGGGGCTTCCTGGCTTTGACAAGACTCGTTTATTTCCTTATCATTCATCTTCTTCAAAGGTTTGTACATGCGTTGCCATTTTCTTTCCTTTTGCAGAACGTCTATTAAATTTACACTAAGCATTTTTCAGCATATCGCTTTTTAAGCCATTCACTATGAGCACAGATCTGAGAGTCCCAGGGGCCTGGACTGCTAGCTCACAGATGGTCATACAGACGTATCAGCCATTGCCAGGATGCAGTCGATGTTCGACTTCTAGAAGCCATTGAGGGTCCTCATGGACCACAAACGCGAATATTGGCAGAGTTTCTTTGCAGCCTTTGTTGATTTTTGTAAAGCGTTCGAGTCAGTTGATCAAGTTGCCCTGTGGGACATCCTGAGGGTTCGCAGGATCTCCTCAAGGTTGCTGGATATCATGGTCGGCCTGTACACTGGTACTGTTAGTGCTGTGCAGAGTCGAGGCAGACCCTCTGTGTTTTTCACAGTTGATTCTGGGATTCGTCAGGCGTGAGTTCTGCTCCTACTCTGTTCATTGCTTATATTGGACTGGGTGTTGGGCAGGGTCATGGGGTGCAGCAGGTATGGGGCATCTGTTGGTGAAGAGAGATTCACAGATCTTGACTTTGCTGACAATGCTGTGATCGCCACAGAGACAATGGAGGCTCTGATTTGTACTCTCAAGTGGCTAAGCAAGGGGTCTGAGTGTCTGGGCTTGCGATGATCCTGATAAAAATTGAGATCCAGGCCTTTAATGACCTCTTGGGCACGGCCATCAGCAGTGTGTCTGTCTGCAGAGTGAGTGTCGACCTCATCGAGAGGTTTACTTACCTTGGCAGTGACATTCATGTCTCTGGTGACTCTTCCTATGAATTCAGTAGACGGATTGGGAGAGCATGGAGGTTCATGAGGTCGCTGGAAAGGGGTGTGTGGCACTCCTGATATCGCTGCAAAAAAGACAAAGATCCAAGTCTTTAGAGTCCTGGTGCTTCCTGTCTTGCTATATGGTTGCGAGACATGGACGCTATCCAGTGACCTGAGATTAGGACTGGACTACTTTGGTACTGTGTCTCTCTGGAGAATCCTTGGGTACCGCCGATTAGACTTTGTGTTGCTCATGGAGTCCCAAACGAGGCACATTACCTGCATTGTGAGGGGGCATCAGTTACAGCACTACGGCCATGTGGCGCGATTCACAGAGGTTGATCAAACTCACAGGATCTTCATTGTTGGGGACTCCAGTGGCTGGACCAGGCCAAGGGGACGCCCACTTAACACCTGGCTGCAACAGATAGAAGGTCATTTCTGGAGGGTGGGACTGGACCTCGTGTCGGCCTGGGGGGTTGCCAACCGGGATCCCAAGCTGTTCGTTGTGTGGTGGGTGAGACAACGCGCTGTACGAGTGCCTGTTCCCCAACTTGACTTGTCTCAGCCATTGACCCTTCCTGCCTGCCAGTGTAGTCCCACTCAGTGCTCTGGTAAAGGAGAAGAAGGAGAGGATGAAACCCAGGAGGGCACACCGCTGATTACCAGCTGTCTACAAAGAAGTCTGATTCTAATTTTTTTGAGTGTTTGGCAGCTGCTTTAATTTGGTCATAAAGATAACTGCACTGCTTACATGGTACAGCAAGCAATAATTAACCTGAAAATGTTAACCTTTGCCCGGCAGATTTTGGCACAAAGCCAGTCGGTATTACATTTTTGCTACCTTCCAAATCCATATTATGCATTCATGCTTAAAAATAGTAATTAACACCTAATTGAAAGAAGCAGGCAAGACAGGCTCGTGGTAGGCACCGCATGTCATTTGGCGGAGGGGATTAGCCTTCCTCCAGCCACACGTGGTTAATGTCTCGATTCATTCGGAGAATCTACTGTAGGTAGAGCTTAATAGGGGAGTCATGAAGTGAGTGATTTACGCAACATGCGCAGCAGTATGGCTGGTGTAGTGTGGTGTATTGGTTAGCGCTGCTTCCTCGTACCTGTAGACACTTGGGTTCAGGTCCCTGCTTCAGGCACTGCATGTGTGGACCTTTCACACTCGCCTGGTGTCTTATGGACATTCTGACTACATCTTAAAGATGGCTGTGGCAGGCCCGTCTGCTCTAAATAGGTGGGTGTAGGAATGTGTGTGAGCTGGCAGCCCTTCACTCTGTTCTGCAAGGTGTGACAAATGTAGAGGGCGTCGCAGCCTGCAGTAAGAATATAAGTTTAATATCACTGTGCTCTGTATAAAAATTATTTTATAAATCCACTCAGATGTACAGGCCAGGCCAAAGTTAGCACACAGGGGCTGTCAGCATTTAGAACTGCTAGGCAAGCATTTGAAGAGAGAAGGTACAACTACCTGCGGTGGGCTGGCGCCCTGCCCAGGGTTTGTTTCCTGCCTTGCTCCCTGTGTTGGCTCCAGCAGACCCCCGTGACCTTGTAGTTAAGATATAGCGGGTTGGATGATGGATGGATGGAGGTACAACTACGAAAATGGGCATTGTACTATTTCTGTATGTTGGAGATGAAATGGAATCCTCTCCTTCCCTTGTTTGGAACCTAAGTAAGTGGCTGCATGTGGAGAAGACAGTATAAAAAGAGTTGGACAACAGCCAAACACTTTGAAGCCGACGGACAGAGGGGTGATATCGTCATCCGTCCTGAAAAGCCTTCCAGCGCAGTGGTGAGAAATGGCAGACTGTATAGATCAAGATCCCACCTTGGTATTGTCTTGCTATGGCTTCCCATCTGTAATGCCGCGTAAATCGTCAGTAAAGAAAGCTAAGTTATTTTCTCTTATGTGATTTTTACCGCCATATCACTATGGGAGGGATATCGCCTTTTAATATCATATTTATAAATAATAAGATTTTTATATTGTATATTTATATACAATAAGATGCTGTTCTACCAGACGGTTGTGGCGAGCACCCTCTTCTACGCGGTTGTGTGCTGAGGAGGCAGCATAAAGAAGAAGGACGTCTCACGCCTGGACAAACTTGTTAGGAAGGCAGGCTCTATTGTAGGAATGAAGCTGGACAGTTTGACATCCGTGGCAGAGCGACGGGCACTGAGCAAACTCCTGTCGATCATGGAGAATTTACTGCATCCACTGAACAGTGTCATCTCCAGACAGAGGAGCAGCTTCAGTGACAGACTGCTGTCACTGTCCTGCTCCACTGACAGACTGAGGAGACCCCACACTATGCGACTCTTCAATTCCACCCGGGGGGGTAAACGTTAACATTATTCAAAGTTATTGTCTGCTTTTACAAGCATTTTTATTACTCTTTAATTTAATATTGTTTTTTGTATGAGTATACTGCTATTGGATTATGTGAATTTCCCCTTGAGATTAATAAAGTATCTATCTATCTATCTATCTATCTATCTATCTATCTATCTATCTAT
>JANRMT010062816.1:11263489-11280659 GCA_026402145.1 Polypterus bichir lapradei | reverse complement strand
TCTATCTATCTATCTATCTATCTATCTATCTATCTATCTATCTATCTTATATAGTGCCTTTCATATCTATCTATCTATCTATATAGTTTTCGGTTACTTAAAACGCCGTAATTACAAAAGAACTTATTCCAAATAGGGAGCTATCACCCCCTAAAAGGAACACAGCCACTCAACTAGACTCAGACAGACACAGAAAGCATAATGATCAAAACACAAATGTTTCATTTTCTTTTCTTCACCTGTGGGCAATGCCTTCCCCATTTCCCAAAGGCACAGCACAGTCCCAATAAGCACAACAGCTAAACACAATTCTTTAAAAGGCACAAAGAGTCTTATATCATGGGAAGCACTTTGAATCAAGCGTTTCCCACCACAGCTACAAGTACAATAAGCACAGCAGGACACAATAACTCTTTTCTGCCTCCTTTCTCTTGGTCACTCTTCCAGTGCCTCCTCCTCCTCCTCCTCGCAAGCTTCGTCCACCTTCTACCCAACTCTTGGCCTGTCAATGTGAGGCAGGAAGCTCCTTTTATGGACTCCTCGGAGAAGAGAATTGGCCCAGAAGTACTTCCTGATGAGATGGAAACCCGACAAAGTAGGGATCCCTAGTTCCCACAGCGTCCCCTGGTGGCACCTCCAAATCCCAACCGGGCTGTAGACAACTCCATCTCCCATGGAAGCCCTGCAGGAGTCAGAGGCACCGCTGCAACCCATGGAGGCTGCCATCTAGCATCCTGGTGGAGGTAATGCTCTGACCAGGCTTGCTCCCCTGATTCTTCCAGCGAAGAGGTGTCCCGGCCGTGTAAGAATCCCGGCTATCTGTGAAAAAGGATAAACACCAACCCCACGTGACCCTGAACTCACTAAGCAGGTGGGAAAATGCAATAATGATTGAGAAAATTTCAACTTATTTACAAACGTATGAAAAATTATAAATAATACTTGCACACCTTGTTTTTAGTCAATAAGACACAGAATTATTTTTCAACAAATGTCTTTAAGGCATGTCAAAGCTTTTAGTGGTTGCAAGGATGCTAAGATTCACAACGTCCAAAGATGGTGGTTTGTTTTATTGTTTTACGGGGACCCCAAGAATACACCCAGCCATGACCTGACAGGCACTCACACACAGAGTAACTGATAAGCGGCTCAGTGGCTCAATCTAATATACGAGGCAGACTCTGTATGTATATGTGTATGTATGTATGTTTGGTTGTCCGCCATACAAATCTGCATCGGGCGTCCGATTGCCACCAAACTGGGCATGGGGCTCCTTTGTGACCAGGAGGAGGTCATGGGGTATGATTGGTTGGGAAAAATGTTCGTGGTGAAGGGCAGGGCACCTATTCACCGACACAACGTTCGCCACACGTCCCCATACTTATCATCGACAAAATAGCCGCACGTTGCAAAAGACGTTCACGGCAGTGCCAAATAGTGGCACATTTGGTCCCTGTCCGTCGCTCTTTACCCATGTTTCTTTAAATTGCCAAGAAATTGCGGAAGTGTCCAAGCATGAGAAGGCCGACTGCTTTGATCGAGTGAATGGGAACTGCCGTATGGATATACGAGGTGCGATCCAAAAGTTCCCGGAATCCATTTATTTAAAAGCATACACACCAAATAACAATTAATGGTGAACAGTGTGTTCAAGACATCGGTTGTTACCGCTTGAATCTCCTCCACCGTCTCAAATCTGCATCCCTTGAGCCTCATCTTTATCTTAGGAAATAAAAAAAAATCAGACGGCGCTAAATCAGGGGAGTACGGAGGGTGGGGAATAGCAGTAAACTTTATAGTAGCCAAAAATTCTCGCACAATCAGAGATGTGTGAGCTGGTGCATTGTCGTGATGCAAAAGAAATGACTTGTCTACCCACGTCTGAGGACGTGTTCGGCGAACTCCATTTCGCAAACGCCTTACAACATCCCTGTAGAATGCTCCATTCACCGTCTGTCCTTGTGGCACAAATTCCTTGTGGATGACACCCTTCACATCAAAGAAGCAAATGAGCATTGACTTGGTGTTGCTGTGAACTTGTCGAGCTTTTTTGGGTCTTTCAAATCACTCATTTTCACGAACAACCCTTCACAGACACACGAGAACTGTGACTTGAAAAACAATGGCGCCAACGTTATAACGCATGATAACAGCTCTCAAGGACAACTTGGACTGCTATCTAGCAGCGATTGATATAACTAAGCCCTTCTGGCTGCAGAATAAATGCATTCCGGGAACTTTTGGATCGCACCTCGTAAAACGTGAACGACCCAGTACGCGTGATCAGCTCACACACCCGCGTTTCCGCGGGACAAACTCCCACACACACTGATAGTGCTGTATTTCATTCGCCAACATCTGTTATATCAAAATACGTTTGAACAGAGTCTCACCTTAAAAAGACAGCATCCTTCCCCCACCATTTTCCCCAAACGCAGCACCGGTCCGACTCACAATACGATTTCAGTGTTGCTCTTTCTGACTGACTGGTGCTATTTGTTTGCTTTACGGCCTATTGTAAATAACGTAAATTCATCTCTCTGTGGTGCTTATTCCGTACGTAATACCATGTAACACATTATATTTGAACTGCTTTTCGCTTATATACCCATGCCACCAAAAAAAAAAAAAACGTAGAATTGGAAGGTCCACTTCAGATGCCACAAGAAAGTCTATTTCAAGGGCGTCTGAAACGCCTCAGCTGACAGAATCCAGAGTGGAGGAACTTGCAATAAAATGTCAATCAGAAAACTGTTTGTTCTATTTCTATCTTCTGTTTCTTTCATTTGGGAAATTCACCATTTATAGATTTCCGGGTAACACCGGGTACTCCTGCTAGTCAGTAATAAAGTATTGTAATGGAAAGCTGGGGCCTCTTCCTGGCTGGGACACTTGCATAAAGAAAGGACCGAGGAGGCATTAGCTCCCCTAGAACGGCAGAGGACAGTGCCACGGGTTTGGAGTTTGGAAGCTCAGCCCATGTTGGAGCCCGTGGTCACTGCCAGGGGGCATATTGAGAACTGCAGAGTCCTTCTCTGCTGGATTGCTTTCATACCCGGAAGTGTGGTCGGAAAGAGAATATGGGACACCTGGAGAAGTTCCGGGGTCCCTATAAAAGGAGCCACCTCACTCCATTCGAGGAGCCTGAGTCAGGAGTTTGGGGACAAAGCTTGCTGGAGGAGGAGTGGAGGAAGACAAGAGACAGAAGAGAGAGAGAATGAGAGAGTGGAAGAAAGTGATGTGGTCTGTAATGTACTGTGCATGGTGGGCTGGGCTACTGTGGGGAGCGAGAGAAAAGTGCTTTCCACACTTGAATGAACGTGTGTTGTATTGAACTGGTGCCTGGTGTCTGTTGTGTGTGTGTGTTTGGAGAGCTGTGCGCCCCCTGGTGTACACAGTATCAATCAAATAATGAAGACGAAAAAACAATATTACACAAAAACAAGTATGCAAAACTCCTTCTCTGTTCCCCAATGGTGATAATTATTTACATACATTACATACATGAGACCGGCCAAATCAACAGACACTACTCAATAAACAATTAACAATAAAGTCCAACACCGTCTAGTACAGCAAAATCAGATGACAATGAAGTTTTTTTGGATGAAAGCCCCCTGTGATCAGCCCTCTGAATGAAATGTAAAGTTTTGTCCTACCAGGTTCCTGTTGCAGCGTGAAGATCTGGCGTGGTTAGGAGTGTGATTCTAGCAAAGTTCAAAATGAGTTACAATTAGCCACATTTCAAATGTTAAACTATTACTGAAAAAACAGAAAAAAGCACTTGTAGTACCCATTTCATCGCATTGTGTTTATCACAGGGTGATAATTCTCCAGGCATACTCGTCGTTCATTAAGTTTCTGTGAAGATGGCTTTGTTTGAAAGATCAGCAGCGTATTATTAGAACGGCTACATTTGTTTTTAAATATGTAAAATGTTCTATCAGCCTCGTAACAAGCTTTTAATGAAATTAGCCAAAGATACTCATCTGCACTGAAACGTTTATTCTTCCTAGTGAAATTCTTTCAAGCATATTATAAAAATAGAATCCTTTTGCTGCATTTTAAATAGTTGCTTAAAATGTTAAGAGGGTAACCATCATCACCGGTTTTTAATTTATTTAGAGTCCTTCAAAATGATTAACTTGGAGAAGCAGAATACCACTCAAATGCAAAAGACTTTGACATTGTGTTGGAATATAATACAGTATATGAGTGCAGGATTATTGGGTATTAGACCACAGGAAAATATTCATCATCATTCTTATTAGCATTTCCATTGCACTTTTTCCCAGGGCTTTGGTAGCAACCATGTAACACCACCTGAATGCAGACTTTCTTGTGCAATACCCAGACGCCCTCAGGATAATAAAGATTTAATCCCTCCTGTGCATCCTGGGTCTGCCACTCCATCTTCTCCCAGTCCTCCCATAGCTTCTCATCTTATCATGAAGATAGAACACAGTGACCTGTTATGATCCAGCCAGGGTTCCACTCATGGCTAATGTTTAAATTGCTTCTTTTTCTCTCATTATTGTTCATTGTTTTCCATTATTTTTATATGATGATGTTCTGGTCATTTATTATTTGTCTAATTATAGTATGTATTATCTGTTAATTGTATTCAAAGTAATTACTATGTAGCATCCATGTGTTGTTTTATGGCCCTGTTAATTTACTTCTGTTTTGTGGGCAGATCCCCAAGAGTCGGGGGCCACCCAGCCATCACCGTCAAGGAGGTCACTTCCTTGCCCATTTAATCAGTTTAGCCAGAAGGCTAACTCTAATATGAGTCCTGGTGATTGCAAACTTCTTCCTTTTCAAAATGATTGAGCCCCCTGTGTTCTTGGGTAAGCTTTGCACACCTGAATTTTGTCAGTTTGTCCCACTCTTTCTGGCAGATCCTCTCATGCTCCGTTAGATTGGATGGGTAGTTTTTTGCTTTGTTAAATTCGACTTGATTATATGGAATGTTTTCTGCTTCTAATTAAAATCAATTAAAAAAGAGTTTGGAATTGATGTGCCTGTTATTTGCCAAGGGGCGGCACGGTGGCGCAGTGGTAGCGCTGCTGCCTCGCAGTTAGGAGACCTGGGTTCGCTTCCCGGGTCCTCCCTGCGTGGAGTTTGCATGTTCTCCCCGTGTCTGCGTGGGTTTCCTCCGGGCGCTCCGGTTTCCTCCCACCGTCCAAAGACATGCAGGTTAGGTGGATTGGCAATTCTACATTGGCCATAGTGTGTGCTTGGTGTTTGTGTGTGTCCTGCAGTGGGTTGGCACCCTGCCCAGGATTGGTTCCTGGCTGGGATTGGCTCCAGCAGACCCCCGTGACCCTGTTCGGATTCAGCGGGTTGGATAATGGATGGATGGATGTTATTTGCCATCTTCAGGTCTCACCACAGATGCTCTATGGCAGGGGTGCCCAACTCCAGTCCTGGAGGGCCACTGTGGCTGCAGGTTTTCATTCTAACCCTTTTCTTAATTAGTGATCTGTTTTTGCTGCTAATTAACTTCTTTCCAATTCATTTTAATTGACTTGGTTTTTAGGAAATGTTTCCCTGAATATCTTCATCATTCCTCTGAATGGCTTCATTTCTTTCGTTAAATGGCACCCAAACAGAAATGAAATGTGAAGTGAGTGAGCCAACAGAAGACCAACTAAGCCAGGGCCTCAAAATGCAACCAGTTTCACTCCAACCAGTTGCTTAATGAGTCTTGTCATTAATTAAACCCGTTCTTTAATTCCATGGATTTTTGCTGCTGACATTGTGCAATAGCAGACATTTCCAAAATTGTGAATGTTTTCTTTTCTAAGAGCAGATCAGCATTCCTGAGACTTTCACCTTTCTTTATTTACAGATATTGTATGATGGTCACAGTTTGCTGGTCCTGTTTTAGCTCATTTTGTATCTCATTATTGTTTGGCTGCTAATTAAGGAAAAATAAACAATTAAGGGGTCTGAGTCGTCAAGAGCAAGTCAAATAAAATTAATTCAAAAGAAGTTAATTAGCAGCAAAAACAGGTCGCTAATTAAGAAAAGGGTTCAAATGAAAACCTGCAGCCACTGCGGCCCTCCAGGACTGGAGTTGGGCACCCCTGCTCTATGGGGTTTAATTCTGGGCTTTGGCTGAGCCACTCAAGGACATTCAGAGACTTGTCCTGAATCCACTCCAGCATTGTCTTGGCTGTTCGATTTGTGTCATTGTCATGCTGAAAGGTGATCTTTCACCCAAGGGTCAGGTTGCATCAAGGTGGCATAGAGGGGCAGTAGTAGAGCCAGGGGTTCTCATTATGGGTCCTCCTTGCTTGGAGCTTGCAAGCATGTGTCCATGTGGGATTCCTCTGGCTGCTCAAGTTTTATCCCAAAGACCTGCAGATGAGGTTGATTGGCTATGCTGAATTGTATCTAGAGCAGGGTTCCCCAATTCCGGTCCTGGAGGGTCCCAGTGGCTCCAGGTTTTCATTCTAACCATTTTCTTAATTAGTGGCCTGTTTTTGCTGCTAATTAACTTCTTTTGAATTCATTTTATTTGACTTCCTCTTGAAGACTCAGACCCCTTAATTGTTTCTTTGTCCTTAATTAGCAGCCAAACAATAATGAGATACAAAATGAGCCAAAACAACTGGTGTCTATCATGCAATATCTGAAAATAAAGAATGATGAAGGTCTCAGGACTGTTGATCTTCTCAGTTCCCCAGAACATTTTACCAGAGCTCTTAGAAAAGAGAAAATCAATAATTTTGGAAATGTCTGCTATTACACAATGAGAGCAGCAAGGAATTAAAGAACGGTTTAAATAACGACAAGATTTGGCACCTAATTAAGCAACTGCTTGGAGTGAAATTGGTTGGAGTTTGAGGTCCTGACTTAGTTGGCCTTCTGTTGGCTCACTCACTTCACATTTCATTTCTGTTTGGGTATCATTTCAGGAAAGAAATGGAGCAATTCAGAGGAATGATGAAGAAATTCAGGGGGAAGAAATCTTAAAAAACAAGTTAAAATTAAAATAAAATGAAAGGAAAAGAATTAATTAGCAGCAAAAACTGATCACCTATTAAGAAAAGGGTTGGAATAAAAACCTGCTGCCACTGTGGCCCTCCAGGACCAGAGTTTGGGACCCCTGATCTAGAGTGTATGTTTATGTATGTGTGTGAGTGTGTTCGCCATACACCCTGTCCAGGGGATTGCTTGTGTCCTATGCTTGGTGGGATGAGCTCCAGCCGCCGACCCCGGAACCCTACTGTGGATTACATGGAAGTAGAAAATGGTATGGTATTGTGTTAAGTGTCTGTGTGTTAGTGTTCCTTATTTGTCATGTTTAATTTTTGTGGAACCCAAATGTGCGGGGCCACCGTCATGTAATTGGGTAGCATGTGGTAAAGGGGCTCAGCGCTTTTTAAGGAAAATTTAAGATTTAGCAGTTAAGTTTATGATTTTGCTTTTTTTGTGTTAGCTTCTTCACTTTTGATTTTGGATATTGAGGCTTTGACCCCGTGCCTTATGTTTACGGTACTCAGGGCCGTCTTAACGTATGGGCACTGGATGGGGGCCCACAATGTTTCTGATGCCTATGTATGTTTCTGTTTTGCTATCAAAACAGGGGCATCAGCACATTGTTTTTCCCGGGGGGCCTATGATGCTGTTAAGTCAGCCCTGGGTACTGTTTCTGGTTTTTGATTTCTTGGTTATAGATGGAAGTCAAAGAGTTCGGGTTGGATATCTCGGAAACCGCTCAGTCTAAATTCCTGTGTCTTGGCAAGGGTGTAGTCACCCAGAATCTCGAAACAACACAAAAAACAACATCACTTTTGCAGGAAAATGATCATTTTTAAGAGATGAAAGTCGATTTCAATTTTTCTTCCCACATACAGAAACCATGCTAAAATCAGTCTTTCTCCATGTTTTGAACATCATAAAATCAGAATCTGAACTAAGCTCGATATCGAATTTTCACTCATCACCAAACTTCTATTTTCGTGGAAGTAAAATTACGCGATCAAGAAATATAACATTCTCAATTATGCAATTACCGTATATACTCACAGATAGGTTCTCCCGCAGATAAGTCGGGACTTGATTTTATTGTATATTTTCTGGTATTTTATAATGTTGGTCATATAAGTCGAATGTGGAAAACTCACGCTATTGGTCCAAGAGATTACGATATGCTAACGCCCACCTGAGAGAGTAACCACGGAGCACACGGCCTTTCTTTTTCTATGTATTGCTGCAATGCGCTGTATCAGCGTGTGCTCCTAACTTCTCTCTCTCTCTTTCTCTATTGTGCCTACGTGACCACACGGTAATACCCGAACTATTCCGAAGTGACGTTTGCACTGATTTGTGTTTTTTTGTATCTCACACCCTCATACACCATTATTGTAAGAGCATCCCTTATCTACGATGGAGCGTTCGATCAGAAGAAAATATGAAGCTGGTTTTAAATTAAACATCGTTGAAGTAGCGAAGGAAATTGCTAACTGCACTGCTGTGACAAAATTCAATGTGTCTGAGAAACTGGTGCGAGATTGGAGGAGGCAAGAAGAAGTAAAGAAAAAAAATGTAAGTGTCGCATTTTTGAACGGGCGTATAAGTTGGTGTCTGATTTTATGATCGATTTTTCTTATACGTGAGTATATACAGTAAGTAATATTTTTTTAATGATGAAAAAACACTTTAAAAGGGTCTTCTATAAGTTACAGCACCCTACGCTTTTCATTCATCCAATTAATTAGCTATAAAATATTGAAATTAGAATATATTTATAATTAGAATATTGAGCTTTAGATTAGAATATTTACGTTTATAATTAGAATTTTGAGATTTAAATTCGAATATTTATGTTTATGCCTTCCAGCTCATTCACTCTTTCACTGAAGAATGTACTTAGCATGGCAAGGATCATTTAAGCTGGGAGTTTTGCATTATGACTTTGCATTAAAGCCTGTGATGTGTAAGGAATTTGAAGAGAGACACCTAAGAATCTCATGCAAATTCTCCAGGGATAACTTACTTTCTGTAGCATTCCATTTAGCTTAATTAAATTAATTATCCTCATCTGTCTGTTTCCAAAGTAAGAAAAATTGTGTTAATCACAGGTGTGAGGTACATACTCACTTATTAGTATCTTATTACTAAATGCATCTTAGACTAGCAATGAAAACGATTTGTTCTAGAAGCCGAAACAGTGAAATGTCAGGAATGTGCGTAGGATGGCTTGGGCTGGGATTGTGTGTGTGTTGGATGTGATTATGGGATGGAAAACAAAAAGATTCTCCAGAAAAAGAATCATGGAATACGTTGTGAAAAAAGTAAAAGGTTTGGGGGCAGCCGCAACGTATACTGCCGAAAAATGAAGGTTGTGGTTCAATACTGGACAGACTTTAGTCCAAAACAAGAACAGACAGACAGGCAAACATGGCGGCTTTAAAGTCAGGCAGGGGAAGTGATGTCACCGGGGCAGGAACCGGGAGTGATGTCCTCGGGGCCAGAACCAGAATTGACGGCATCGAATTCAGGTGAAATTTCCCGTGGTCGGCCTGCCGATGTAAAAGAAGAAGGATCAGTGCACTCTGCCATCCCCTGGTCTGGAGTGGCATTACCTTCATTTCAGCCCTTTTTGCTGCCTCCCATGCACACATGTGGGACAACATGCATCCAAAAAAATTTTCATGAACCCTTCTCTGTGCAAGTCACATTTAAGACAGGAACACACGCTGGGCACGATGCCAGTCTGCCGCATTGCTGATCTTCTATAGTAGGACTTTGTCTTACAAAGAGGAGACCTTCCCGTGCACTCCACATTGTGAAATATCCCAAGACAACGTCTTATATCGACTCTGCTTCAGTTGTTCTGACACTGGGGTTGGGACCACCTAGTGAAAGTGGGGTCACCAAACGACCCAACAGTGAGCATAGCGTATGAATGTGTTCACTGAGTATTTGTGAGTGTAAATGAGACTTAGCGTCAATATTAAAGTACATTTTAGAGGTTTGATTCTTTTAGAGTAATAAAATGACATTAACATAACAATAAAAATGAATAGCGCTGTGCACTAGCAACCTCTTCTGAAGCTGCCATAGAACATGAGAGGAGCACTCCTTGCACCGAATGCCAACCCATTGCAATGCTAATGCTGGGATATTTCCTGTACAATGGAACATGGTCTTATGGGGGGTATATTTCAATACTGTAGTGAAATATCCATAGACCTCCTCTTACGCTGCCTATACAGCAGTTGTTCCCAAACTTGGAGTTAGTTAGTGGAAGTAGGCTCACCAAATGACTCCAAGTTGAGGATAGTACATGAATGTGCTTGGTGGTGCCCATTCTGAGTGTTTGTGAGTGTAAATGAGACGCAGGGTTAATATTAATGGACATTTTAGGGGGTTAGTTATTTTAGAATATAAAAAGGCTAAAATTACATCAAAATAATAATAAATTAATGAGACCGTGATTAGAAGGCCCTAAGTCTTTTCAGAAATTGCTATGGAACATGAGAGGAGCACACCTTAGACCAAATGCCAGACCATCGCATTGCTAATGTTCGTATATTTCCTGTGCATTAAGTTAGATTAGCTGCGGTGGTCTGGTGCCCTGCCTGGGGTCTGTTTTCTGCCTTGCGCCCTGTGTTGGCTGGGATTGGCTCCAGCAGACACCCGTGACCCTGTAGTTAGGATATAGCAGGTTGGATAATGGATGGATGGATGGATTAATTTTATTCATTTCAATAGGAAATTCAAATGCATACAGCAGCAGAAACCTAAAAAAGTATATGACCAGAGTGGTGCATATTATTTTTATCTTGATTTCCAAAAAGCATTTGATAAGGCCCCACATAAGAGGCTGGCCAACAACCTAGAAGAAGAGGAAGATCAGGGTGTAGGGTGTGCAGGTAGGAGGGAGCAGAATTGGCTAAAAATGAAAGAAGTGCAAGGTTATGGCGTGAGAAACATTAACAGAATATGGGTGAAGAATGATGTCCCTTAGTTGTCATTGCTGAGGCTGCTGTTAATTTTTAATGTACATAAGTGATTTGGGTAGACTGCGGTGGGTTGGCGCCCTGCCCGAGATTGGTTCCTGCCTTGTGCCCTGTGTTGGCTGAGATTGGCTCCAGCAGACCCCCGTGACCCTGTGTTTGGATTCATCGGGTTGGAAAATGGATGCATGGATGGATTTGGGTAGAAATGTAAACAAGAGGGTTCAGTTTACAGATGCACTCGGGTCCCAATCCAGGTGGTTAGTTGTGTGGTGGGTGCAGGCTGCCAACCTCTCTCTCTCGGTGGACTGGATGATGATTAAGAATCCATTGAATCATCACAGAGGGGCTTGGGCAGATTTGTGTCAGATGGAATTTAATGTCTGTAAATGTAAAGTATTACATATAGGAAGTGAAAATGTGAGGTTTGAATACGCAATGGAAGGTCTGAAACCTAAAAGGACCCCCTGTGTGAAGGACCAAGGAGTCATGATGGACTTATCACATTCTTCATCCTGACAGTGTATAGAAGCCATTAAGAAGGCTAACAGAATGTCAGGTTATATAGCGCCTTGATGTGTGGAGTACAAGTCACAGGAGGTTCTGCTGAAGCTTTATAACACACTGGTGAGGCCTCCTCTGGAGTACTGGGTTCAGTTTTGGCTACAAGAAAGACATAACAGCACTATAAAAAGTCCAGAGAAGAGCAACCTGGCTGATTCTAGGAATACATGGGATGGGTTAGCAGGAAAGATTAAAGGATTTAGGAGGTGTAGTGGACTTGACACTATCAACTGCCAGATGATGTATGAAAAACACTAAGAAGATTAACAGAATGTCATGTTATATAGCGCCTGATGTTTGGAATACAAGTTCAAGGAGGTTCTGCTGAAGCTTTATAACACACTGGTGAGACCTCATCTGGAGTACTGTGTGCAGCTTTGGTCTCCAGGCTACAAAAAGGACATAACAGCACAAAAAAAGGTCCAGAGAAGAGCGACAAGTGACAGAGAATGAGTTATGAGGTAAGACTAAAGGATTTAGGAGTCATAGAGGACTCATCACTGTCAACTCTGAGTGTTCAGAAGCCATGAAGAAGGCTAACAGAATGTCAGGTTATATAGCGCCTTGATATGTGGAGTACAAGTCACAGGAGGTTCTGCTCAAGCTTTATAACACACTGGTGAGGCCTCATCTGGAGTACTGGGTGCAGTTTTGGTCTCCAGGCTACAAAAAGGACATAGCAGCACTAGAAAAAGTCCAGAAAAGAGCAACCAGGCTGATTCCAATTCTACTGTGGATGAGTTTTGAAGAAAAGATGAACAGAGCTCAACCTTTTCAGTTTAAGCAAAATGAGATGAAGAGGAGACCTGACTGAAGTGTTTAAAATTATGGAGGGAATTAGTCATTATTTATACCCGGCAAAATTATCAGTGTTTAATTTTTCTCCATTTTTTTAAATCTGTCTCTGTGTTTGCTGCTCATTAAGGTGTGTGACAGAAACACCAGACAGCTGAAAATTGAGGGCCTTCAAGGTCACCTGCAATGCACGGAGCGGACGTCGCCTCATGGATCGAGACGGTGACTTTAAAATGAATTCATCAAGAACACGGGGACACAGTTGGCAACTTGTTGAGGGTAAATTTCACAAAACATTAGGAAGTTTACCTTCACACGGAGAACCACAGACATTACATGGAATAAGTGACCAAGTTGTGTGGTAGACAGGAGGACTTTAGGGGCCTTTAGAACTCGACTTGATGTTCTTTAGGAGGAGTTAAGTGGATAGGACTGGTGGGCTTTATTGGGTTGACTGTCCTGTTCTCGTCTAAATGTTTGCAATGTTCTAATCGTTCAATGGGGGCTCCTGCCAGGCCCTCATGACCTACTTAGCTGGTATTAGAGAAGTTGCTTATAGAGCACCAAATGCACCTCTTGGCAAAACCAGTGTGCCCAAACTGGCAAGCATGGGCGTTACTCAACTGTTGTTTCCTTTACTTAGTTGTATCTCTTCCAAGACACAGTGAAGTTAATTTTTACCGTACAAATAAATCTTATTCATCTGTAGGTAATTAGGTTGGCTTTCATCATAATTAATGTGTGTGTGGGTGGGCACAGGAATGCTAATAGATGGGATTAATGATTATTTGTTGCCACTGCCTGGCACGTATACCACACGCTTTACTGCAGGGCGCACTTGATCTTCCATTAATAACTGAGTTGAGTTTGTTCAACATCTTTTTAATGCCTTTGTTCTCATTTTTGGGGGGTCATTTACTGCTTGGAAATCCAGAAGGGGAAAGAAAACATGTCCAGAGCTGAGGCCTGATGAGTTTGTGATTGAACATTCTGCCAAAAAAGCTAATAAAAATGTACACAGCGGAGGTCAGGATGTAATGAATTATTCAGTGATAGGCTCTCGCTAGGGAATTTGGAGCTTATAGCTCTGCTGTATCCCCCCTGCCCCCCCACCACCACCACCACCACCACACACCAAATCAGGGGAAATATACATAGACAGATCTGACCGAAAAAGGTAAAGAAGGAGAAGGGAGAGAAGCAGGTGTGCTGTAATTTATGGCTCCTGCATGCAATTGGTTTGCAAGCGTTGAACCGGTCAACGCTGCATTTTTTAACTTTCTTGAGTGGAATAGAAAGAAGCCTGTCATATCCACTGGCACGAGTCATTATTTATACCCGGCAAAATTATCAGCGTTTAATTTTTCTCCGTTTTTTTTTTTAATTTGTCTCTGTGTTTGCTGCTCATTAAGGTGTGTGACAGAAACACCAGACAGCTGAAAATTGAGGGCCTTCAAGGTCACCTGCAATGCACGGAGCGGACGTCGCCTTTCATCGCGTGCATAATGTGTCACTGGCACTGGCCTTTTCGTTGCGCTGGGAAGCTGGACCAAGTTTCCCATCCCTTTTAGAGTTTAATTCCATTTTAGGGTGTTTTGATGAACCTTTTGTAGTGAAAGCACATCTCCGTCGGTTTGTCCGTAGCACTCTGGGGATCTCATTTATAAAGCCTTGTTTCGATTTGTGTGTGAAAGTATGCGTACGCTGGTGTGGGTGGTGAAAGGAAAGAAGAAAAAGAAATCTGATTTCGAAAACCTGATTTGCGTACATTCCTAAGCAATTTACATTTGTAATTGGCAAATCATTTTGTAACTGTGCGTACTGTCACAATAAGACACAGGAAACATGAAAGGTTTGGAGCAGTCAACCGTATAATATGGGTATTGCAAAATGGGTACATTTTGAGGAGTTGTGATTGGTACAATCCCCAAAATGGAACTGAACTTGGTTTGCTAAGATGGCGGCTTTAAAGGCCGTGACAGGAAGAAACATCATCTGGACAGAACATGGCGTCATCCATGGCACCAGTACCGGAAGTGACGTCATCAATAGCGCCAGCACCTAGTGGAATTTCCTAGAGCTGGTCCCGGAAAGTGATGTCATTGGGATCGGAAGTGACATCATCCATAGTATCAGAAACAGAAGTGATGTCTAAGGGACCGGAAGTGACATCATCCATGACATCATCCATGGCGCCTGTACTGGAAGTGACATCATCAATAGTGCTAGTGCCAGAAGTGACATCATCAATAGCGGTGGTACCTAGTGGAATTTCCCAGAGATAGTCCAGGAAGTGATGTCATTGGGAACGGAAGTGACATCATCCATAGCATCAGAAACTGGAAGTGATGTCTTCGGGGACCGGAACTAGCATCATCCATGGCGCTAGTACTGGAAGTGACGTCATCAAAAGCGCCGGTACTGGAAGTGACGTCAACAATAGCAGCGGCTCCTAGAGGGAATTTCCAGAGACAGTCCTGGAAGTGATGTCATTGGGACCAGACGTGACATCATCCATAGCATCAGAAACAGAATTGATGTCTTTGGGGACCGGAAATGACTTCATCCATGGCGCCTGTCATCAATAGCGCCGGCACCTAGTGGGATTTGCCAGAGATAGTTTCAGGAAGTGATGTCATTGGGAACGGAAGTGACATCACCCATAGCGTCAGAAACTGGAAGTGATGTCTTCGGGGACCGGAACTGGCATCTTCCATGACGCTAGTACTGGAAGTGACGTCATCAATAGCGCCGGTACCAGAAGTGACATCTTCAATAGTGGCGGCACCTAGTGGGATTTCCCAGAGATAGTCCCGGATGTGATGTCATTGGGACCAGAAGTGACATCATCCATAGCATCAGAAACAGAAGTGATGTCATCCATCGTGCCTGTACCAGAACTGACGTCATCAATAGCACCAGCACCTAGTGGGATTTCCCGGAGATAGTCTGCAGAGGACAGAGAAAGAAAGTTAGTGCAGCTCATCACCCCCTGGTCTGGCGTGGTACTACTATTATTTAGGCCCTCTAGCTGCCTCCCAATCACACGTGGGTGACAGTACGTGAACGTGCCTCGAACCCTGCCCGGTTGTCGGCATGAAACAACCATCTATAGACCATGCTAATCCACCTCATACATGTAATGGACTAGTAGAGCTGCCTCCCTTCTGATGCATCAAGACATCGCCACCAGCATTTCACAAGGCCTATGGTGCACTCCACAAGTTTAGTGATTTGAATTATTATAGGTGTGAATGAGTGGACATTTAGCTGGTGTGGCTGCACTTCCCAACTTGATCAAGGGTGTCGTCATTTCCCAGTTTCTCCAAAATGTTCCGTACGCATGGGTCAGAGTTGCCGTAAATATGCACAAGTTTTCCTTTATAAATCCTGATGTCTACATGGAAAGGTGTCGAAAGCACATTTAAGTCTTCTTTTAGTGCGCACGCAACATTTATAAATTGGACCCTAGACCTGTGGTACAGTGAATCAGATGATTACGACAGCAACTGCAATGTGTGGTTCAGTTAGCAAACAGGTCCCTACACAGAGTTGTCTGATTTATTTTTTTGTAGCTGGAGATCTTCTTTTATCCTCTTAGATATAAGATGGCCATGACATTATAATCTGAACATTAGAACATTCCAGACGAGAACAGGCCATTCAACCCAATAAAGCTCACCAGTCCTATCCACTTAATTCTTCTAAAATAAAATCAAGTCGAGTTTTGAAAGTCCACCACACTACTTGGTCACCATGTGTCTGAAGAAGAAGAAAAACTTCCTAATGTTTGTGTGAAATTTACCCTTAACAAGTTTCCAACTGTGTCCCTGTGTTCTTCATAAACTCATTTTAAAGTCACCGTCTCGATCCATTGGACTAATTCCCTTCATAATTTTAAACACTTACTCTTAATCTCCTTTTCTTTAAACTGTAAAGGCTCATCTCTTTTAATCTTTCCTCATAATTCATCCCCTGTAGCCATGGAATCAGCCTAGTTGCTCTTCTCGGGACTTTTTCTAGTGCTATTATGTCCTTTTTGTATCCTGGAGACCAAAACTGCACCCAGTATTCCAGATGAGGCCTCACCAGTGAGTTATAAAGCTTGAGCAGAACCTGCTTGAACTTGTACTCCACACATCAAGGCGCTATATAACCTGACCTTCTGTTAGCCTTCCTCATGGCTTCTGAACACTGTCTGTCAGTTGATAGTGTTGAGTCCACTACGACTCCTAAATCCTCCTCATAAGTTCTACCTTCGATTTTCACAATTCTGTAAGGCCACAGTGGCCATGAATGTGGTCATCCAGCTCCAATATAGAGAATTGGCAACCTGTAATCCATTTGGTGGAGATTTAGTTGGCTGATGGTCCGTGTGATGACACTAAATCGTAATCCTTAATTCTATCCTTCTCTGAATCTTCTCTCTGTATTTAAGTTCACTGTTTGGCATCACTCACCAATCTACACAGATATCAATAATCATCAACTCTAATAGGACCCCTTTCTCCAGGGCAATTTTGGAAAGGTCGGGTGGTTGCCAGGTACCATGGATGTGAATTTGATGCTTATTGTCACTTCTGCATTTTCCACGATGATGTTATTTTTTCTTATTGACGTCAAACTGGTGCCATGTCTGGGTTGGTTTCTGTTTGTTGCCCTCTGTGATGCGACGATAGATTAAGCACTTACTAAACGTTATTTCCGGCGGTGGGCTGGCGCTCTGCCCGGGGTTTGCTTCCTGCCTTGTGCCCTGTGTTGGCTGGGATTGGCTCTAGCAGACCCCCATGACCCTGTAGTTAGGATATAGCAGGTTGGATAATGGATGGATGGAT
>JANRMT010062816.1:11209286-11224204 GCA_026402145.1 Polypterus bichir lapradei | reverse complement strand
GGTCAGGTAGAGTCAAGGGCAGAGATGTTGGTATGCCCAAGTGTGGCAGATAAGCATGCCAGAGGCAAAGGTGTTGGTAGAGTTGGTAGGTGTTGGCAGGGGTCAGGTAGATTCGAGAGCAGAGGTGTTGGTGGAGTTGGTAGGTGTTGGCAGGGGGTCAGGTAGAGTCAAGGGCAGAGAGTGTGCCCAAGTGTGGCAGATAAGCGTGTCAGAGGCAGAGCTGTTGGTGGAGTTGGTAGGTGTTGGCAGTGGGTCAGGTAGAGTCGAGGGCAGAGGTGTTGGTAAGCCCAAGTGTGCCGGATAGCCGTGTGTGGTGTTCTCTTTTTGTTGTTCCTACTCCTCCTGATCATCAACAATTTAATAGAAGCCCTTGTCTTTAAATGATTGCGCTCCTGCACTCATTCATTCTCATTTGGGGAATGCTCTTACTGTATGTTAAAAGTTTTCAAAAAGACACAATTGAATAACCTACTATATAGGAATTAAATGAACAAAGGTTCCTACAGTAAGTGGGAGGTGAAAATATATCCTGGGATATGGAATCTCTATTTCTAAGGTGGCAGAAGGTGACCTTTATGATTGAGGTGACGTTCGTGCCATCGGAAAGCTTCATTTCTGTTGGGAAGCAATCATACGATAACTTTTCAAAATGAGGGAGAAAAAAAAAAAGGACCAAGTAGCATTTTTCATTGCAAGATGTCCCTGATACAAAATGTATGCATGTTTTATTAGTGTACAAAAATATCCAATGACTGATTATATATTTTTAGAATTGAGTCGGGTAATATTTCTCCTGTTTAACTGCGCAGGAAATGTAATGACTTTTCCTCACAGGCGGACATGAGCTGTCAGTTAAATTTGGATAGAAAAGGAAAAAAAAAAAAAAAGTTCCTTAGATGTTTTATTATAAAAAATGATGCATGGCTTAGCCAGGGGAAATGAGAATTTAATGCACATATCCGTGTGGAAATGCTTCGAAAATCTGACATTCTAGTAGCGAGCTCATCCTGTGTAGTCTTAAAAATAATTTGAATGTAGGTGAAGATTCTATGCTGAAGATTAACCTCCAAGAAGGCGCATGATAAAGTATAACTTTTAATCAATGTTTTGTGGAAGATGGTGGGTGTTTCATGCCTAGAGAAACAAAAGTATAATCCGTCAATTTAGTGAAGACTATGTTGCCCTTAGCTTGATTTGTTATGGAACGGCAAAACACTCGCCGCATAAAACTAAATCTTAGCAGGGTGGAGATTTCACCTGCCAGGTAGTGATGGACGACTTGTGAACTTTTTGTTCTTTTTCAACGACTCTTTTCAGTAAATCATATGAATCGATGTGTTAAAGCGCATGCGTGTCCTGCGCGATGTCATTGTTGTTGTCTTTCGTTTTGCCGTCTGCCACCCACTGGTGGAGGTGTAAAGTTCATGCGCAAGACCCTCCTGACTCACGAGTCTCGACTCATTTGATGAACTAGTATCACTCATTGAGAACAGTTTTTGCTCATTTGATTCCGTGAATGTGTTGTTACGAGTTGCGCAGTCTTCATCCATGTCTTATTTTAATTATGCATCATGCTTTATGCGTGGAAACAGGCCAATGGCTTATGAATTAATCATGTCACATATATAATGAACTCTATATTTATATATAATTAATCATAGATATGTGATATAGTCAAGTCAAGTCAAGTTGGGGAGCATGCACTGGTACAGTGAGTTGTCGCACCCACAACACGACGAAACCGGGATCCCGGTTTGCAATCCTCCAGGCAGACACACGGCCCAGTCCCACCCTCCGGAAATGACCCTCTATCTGCCGCAGCCAGTTGTTACGTGGGCGACCCCTTAGCCTGGTCCAGCCACTCGGGTCTCCAACAATGAGGATCTTACGAGCCGGATCACCCTCAGGTAGTCAAGCCACATGGCCGTAGTGCTGTAACTGACACCCCCTCACAATGCAGGTATTGTGCCTCATTTGGGACTCCATGAGCAACACAAAGTCATACCAGTGGTACCCAATTATTTTCTGGAGAGACACACATGAAGGAGTCCAGTCTTCGTCTCAGGTCACTGCATAGCGTCCATGTCTCACAACCGTATAGCAAGACAGGAAGCTCCAGGACTCTAAAGACTTGGACCTTTGTCCATTTGCATAGATATCAGGAGCACCACACACCCCATTCCAGTGATCTCATGACCCCCCATCCCAATCTGTCTACTGACTTCATATGAAGAGTCACCAGGGACATGAATGTCACTGCCAAGGTAAGTAAACCCCTCGACGAGGTCGACACTCTCTCTGCAGACAGACACATTGCTGATTGCCGTGCCCATGAGGTCATTAAAGGCCTGGATCTTGGTTTTTATCCAGGACACTGGCAAATAATATTAAGAGCACATGACACGTGTTTTGCCATAATTGGGGCTCATCAGGTGTAGGCACCTTTGCTTCCCCTTATGGGGATTGAACCTTGGGCATCAGCACCTCAGATATTATGCCACTGCGGCTGGTTTGCTTACTTGACAAGTTGATGATCAGAGGGTTACATTCATTAGTCTGAATCGTAATCTGATTATCTGGATAGTTACCTACCAGTAAACACTTGTGGTTGGTCGGCTAGTCAGCAAACATCCACCACATCTTCTCAGCTGCAAGAAGCAGATCTTAGATATGTGATACGGCATGGGCTAAATAAAACAAAGAGTACATGGCACGTGTTTCACCCTTATTGGGACTCATCAGGTGTACACACCTTTGCTACCCCTGTAGAAGGAAAAATTTTTATATTAGCATAAAATAGCAAAATTAACATAAAGAGCCATAAAAGTAACTAAAAGCTTCTAAAACATTAGATTAAGCATAAATTAGAATGTTAAGCAAATAAGATAGGTCAAGCAAATAGTTAACTAAAAAAATCAGTCATATTACATTATTTTTTAAGCTTACAGCAGAATTGCTAGTGTGGGAAAGTACAGAAAAAGAACAAATATGATGTGTAGAAACCAGCTTAGAACAGGATAAGAGATTGAGAACACCTGTGTCCAAGGCTGGGAAGCTAAAGGAACGATACCACAGAGAGAAGATGGCTCTGGTAGGCACGTAAAGAGACCAGCTGGATTCATGAATCAGCAGAAAGGCAACAAAAGGCTTTTGCTGTAAAAATGGTCACACTGATGTAATGCATGAAAGAAACACTAGTATACTCAGGCATTAGCAATAAATGTAGAAGAATATATTAGAAATTAACTTTAGCGTAGAAGTTTAGGCAAATCAAGTATGCCAAGCAATGATTAAATAAAAGCACCTATCATATTTCTTTTAGTTAAAAGCTTAGCTTTAGAACATCATTATAACATAGCGTGAAAGGCTTAGAGAAGGAAGTGACACCATGAAAGACCAAATATGGAAGAAGGAACATCTGTCCAGTCGAAGAACCAATCAAAAATAAGCAAAACAGAAACTAGAGTGAACAATAGACAGTATAGACAGGTGCAGAATGAGCTAATTGAACGAGGTCAAAGTAATAAGAAATTTTTATATAAACTTCGATTGCTGAAATGTTCGGGGGCACTAACTCATTCGGCCGAATTGGGTTGAGTCCGTGTTGTTGATTTATTGCAATAAAGCTCTAAAACTCTGTCTATCTCGAATCCTAATAGCCTTTATTTTCAGGTAAAAAGCCTTCTGATGATGAATTTTTCGCCACCACACCCCTTATGGGGATCGAACCTCAGACATTAGCACATGAGTTGAAGCCTCTGACGTTGAGCCATTGCAGCATAGTTATAGATAATAAATGAAATATAAATTAACAAGCAATATTAATATATTATACAGTACACACATACATATATATATATATATATATATATATATATATATATATATATATATATATATATATATATATATATATATATATATATGTATTTTAAGCCACCAGGGGGCATACTGCCACCCTAACCCCTGGACACAGACAGGCAGGACACAGGTTCACTCAACACCGGTGTTTATTTACAGTTTATGCACACATTACCAACACCACAATATGCAGTCCATTCCCTTCCTTGACGCCAGTCCATTCACCTCCACTCTTCCTCAGGCTTTGTCTCCTTCCTCCCGGGTGTGGGTGTGTATGTGCCCTGCGGTGGGCTGGTGCCCTACCTAGGGTTTGTTCCTACCTTGCGCCCTGTGCTGGCTGGGATTGTCACCAGCAGACCTCCGTGACCCTGTGTTAGGATATAGCAGGTTGGACGATGACTGACTGACTGACTCTACAATTGCAAACGATATCCATGAGTAGAGAAAAAAAATTGCATAAGATTTGCATAAACCACATATTAGTTATCCAGTAATATGCTTAATATGTGCAAAACAAAGGCTTGTTTTTGTTCTATTATTGCTAAATAGGTAATTCTGGAATTTCAGTGTGCACATAAAAAAGAAACCTAAAAAGTCATGAGAAGAATTTATTTAAACTGAAGACACCCCTCTACCCCCTCACTTACTGGTCAAGAGTAATGTCTTCAATTCATAAAGGCCAACCCATAGAGCTTTATGTTTTCCACCATGTAAGTGCAAAAGCTCAATGAAAAGCCAGACTGTTTTTCTCCTCAAGGGTTTGTTGAGGGGTGAAACGCCAAAACACGTGCACCACCTGCTGGTACTCATAATGGCAGGATGAGAAAGTGCCACTGAGTACCGTCCCACTTCAAGCACAGCATATGGTAAGACTCTTTCTATATATGCGCTATTAAGAATTACTTTAACACCTGAAAACTTCATTGAACACTGATGGGTTTGCTATGTGGGGTGGTCTGTATAAGCTGGCTTTACTGGAAGAGGCTGTGGATGATTTGGACTCTCGTCCCATCTAGGTTAACACCATCCTCGCACCCATTGTCACCAGAGTAGGCTGTAGCCCCTCAAAACCCTGAGTTGGATTAGGCAGTGAACAGATTGTAGGAAACCAGGATGAGAATCGAGGCACCAACCGGGCAACCCTGTTTAATTGGAAGAAAAAAAAAATACAAATAAAAGGAATGCCCAAAGACAGAAACTAAATGTGTAGGTCTAGTCAGCCCACCAAGGTTCTTGTAAGCCAAATTTTCCATCACTAGATGCTCTGCCTTTTTTGAGTGTGGTCAAAATGAGACTCCACTTTCTGGGGACCGCACATTTTTACTGTGCTTAAGTGGAAGGGGCGGAGCCTGCTCTGGGTGCCGTGGGCGGAGCTAGGCATCATCTCTGTGTCTTCTCGGGAATGCGTGTGAAAGAGAGGCTGCAGCCACTCGTCCCTGAGTGGCATCGCTTACTTCAGGAAGGTGATCCCCAGGTTCATATGGGTGACACAGGTTTGAGAATTTGTGCTTATGTTATTTAAATGGTTTATCAAGAGGCAAAAAATGCTAAACTGAAAAATATTCCAAAAAAATAAAAAATATGGCAAGGAATTTTGCAACAGCTGGACAAACATATTGTATTTTATTTTGTTCATCATGAGGCCTCAGATCTGAAGCCACATCATGGTGTTAAATATGGCAGCAGTTAAAAGAAATGATAATTCAATGCAGCCGTTTATTCCCACTCTAGCTGATTCCAGTTTCTTAGTATCAGGCTGACACAGTCCACTTGCATGATTTCCCTTTGGAATTAGGCACTTTATTTTATTTTTTTATAGGTTACCAGAGAATATATATACCATTACTGAAGAAATGTTCACATTATACAACTGTCCTAGAATGGAAAATCTTCTATTTTTCAAACTACAGACTGCTTATATTATGTATTTAATTAATTTGTTCAAACGAACCGGGATGAACTGAATTTGCAGAACTTTAATTACAGGCATTGCAAGCATCCTTTTCTCATACATTCTTCATGTATTGTACTAGTAAATTATAACCTTAGTGCATCTGTGTTAATTAGTTTACAATGTAATGGTGGAGTGTAAAGGAGGGCAACTACATGCCACAGAGCTGGAGAACCTGTTATAACCTACAAAGGGATAAACGTGGCAGGACTAGAAGTTACCGAATTAGTTTATAGCTTGAGGAAAGTGAGGCATGCGGACTGACTTAGAAGATCAAACACTCTAATCAGAGTCATCAAAAAGACAAGACAGCCAATCAAATGTGTGCAATGTCAAATGTCCCAGAATCCAACATGTGCATTTTAACATAAATATGGCTCGCTCAAAAGAGGAGACCATTTGATTTGGACATCAGAAAACGTAACATTTGAGTAACACCAATCGCTAAACCAAAATCCACCCAGGACCATCCACTTCTTGATTGCTTTGATTCTGGGTAAGCCTTTCTGAGACTGCTGGGAAAATTCAGTTCAGCTACTGCAACAATGCATCTATTACTCATTAAATAAAACTTAATAAAGGCTTCTTTTAGTCTTTATTAGATAAGTTATAAGGCGTCAGTAAGGTGGCTATTCATCTCTGTGCAGTACGGCATTTGATATGCTGATGCATTTTTTTTTATGAATGTAAAGGATTTGCAGGTCTTATACTTTGTAAAATAAGCACCAGGACAAAGAAAACAGGTTGGGGATCTATCCTGAATACTTGAAAAAAGTTGGTGAGAATTCTAGGTCTTTACAGACATGAGCTCCAAACAGACCTGAGGTTGGTTACAAAATGGCTGATATATATATATATATATATATATATACACAGTATACTAGGTGAGACACAAAAATAACCAGATTGGTAAAAAATTATGTATATTTATTGATGAATTACAGCATTCTAAACATTGTCACCTTCTATATACTCCCCTTCCTAATCTCTATACTGCTCCATACGTATCTTTCATTGATTGCAACAGTGCTGGAAGTCTTCTTGCTTGAGGCTCTTCACCAGGCTTGCCGTTTTTGTCTTCATTTCATCCATTGAAGAAAAATGTGTTCCCTTCAGGTCACTTTTGATTTTCAGGAACAAGTAAAAATCGCAGGGAGCTAAACTGGATAAATAAGGAGGATGATCGAGGACAGAAATGGTTTTATCAGTCAAAAACTGCTTTGCGGAAAAAGAGAAAATTTGTGAGAAGTTTGATGTTGATTCTCTGTTCGACTTTTTTCACCCGACGTTATCGCGGAAACTCGTGTAGCGATTGTTGTGCAAATACTGACTGGGCTCTTCACAGGATATACCTAACCGGTCGGCGGTTTGAGAGGGCGTGTAGGAGGGGATACACAGGAGTTCTATGATTCACATCCAGCCGACTGTCGGCTGGTTTTCCAGGAAAGCCCCGAGCCCAGTCCGGTTATTTTTGTGTCACACCTCGTGTATATATATGTGTATGTACGTGTGTATGTATATATTGTGGCGGACGGTAGGGGCCCTTACCTGGCTGGGATGCCCTGATTATGGAAGGACCGGGGTAGAGAGTACTAACAGGACAGTTTCTCCTCTGGACTGACAGAGGGCAGCCCGCCTTGGTTTCCAGCGGGGCCACGGGTCATGAGCGTAGAAGCTCAACTCTGTTGGGGCCCCGTGGCCACCACCAGGGGGCACATGGACATTTGCAGAGCCCTATTTGGCAGCACTTCCACCACACCCAGAAGTGCAAAAGCAGTTGACTGCACCAGTGGTGTGTCATCTTACCATGGGTGAATACTGAACGTATGTCACCAACTATTTTGTGTTTTACATCTATAATTGATTTAGGCCACACTGTGCCCAGATGTGCTTTCACATTGACATTAAAGAGTCTTTTTTGTGTTATCAGTGTCAAAAAAGCCAAATCAACTCCCCTGTGATTCAATGTTGTATAACAATAAAATGTGAAAACCTCCAAGAGGGGTATAATATTTTTATAGGCGCTGTATTTAGACGTTCAAAAACCACATTCACATTTTTTTGCAACAGATTAAGAAATAAAAAAAGCTAAAGACTTTTATCCAACATTGTTTGATTAAAAAAGATATAAACACAGCAATGAAACATCATGCTGAGTAAAGACACATTCATTCCTACTATTTTATATAGCAGCCATCCTTAAAAGCTTATGCATTGAAAGCCTATAAAAATAATTGTAACTTTATTCTAAGGTGCCAGCACACCAACTGGTAATTTACATTCATTTGATTCTGTGCCATTAGCTATTATCGAGTCAGGCTTGAGTGGGAAGATTGAAAGAGACTTTGGTGCTTTCACCTTCAAATTTGTATTTCACCGGCAAACTGGATTTAAAGAGTTGATCCGTCATTTTCAAAACGTCTGAAAAGTTCAAATATTTGCTGCTTGACTTCTGCATGTTAAGCATCAAATACTGCATCACATTCACAGTCGTTGACCCTGAAAGAGTCTCAAACGACACCCCACTCCACATGCCTCTGTTCGAAATGCCATTTTGGACCTTGGGGGTGGGGGGTCTAGGACCACCGGTGAAGAATCAGATATCAAAAATGCGATTGAAAGTCTCGACATCACATCGATTTCACCGATGGCCATTTTTTTCAGTGCTTTGCAAAAAGGAGATACTTGGACCCCTCGTCTCCCATTAGGAGGTGAACAACTGGGCTTGGTTGATACACAACTTCAAGTCCTTCTGGCCATTCTTGCTGAAGCCCCCACCATTGGTTTGCTCTTTATCATAAGGGTGTCATTTCCTGCAAAAAGATGGTCCACAAATGAGGGTCTAGACGGCCAAAGATAGGGGGGTGGAGGACCCCAAAAAAGATTGACGTCTTCCATCACTAGACATCCAGAGGTATCATATTTAGAGGTTTTCTCATCCTAGTGACCCAGTCAGGTCCTCTTAGTTACTCTATTTACTGATTAATGATAAAAGACCCTTAATTGTATTGCCTGTTCTGTTGAACTGGGAATATCCCCTTTCTAAATTACAGGCCCCCCAAGTTAGCAACCTACGGCAAATTATTTTAGGCATTATAAAGAGTTAGTAGTGTTTAAAAGTAAATTCTGAATGACACAGGCAACCAATGTAACAATGCTAAAACTGGTGAGATGTGCTCAGGTTTTCATTTTCTAGTTAAGACTCTGGCTGCTGCATTCTGCATTCTAATTGCAGTCGATTGATGTCTTTCTTAGGTAGTCCTGTTAGGAGAGCATTGCAATAAATCTAGTTGAATAAAAACAAAAACATGAACTAATGTTTCAGGGTCTTGTAAAGTTATTAGAAGTCTAACATTTGCAATGTTCCTTAACACTAGAATCCCTGAAGCCTACGAAATAAATCGTAATCCCATGCCGCCTTAAATTCCCTTGCACCTCCTCATCAGCGTCTTTTGTTTTGTAAATGTGTTAATCAGCACCGGCAGCAGGCACGCTGCTATTCCATCCCCAACCGACCCAGCTTTAGTCATACACAAAGTTCTCCCAGCTGAGGTCTGTTTATTTGGGTGTGAGGTGTCTGGAGTTGTATAGGGTAAATAATATACTGTTAAAAAAATGTCAGGAACACTTTTTAATGAGAGTATAGCATCAAGTCAATGAAACTTGTGGGCTATTGATCTGGTCAGTTAAGTAGCAGAGGGGTTTGTTAATCAGTTTCAGCCGCTTTGGTGCACTAGAGGGGCGAAAGTGAGACGACCCCAAAACAGGAATGAATGGTTTAACAGGTGGAGGGAGGCCACTGACATTTTTCTGTTTTTTCACTCATTTTGCATTTGTCTACGGTCAGCATCACTACTGGTTGCATGAGGTGATACCTGGACCCTACAGAGGTGGCACAGGTAGTCCAACTTCTCCAGGATGGCAGGCACATCAATACGTGCCATTGTCAGAATATTTGCTGTGTCTCCCAACACAGTCTCAAGGGCATAGAGGAGATTCCAGGAGACAGGCAGTTCCTCTAGGAGAGCTGGACAGGGACCCTCATAAAAGGTCCTTAACCCATCAGCAGGACCCATCGGTATCTGCTCTTTTGGGCAATGAGGAACAGGATGAGCACTGCCAGAGCCTACAAAATGACCTCCATCAGGCAGGCCACTGGTGTGAATGTCTCTGACCAAACAATCAGAAACAGACTTCATGAGGGTGGCCTGAGGGCCTGACGTCCTCTAGTGGGCCCTGTGCTCACTGCCCACCCGGCACCGTGGAGCTCGATTGGCATTTGCCATAAAATACCAGAACTTTGCAGGTCCACCACTGGCGCCCTGTGCTTTTCACAGATGAGAGTAGATTCACCCTGTGCACATGTGACAGATGTGAAAGAGTCTGGAGAAGCCATGGAGAAGGTTATACTGCCTGTAACATCCTTCAGCATGACCGGTTTGGTGGTGGGTCAGTGATGGTCTGGGGATGCACATCCATGTAGGGACACACAGACCTCTACAGGCTGGACAACAACACCTTGACTGCCATTAGATATCGGGATGAAATCTTTGGACCCATTGTCAGACCCTGTGCTGTTGCAGTCGGACCTGGGTTCCTCCTAGTGCACGACAATGCCCGGCCTCATGTGGCGAGAGTATGCAGGCAGTTCCTGGAGGATGAAGGAATTGATACCACTGACTGGCCCCCATGCTCACTCACTTGACCTCAATCCAATAGAACACCTCTGGGTGGGACATTATGTTTTGGTTAATCCGACGACTCCAGGTTGCACTTTGGGCTGTCCAGGAGCTCAGTAATGGCCTGGTCCAGATCTGGTAGGAGATCCCCCAGGACACCATCCGTCATCTCATTAGGACATTGTCAGGCATGCAAACAAGCACGTGGGGGCCATACAAACTACTGAGTACGATTTGGATTTTCTAGAATTTAACCAAAGTAAAATAAATTGGGATAGGATACAAGACACCCACATACATGTCTGCTTGACTTGTGCAGAAGTAAGAACTGCTCTCTCCAAGTCGAGACGTTGCGGGTTGGATCCCGGGTCCTTCATACATTAACTCTTTTGAGTAGTTAGCAGTTATTATTACTATAGAATAAAAACATACTGTAAATTTGATTTATTTGAGTCTGTAACAGCCAGTGTAAATTTATGGTACTTGTAAAAGTTAGCATTTTGTTTTATTATTCACTTTTATTCTCTCAGTCGCGTTCACGCTTCCCCCGGACACTGTTAGTTTTCAAATAAAGACATGCTATAACAGAGGTGAACAGAGATGAGGATGAGGGTTCTACATTTAAGAAAGAGAACAGAAGCCCTCCCCCCAAGAAACGTCCACTCACACATAAGAACAATGCAGCTGCACCAGGCATAAAGGTGAAAGATGGCACCGTCTGGATGCAGCAAGAGGTCGGGCGTCATCCTGCCAGTGAAGGTTAGGATCGTAGGCTGTGTGCTGCCAGTGCTGATCAACACATTAGCAAAACAAAAGACGCTGATGAGGAGGTGAGAGGGAAGTTAAGGTGGCCCGAGTATTTTCGTAGGCTTCAGGGATTCTAGTGTTAAGTGAAAGAAAGCAGTCCTAGTAAGCTGATTATTGTGTGATTTAAACTTTAGGTCAGAGTCAATGAGTCCTTTAAATGGCATTTAGCTATCTCCAAATGGGCCACCATATGCCTTTTACTCAAGAGTGGCTAATTTAGGTTTTCCCATCTCATCAGAGGACTTTTTAAATTTCTTTTACGGTAACCATTGGGTATTTGGCTGACTCCCTGACCAAGGCAGTTCTTGCCTGGTGACCCCGTTTAGTTGACTGGCCCACTCTACGGAGTATCTTGATGCTTCCAAACGTCTTCATTTCACAATTATTGAGGCCACCATGCTCCTGGGGACACTCCAAGCTTTTTATGCCCTTGCCTTCATCACAATTTGATAGTGGGGGTCTGCAGAGAGTTTCTTGGACTTCTTGGCTTGGGTTTCTTTGCTGACATGCAGGGTGCATTGTGGGACCTTCTATACACAGGTACACATGTGCCTTGCTTCAGTGATTCAGTTTGCCACAGGTGGACTCTAAACAAGTTCTAGAAACATCTCAAGGAGAATTAAAGCACACCAGATGCATCTGAACACGACTGAGAGGGCCACAGCAAATGGTCTGAATACTTACCATAATGAAAGATTTCAGTTGTTGGATTTTTAATAGATGTGGCAACCCTTTCTGAAAACCTGTTTACACTTTGTCATTATGGGTTGTCAAGTGTAGATTGCTCTGATGAAGGATAAATGCAGCCAAATACAGAGAGGTCCTTAAAGAAAATCTGCTCCATAGTGCACAGCACCTCAGACTGGTGTGATGGTTCACCTTTCAGCATACAACCAAGAAAACGCAGAAGTGGCTTCAGGACAAGTTCCCAACTGTCCTTGAGTGGCCCACCCAAAGCCCAGACTTAAACTACCTGAAGATGGTAGTTTACAGACGCTTCACATCCAATCTAATGCAACTTGAGAGGATCTGCCAGGAAGAATGAGATAAAATGCCCAAATTCTGGTGTGTACATCTTGTAGAGACTTACCTAAGAAGACCTGACGCAGTAATTGCTGCCAAAGGGGCATCTTCAAAGTACTGAATAAAGGGTCTGAATATTTAGATGAATGTGTAATTTCAGAACCTTTCTGAAAGCGTGTTTTCAACTTGTCATTATGGCTTATTGAGTGTAGATTGATGGGGGAAAAATAGCAAATTTATATCTATTGAAAATGAAATCTACAGAAATCAAGTTACTTTATATTTATCCTTTTTTCTCCCACAACTGTAAACAGCAACATAATAATAAGCTCCTCAGCCGTAATACTTGATAATAATATGAAGTCAAAGTTAAAGCTAATTTATGAAACAACACACTACTTTTACTTAAAATTTCAAAATATCCTTAAAGTTCAGAAGCATTGTCTCTATGACCAAACACTGAGCTTTTTGAACTGGAATGTCAAAGGTCTCAAACATGATCTAAAATGAAATCCCCATCAAAAGTAAGTGCAGAAAGTGAAATCCACTATTTGTGATATCCCTAATGTCTCAGTATTTGCATGTCCCCAGCGGAAGGGTAATGAGATGGGAGTGGGGTCTTCTG
This sequence comes from Polypterus bichir lapradei, assembly GCA_026402145.1. Lineage (NCBI taxonomy): Eukaryota > Metazoa > Chordata > Cladistia > Polypteriformes > Polypteridae > Polypterus > Polypterus bichir. The sequence continues at coordinate 11,211,258 of JANRMT010062816.1, read as the reverse complement.
AGCTTTGACACACAGGGTCCCAAAAGGGGCTTAACCTAACTTTGAGTCCACGTAATCTCTCCATCATCAGAATTGCACAAAATAATTTTTAACATAATTCAATTCCAAATCATGAAAACACTTAGAGTTCCAAAATCTTAATCCACATTATCGGTGCCCATGCTGGGATTTGAACCCAGGAGCCTTAAAGCAGCAACACTAGCCACTGTGCTGTCATGTGTCATTCCTAGTTAGTGACATTAATAACAGTTTTAACGAAGATTAATTAGAATTCCTGGAGGTTTGTTCAGTTTATACAGCAATTTCTGCTTTGTCTTTTTCATAATAGATTATGAAGACAGAGGTGTTATTTGCAGTCCATCTTGCCTTCTAAACTAACTGATTGGAGTAGCCCTATTAAAAAAAAATAATAAAAGCCCCCAGAGCCAAAAGGTGGTGGGGAGGGACATTTATGATGCGTTGCAAATGATAAATGTTGCATCACGAACATTGATACAATGCAAAAAGCAGTTCCTCTGAAAAGGCTAAGTAGTATTATATCATTAAAATAAAATTCAGCAGCGGGTGACATTTGATTTGTGGTTGATTTATTCTGGTGGGGAGCCATTTTCTTTAATAATTCTTTGGCTTGACGCCTTTTTTCTTTATTTTTTTATTTTTTAATGTAACGTTTAAATAGGGAAGCCGGACATTTTAAAACAGGCTCAGTTTAATGACGCTTCGACTCTAAAAGCAGAAGCAAGCAAGCGGCGCCGTTATTAATGGAGTGAAAAAAGTGGAGATTACATCGAGAAGCCTGTTGATTCTTATTATGTGATTCTAAAATGATTACTTACTTGGTTTTTGGAGTTGTTGGTATGGGGGCTATGATTTTTGTAGACTTCCCGCTGTATTTGCAGCGCCTTCGTAAATGTATGAAATGAAAATATTGAGTCCACCAACTGCTTGCTTTTGTGTGGTCCTGTCATTACTTTGCTTCTGCTTTATTTTTTGCTTTAGTGAATTTGGAGCGCCTTCAATTCTGAGTTAAGCTGCTGATTGAAAGATCCATAGTGTTGCTATTAGGTCCTGGTGGTAGACAGCAGCAGTGAAAAATTAAGTTTTATATAATAACAAGCAAAGGGGGTGGCATGGAGATTCAGCAGATTTATGCTCCATACTCATTGACGCAGTATCCTTGGTTCAGATCTGGTTGTCAAAGTGGAGTTTGTATGGCCTCCATGTGTCTATGTGGGGTTTTCTTCTCAAATTATGCGTGAAGTTAATTAGCAGTTCTATATTGGAGTATGAAATTTGGTCCTGCACTGCAAAACCATACAAAATTATGGAAACTATAAGTATAAAAAGAACTCACTAGGATAAACATGTATGATATTTTGGAATGGACTGGTCATAATTACTGGACTCGAGCAATCCAGAGCTCAAGTGCTAGAAGGGGATATGGACAGGGATAACACTGTCAACTGATTCTTTAACAGATTGTGACTCCTCCTATCACCACCACCTTCATCCAATGACCAGTCTCCCCCACACCACCCCTACTACATCAGCAACTACTACCATGTCAGCTGTTATAGCCATTGGTGAGTCCACCTCTGATTATATCAGTATGGTCTGTTAATGAGTGTCAAGTGACATCTGAGGAGGCTACACACACGACCACTTGAGTTTGAGTCAGTCCTCAAATACTTAAGGACTAGGCTGACCAACTTTGTAGTGTCTTCTGTCACCTTTTCAGTTGGTCATTAAGGTGGCAAAAAGTGCTGCTGCTGTTGAAAACTTCCTACATCGTTCCCATTCCAAAGAAGGGAGGCGCCTCTTCACCTAATGACTACAAACTAGCGACCCTTGTGTCTCTCATCATGAAGACCTTTGAGAGGCTGGTTCTTAACTATAGGAGTCCCCCTGTGAAAGGCCACCTGCACCCTGTTATGAATGAGAGTCCCAAAAGCACTTCCAAAAATGCCCACTA
>JANRMT010062816.1:11185070-11199736 GCA_026402145.1 Polypterus bichir lapradei | reverse complement strand
TTATATATTTTGCTCTAAAGTCACTAAAAATGCCTTTGTCATAGTCAATAATCAATAACACCTTAAGCCTTTAAGCCTCAGCTCAGAAGATATTAATATGAAACTCGAGCACAAACTCAGCAGATAATAAAGTTAGACTTCTTTTTAACAATTACCTGGTCATCTACTAGGTACAATTCGAACCTGGGTGCAAATTCAGCCCTTACAAACATGACAGTGAGACTTAGGGATTTGAATGGTTTTAACTCTTTAAACTCCCCCTCATTTTTTGACCATTTTTCTGCAACTTTTATTTCACTGGCTACAACTTCATCACACTTCACTTAATACTCATGTTGTACCCCTCAAAAAAACCCTCTGTCAGGGTTTTTCTACAGATGGAGAATTGGATATATTGTACACATATGTTCTAGCATAATGAGCTGAATATTCATGTTCTATCCATCACATAGAAAGGTCAGGCGGAATTTTTTACACCTGGAGAATAAATTATGCTGTGCACATATGTATGGTACTGCAAAATTCAGTAACGTTTTTTACCAAACAATGCACTTTAAATGTTAGTCATATTTCCTAAGGTGTTGGGATAAGTTTCCAAAGACTACCAAGTGCTAGTGAATGTGTCAAGAACACCCAGAAAAAAATACCTACCATGTATGTGTCTAGCTTGACATTTTTGAAGCAGTAGAAAAAAAACAGGATTCTTTTTCTCTACTGTTACAGTTTTTAAGTTCAGTAAGTATCCAGAGCAAGCATATCTATTATTGAAGACCCATGGCCTATGCATCATTTTAAATGGCAGATCTTACTCTTCTAGAGCATATATAGCTGGTCAAGAAATTATCTTGGGTGTCCAAATTAGAACACCAATAGCTGCAAGATTCAAAAATCCATCCATCCATCCATCCATCCATTATATAACCCACTATTTCCTAATATAGGGTCTGCCAGAGCCAATCCCAGCCAACACAGGGCACAAGGCGGGAACAAACCCATGCAATACAGCACTGCAATGGCAAGACAGTTTACTTTGATTATAGCAATGAAATGAATGATTTCATGCAGTCTGTTAAAATTTTGCAGTATTGTTGAGTTCCAACGGCGGGTATGAAACAATGGGTCTGAGTTTAAAGGGTTAAATGTTTTTTGTGCTTATCGTGGACGGTAGTGAGACGAGCAATGTCATATGGGCTGGAGACGGTGGCACTGACCAGAAAGCAGGAGACAGAGCTGGAGGAGGCAGAGTTAAAGATGTTAAGATTTGCAGTGGGTGTGAAGTGGATGGACAGGATTAGAAATGAGGACATTAGAAGGTCAGCTCAAGTTGGACTGTTGGGAGACAAAGTCAGAGAGGTGAGATTGTGTTGGTTTGGACATGTGCAGAGGAGAGATGCTGGGTATATTGGGAGAAGGGTGATAAGAATAGAGCTGCCAGGCAAGAGGATAAGAAGAAGGCCTAAGAGAAGGTTTATGGATGTGATGAGAGAGGAGCAGAGATATAGAGGACAAGAAGATATGGAAGAAGATGATCTTCTGTGGAAACCTCTAACAGGAGCAGCCAAAAGAAGAAGAATATACTATATATATATATATATATATATATATAGTCGGAGATTGCTGGGGTGGCGACCCAGCCAGGACACCCAGACCTGGTTCTTTTGGGGGGTACAGAGCTTTGAATCTCTACCCTGTAGGGGCCCGTGGTCACCATCAGGGGGTGCCCCTGTGGCTTTGGAGGCCTGTACCTCAGCACTTCCGCCACACCCGGAAGTGCTGGGGGGAAGAGGATCGGGGGCACCCAGAGTGCTTCCGGGTGCACAGCCGGTGCTTCCGCCACACAGGGGCGTGTCGGTGGAAGGTTACTGGAGGACACCTGGAGCACATCTGGGTGGGTATAAAAGGGGCCGCCTCCCTTCAGACAATGGCTGGAGTCGGGAGTGTAGAGAACGAGGTCTTAGGAGGAGGCAAAGAGGCGGCCTGAAGAAAGGAAGGCAGTGTGTTGTGGCCAGGACTTTGGGGGTTGTTGCACTGTAAATAATGGACTTAAATAAACGTGTGTCGGGTGACATTGATGTGTCCACCACTCTGTGTCCGGGCCGGCTACCATAATATATATATATATATATATATATATATATATATATATAGAGAGAGAGAGAGAGAGTATATATTGACTGGGGATTGCATGAAGTGCAGGCTTGTTGAGTGATCAACTGCCACGTTAATTGAAAGGCTTCAACTGTGGTGGTGGTTGGCTGTTAATGATGTGTGGATAAAAACACGGAGTGTACGGGGTGAACAACAAAAGGAAAGTAGAAAAATTGAAAGTTCCCAATGAAAAGTGGCAGCACAGTGGCGTAGTGGTAGCGCTGCTGCCTTGTAGTAAAGACGCCAGGGATTATGTCCTCCATCCTCCATGCATGGAGTTTGCATGTTCTCACTGTATCTGAAAGGGATTATCCAGGTGCTCTGGAGACCCCACCAAAATACAAGGACATGCAGGTTAGGTGATTTGGCGATCCTTATTTGTTCATAGTGTATGGTTGGGGTGCATGTGTGTGTGTGTGTTTGCCCTGCGATGGACTGGCGTCCAGTGTTTGTTCCCTCCTGGCCCTTTTTTCTAGCTGGGCAGGCTCCAACAGCCCCTGCAAACCTATCTGGGTCTAAGCAGGTTAGATAATGACTAACTGACTAGTGATGGCAGGCACGTGGAGCCATGAGTTGGGCTGAACAGTGAAATACATTTGAATGGAAGCAGTGATTGCCCTAAGCAGGTTAGAAAATGACTGACAATGAAAATTTATGAAATTGGAAGGGAAGCTGGGAATGGATGGGGAAATATGATAGAAGGACAGAAAGGAAAAGGCCAAGCGGTTTGGATCTCCTTGAGAATGGCCAGTGTTCTGTGAAAGCAGCTTGGAGCAGGAGATATGGCAGACTGGGATTGGAAGCCCAGATGTCCAAGCTGGGAGACACAGTTCAGTCTACTAATGGAGTACATGGACGACGCATCGTCGCCAAAGAGGAACTGTGGACGACTGGTTCGGCGATGGAGGCGACGGGGTTTCGTTTCACAGACTGTGCCAAATTCTACTGAGATGATTGCGGGTCTCATAAAAGGACAGGGGATGTCAGCTTTTCCAGTGCATTTACGTGTGTTTTACTTATATATTGAATGTTATTGTTGCGCTCGTGATGGCTCTGGATATATGAGGGTCAGGCTAACTGACGATCCAGTTTCTGAGACCGGATCATTACTAGTTGTGATGTGTGGTAAGTTTCAAAATATAATTTTTTTTCCTAAGATTTTATTTGTTATCATAATATTATTAACACGGTCCTCGTGACAAAAATAAATCAAGAATACTTTAAAAAGGAGCATAAAGAGAGGCCACCACTACTCTGTGTATGATGCCCAACAGCAGCACTTTCAAGACGATCTTCATTCTTAGTCCAGGCTGCACATTTCTGAGTTACAGCTTATGTCAGAAGGTAAAGAGGACCCCCTCTCTTGGTTATTGTCCGATTTATATCTTCTATATGCTGTGAAGCGAGGGCTGCTCCATAACAATTACAGCGTCCAGGCTGGAATATGAATTCAGGAATTTTGGAGCTGTGAGGTAGCAGCGTCATCCACTGTGCCCCCTTGCTATGCCCATTGTAGGAGTGAAGTTCCAAAATGTAATAATGTCAGATGTCACCAGCAGGACAGTATCTGGAGCATCCCTTTTCTTATTTTGCTTTGCGTATCAGAGGTTCGAATGTGCTGCAGTCGTTTCAGGCTGTTATGAAATCATTCTTTTAACAACATCTCATAAGGCAAGGTTAATAATGTTAAATGAGTCATAAAAATTCTAAGAGGTGTGAGTGATTTTAATTACGGAGCATAACCTTGACAAATAAATTAAGTCCTTAAAAGTTTAATGTGAGGAGTCTAATTGAAAGGACGTGCTCTTATACAAAAATCATTCTCTTATTACTAATTAGTAATTTTGCAAAGCACACTTGGTTCAAACTCTTCCTAAATATTAATAAAAGATTTTATTCCACGGGTTCTTAAACTTTTCTTTTTCTCCCGACCCACTTTTGCCCCATTTTTTTTTTTTTTGATTTGGACTTGGTGACCCAGAATCACCCCAGACAGTCATCCCATTCCCCCTTGGAGAAGTTATCCCCATTCTCCGGCATCCATCCCTTTGGGAATCCCCATTCTCTTACATTCATCCTCTTTGGGAATCCCCATTCTTCGGCATCCATCCCTTTGGGAATCCCCATTCTCTTGCATTCATCCTCTTTGGGAATCCCCATTCTCTGGCATCTATCCCATTGGGAATCCCCATTCTCCTGCATTCATCCTTTTTTGGAATCTCCTACAGAAAATCAGTCAGTCGCCCAACAATGACCCAAGGGTGGAAGCCTCCATCAAGAATAAGATTAAGTTCCTCTATGAAGTTGTATGCAGAGTGAGAGGCCACCTTCCAGGAAGCTGTCTACTTTTATGATGCCTGACCTGGAAGGAGCGGGGCCAGCTCTGGGAAATGTGGGCGGAGATAGTCGACCTCCCTGGATGGCTTGTTAGAACTGGCAGCAAAACAGAAGATACAGTTAGAAGCAGCGCCATCTCTCATCCCGGAGTGATAGCACAGCCAAGAAGATGATTCCCATACGTGACAATACCTTACATTTGAAAGTGCTGGGATAAGACTGGCCATCCCAAACCCATGAAGCTCAGTTGGATAATGTGGATTTGAAAATTTTACACGTTTCTACAATGAGAACAGTGGTGTATTAAAAGGCTGGTCTGGGGACTCCCAGTAAGTCACTGCCAGGGTCTGAACATACAGTGTGACCCTGCCTAGTGGTGAATTTCCGTTTCATCACTTTATGTAAAATATACTTGTCCTCTGCTTTCAGGACTGTGTGACTTTACCTATTTATTAAATGAGCATAAAATAACATGGTGGCTCCTTCAACCATCCTTGAAATCCCCTCTGTTAAACTAGCTCGAAAAAAAGCCTTTTTCCGCCTTCTGTAAAGCCATAATTCTGGCAATTTTGGGGCATCCATCATTGTAAATGAGTGTGGCTTTATTGTCAAATGACAGATGACTGTACCTACTGCACATCTTACACTTTAACTATTGATTCTGTTGATAAAAACTATGAGCGGATACGTAGCCCAGTCCCACTCTGTGTGATGGCCAAATTGCTTTTAGGCAATAAAGGAGAAAAAGCAACATTTGTGCATCATTCATGAATAAAAAGCAGGAACTGAAAAAGTAATTCCTCTTCCGTGAAACTGTCTTTGTTTTATACTTGCAGGGGTACTTGGAGCAGAATGAAGTGCAGTCGCAAAATAAATTCCCAAGGGGGGAAAATTACCCTAAAAATAAACACCTTTGCGTAACTGTGCCATGTCCCAAAAACAAAACAGACATCCATTTTCCTCTGTTATTCCCACTGCAGCACGGAGGAGACTCCCAGTGAGGGAAATCAACTCCATCCCTTCAGGTCTCCAAGCTATAAATCCTGCTGCTGATGGAAGAAGACACTCAGTCTTGCACCAGTCCCAACACTGGGCAGAGTTACCTTTGGAGAACTGTGTCAGTACTTAGCCTGATGGTAATATTTACTTTCTCGTATATGAAGTATAGGGAAAGTATTGTAATCGTCCTAAAATTCGACCTCGAGATTTTGATGAATCTCAATGTTGTAGACCTCCCTGAGTCTGATTTACTTTCTCATATGGACAGTATTGGAATCGTCCAAAAAAAATCCATTTCGAGATTTTGATGAATTTCAACTTTTTAGACCTTCCGAAAATACCATTTTTGGAATTATATCTGTGTGTTTGTGTGTGTGTCTGTATCTAAACACGCTGACTTGAGTACACTTTCAGTTAGGTCAACCAAATTTTGCATGCAAGTATTAGGTACAAAACGTAGATTTCTATCAACTTTTCAGCTATTTCCGCTAACCAGAAGCTGCAGATTTATTCAACTGTAATTGTTCAATATATTATTAATTTGATTTGATTTGTTGTTGATGGTTCTTTAATGTACATCTCTCTATTATAATAAAAAAAATCCAGGGACGAGATGAGACTTTTTAGCCTGGGACGAGATGTGTCTTTCTCAGAAAGATACTTTCACGTCCCGCGAGATGAGACTTTGTGGCAAGAGATTTAACCACGCCAGGGGCTGGAAATAAAAGACAAAGAGTAGATGACTAAGTAGAACATCGTAAAGAATTCAAAAACGTTGGAGCAATACATATGCAGAGCAGGTTAGAGATAATGGAAGTACTAAAATTCGGAAGTGTCAAAAAAATTATAGTAAAGATCGCATTAGCGCAAACAAATGGAAATTATTACTCAGTGAAATAACGGAACAGCGAAAACAGATCGAATATATTGTTTGGATTTAAACTTTAAGTCGGACACTTGTAGATCATCTAATTTGTGATGCCATCAGGGAAAAGTAGCGTTTCTTCCCAATGAAGAGGCGTATCCACAAGAAATAAATGATTTGTTGTTTGGTGAAAGTGAAATCCACATACGTGAGCGGCAGAGACGCAAAGTGGCGTGCGCGTAGTGAGGCTGGGTGGGTTGGTGAGCAAAGCGGACAAGGGGCGAAGCCCCCTGGTAATATAAAAATATAATTATTGTCTTAAGGTTTACTCCTCAAATATCCATCCCCATATCTGAGTATATGAGAAAGTCTAGGGGAGACCACTCCCGATTTTTGTGGAAGCTTTCAGTTGGCTCGTATAGAGGCCCTAATTTTTGTTTCTGATAAAGAAAAGATTTTGTTTGCAATTAAACAGGGATGACCACTTTGGTCCCTCAACAGTAGTGACTTGTAGTTTCTTCACTCGACCCCACTTATCACAGTTTATATTTCAGTGGCCTAGTAGTTGGCATTGTTGCCTCACAGATCCAGCGTCTAGTGTTTGAATCTTGTGCCCTGTTATTATCTTTGACTAACTGGCAACTTTAAGTTAGTCTTACACTGGCATGTGCCCTGCAATGGACTAGCATCCCATTCAGCGTTTGTGTGATGTCACCAGGTTGACTGTCACCTGCCCTGTGCCATACTGGATACTCAGGCAGTTCAGTAACCTCCTGTTACAATACAATACAATACAATACAGTTTATTTTTGTATAGCCCAAAATCACACAAGAAGTGCCACAATGGGCTTTAACAGGCCCTGCCTCTTGACAACCCCCCAGCCTTGACTCTCTAAGAAGACAAGGAAAAACTCCCAAAAAAACCTTGTAGGGAAAAATGGAAGAAACCTCGGGAAAGGCAGTTCAAAGAGAGACCCCTTTCCAGGTAGGTTGGGCGTGCAGTGGGTGTCAAAAGAAGGGGTTCAATCCAATACAATACACAGAACAGAACAAATCCTTAATACAGCATAATAATAAAAATTTTAGAAAATTGTTACACATATTTACTTGCATCCATGGGAAAGGTGCTATATAAATAAAATATATTATTATTATTATTATTATTATTACTTACTGCTGCCCCCCTTCCCTGAGTAAATCCAGGGGTTACTTGTCTTTTTTTGGATAAAATCCTGAACTGCTCCTTCTTGTATTCCACAGGGTTGTTAACTTGAAATTCTGACTCAATCCTTTCATTTCAATTAAATCATTCCCGTCAAACCCCTTGGCTTTAATCTGCACACTAATGCATTTAACGCCATCAATGATGAGCATGGTGTCTGACAGCAAAATGTATTTAATTTAGCCCAATCTTTATTGCATTATTATTTTCCTACTTTTTTATAAAACATCATTTTTTAAACATTCCTACACGGCAATTATGTGTCATAATATAAGTGATTAAGAAAAGCAAAAGAAACACATTACGGCATCGGTGGGAAACAAGGGAGGCTACCTGGTGATGAGTGGGAGCTTAATTGAATTAGCTGCAATGTGCAGGAAGCAAGTGGTGCAAATTGAGGTCAAATTAGACTCGGGTGGTGGAGCCGACTTCATAAGGAGGGGAAGATGAATGACTTTTGGAAATCTCAGAAAGTAGGCAGTGGAAATGGGGAGTGGGAGTGAGATGTGGGAATGGGAATGTGTGCAGGAGCCGGAATGAGAGAGGGAGCGACTTATGAGAGTTTAGGTGCAAGAGAACAAGAGTGAGACACAGGGTGGGATTGAAAGAAGAAGTGTGAATGTGAGTAAAAGTTAGAGGTGAGACTAGGAGTGGGGTGTGAGAATAAGGGAAGGGGCAGAAGAGAGACTGTGAATAAGCGGGGCAGTTGATATACAGTATGAGGGACTGCAGGAGTGAATACCTGAGTGGGTGTGGAAGTGGTAGTGGGAACGGGAGCAGGAGAGCAGGTAGTAACAGCTGACAAGACCCCATGAAGCTCTTGTGGCTTTCCTTGATTGTACAAGAAAAGATCCAAAGCTTCAGTCTGGTGGTTTACGGAAATCATAGCGGCCATGAGCTTAACCCAGCCAGTGGAGGAAGCACACATATAAGTTTCAATCTGACAGGTGCACTAAAAGCCTAAGACCACTCTGTGTGTTCATTTTGATTTTGTGATAATCATGTTGTCGATAAAAGGCTACAATAAATGCACGTTAATATAGGCAACAATTTTCTCTTCTCGAGTAACTGTTTAAATATATTGTCCTAAAGATGTAATTTGTCGTCATTAGCAACCATTATGAATATCTTGCCTCCACCAAGCATGAACAAAGACTTCATGTCACGGAGGTATGGATGTTATGGTGGGTCCTTGGCCTCACCCGGTTCAACCACGTCATGAATGAAAATGTCTGCACGATCATGGGCATAGCACCTGTCACAATAAGACACAGGAAATATCAAAGGTTTGGGGCAGCCACTCGTATAATATCCCTGGCTACATAATGGGTATTTTTTTCCAAGAGTCGTACATGGTACAATGTCCAAAACAGAACTGATTTGACTTAATTGACTGTTTTGGTAAAATGGCAGCTTTTAAAGGCCATGACCTGAAGTCACATCAATCTGGGCCGGAACCGAAAGTGATGATTTCAAGACCAGAAGTGACGTCAGCCAGAGCGGCAGTGCCAGGAGTGATGTCTTCGGGGACCAGAAGTGACATCGTCCAGGGTGCCGGTACCGGTAATAACGTCATCATTGGCGCCAGTACTGGAAATGACATCATCAATGGCGCCGGCACCTAGTGAGATTTCCAGAGGATAGTCTGCAACGGACTGAGAGAGAGAGTTACTGCAGCTCGCCACCCCCTGGTCTCGCATGGTACTACTCTTATTTAAGCCCTCTAGCTGCCTCCCATGTGTGAAACTCCGATCAATGCGAAGAGGCATGGAACACATCTTCGATGGTATGGTTAAGTAGTTCAGAGTGACAACACTCAATGGCCAAGCCAGCCCTATGATTAAGACTGTGTGGCAACCGATCGCATCAAAGACCAAAGAAGTGCCTGCTCGACCAAATCAAGGAGGACACGAGACAAGTTAACGTTGCCCCTGAAGAATGTCCTAGATCAAAACACCCCTGAACATGCATAAATATTGACTGTGCTCACCTAATGCCAGTGGGCTCTCGCTCTTTACATCACACTTTTAGAGAGCTAATTGCCCTTTTGAAGATCTGCTCACTTTTGAAGTACTAGTTGGCATTCTTGAAGGATTACCATTTTTATGGGGTCCCCTGCTGCTGGCTCTGAAGCTGCTTATTTCCATGATGGGGCGCCTGCTCATACTGTTGGAGAGTCATCTCCAGGCTGATGCTGCCTGTCAGCACCACTATAGTAGCATAATGTTACTTTTGGTTTTGACCCTTTTTGTTCTTTCTACTTAAGTTCCTATTTTGGGCTTCGGTTTCCTTTTTTTTTTTTTGGTTTGTTTTCCTTATGCATATCTTCTGATTGAGTCCTAAAACGTATTGTCATTGCACTGACCAAACAATCTCATTTTATGGTCTGTACATTTCCTTTGTGCTACATGACTCTTATTAGGGCAACAGGGGGATGTCAGTGAGGGACTGAAAGTAGGAGTGAAAGGTGGGAGTAGGAGTTTGCATGGAGGTACAGTGGAAGTGACAGCAGAAAAGAAGAAGGAGAAGTGAGGATGTGACTAGGGATCCACATATGAGATGGAGTGAAAGAACAAGTGAATGTATTTGATGGGGAAGGAGTGCGAGTAATGGTGAGATTTAGAAATAGTCGCTGTGAGTGCGGAGTAACAGCAGGAGTTAATGTCTGTATGGGTAAAGGAGTGAGCAAGGGGGGCAGTGGGTGCTACTGTTGAAATGAAAATAGAATTCCAACAGGAGAAGAGTAGAATGGGAGTCCCCAGGAGAAGTTATTTGAAATAGTCCATCAAAATGGCGTCACGAACAGGAGCTTCTGCCTATTATAGACAGCAAGGAGGGCCTACTCCTGACATCACGCTTCCACCTCACCTCGGCCCACACCCTCTGTCTCGGATTAATGTGAGTATATCGCTTCTGCCAGCGAACTATGATTCTTAGCACAATGAGAGAAGTTGCAAAATCAGCCAGAATGTTCAAGCAAATTCTAGAAAAAAAACAGATCTAAATCCGTTAAGCAGCTCTCTCGTGACATATGGACAGACAGACAGACGTTGGATTTTATATATATATAGAGTTGTGATTTCTGCCAGTAGCCTCCATTTAATACTGACTGGACATGCAACCCTATGTGGTGGTAGGCAGCTTTGGTAAGTGAATGAATGAGTATGAAAGTAACACATGACAGAGAGAGACAGTGACTCTTTAGTCTAGTAATTACTTATTAGTTTGAGCTGCCCTGCAGATGAAATATCAATAAATTCTTTATTAAATTGTTATCTAGTTACAATTAAACAAATGGCTGTGCATCAGTCTTACACATATTTATTGACTCATTTCGGTGGCACTTAAGTCACAGAAATTCCAACTTGTGCTGCTGGTGTGAGGCTTTTGATAGCATGTGGCCCATGCAATACAGATTCCTGAACAAGTTATTGGTTTTCCACTTTTTTTTTTATATTGTACCTTAATTGATAACCAACAGAATATCTATGTTAGTTATTTCTGGGTTGTTTCGGCCTTGCCCCCCATTGCACTAATCTTGGGTTATTTTTTTGGTATTTGGTACACTGTATTAATCCTGGAGGAGAAATGATCTTTTTGCATGACCTTTGGGCAAATCAGAGTGCAGGGTCAGTCAGTCCCAGAAGCTTTGTGGCCTGTCAATATGCATGTTAGCAAATTCCAGTCTGGCTTTTTCGCGTGGAGTCCTCCTGGGTCTTCTTCCATTGAACCCACTGTCACTCAGATAGTACGATCAGACACTGATGGACCTTGACCTTGGACCTGAGCTTGCCTTTGGCTTTTTGTCTACCATTCTCACTATCCTTCTGCTTATTCTTTTTGTGGCCACGTCCAGGGAGGTTGTCTACATTCCCTTGGGCCTTCAACTTCTTAATAATATTTGTAACTGTTGTCACAGTAGCATCAAGCTACTTGGAGATGATGGTCTTCTAACCTTTGCCTTTCCCATGCTTGTCCATCATTTTCTTTCTGATCTCCTCAGTCAACTCTTTGCTTTGCTTTCTCTGGTCCATGTTCAGTGTGGGACACACGATGACAAAAAACAGCAGAGTGACGACTTTTCTCCACTTCAACAAGATGAATGACTGGTTGCACGACTAGAGACGTATGCGGTACGAATTCAAGAAAACAACCATTTTGAAAAAATCACTTCAATCCAACAAACGTGTCCAGGCCATTTTAGAAGATCTTTGTGTAATAAGCAACACTCGATCTTATTTCACACTTGCTAAGCTTTTCTCGATGACGTCTCAAAGGCATGCAGGTGTACGGGGGACGACTGCTTTTCATTTAATGACTTTTCAGGGGCATACGGCACTTTTTACAATAAGGGGACCAACAAATTTGTCCACGTCTACTTCTTTTTTAATCCATCTTATTTTATGCAGTGCTCTCCATAGCTGATCATTTAAATCTTTTTGTTGTACTTATCGCAGAATTGGAATAAATCTGTGCTGTGATTTATTTTCCTTATCAAAAGTTTTCATTCCTTTGCATTTCCATGGCTTCTATTTCCTAGACATGCTTTCATTTTCTTAAAATTATTTTTTTTTTCTGGATTTTGTATCCATAGGCAACTGCTATGATTTCCTCCTGAGGTAAGCAGTCCACATTCCATTTAAATATTGTGCTTCTTCCATATGTACTCTGTCCACATTTCATTACTACATTGATTTTTTTTGTCTATACTGTTTTCATCAATCTTACTTAAATTCATTTCAGGTGAAGACATTTTATGTGAATTTAAAAGTTCTGCTGGTTTCATTTGGTTTGCTCGCAAATTGCACACCGTGTAACATCTTATCTCATTGCTCTTTCCCGGTGAAATCGTATTTCTGTGAAGAATTTGAGGGGGAACAAAAAAAAAAAAAAAAAAAAAACCAGACCTGCGCTCAACCCTGGTGTGTCTGTCGTCTCTGAGGCTGAAGTGGAGATAAAGCCTTCTGTGAATTGTTTGCACCACACCAAGGCTCCTCTACACCCTTGGGCAGGGTCTCAGACTCCCCTGGCATGAAGCTTTGGATCCCTTCCTGGAGGTCCACTTGTGCACACTTTGGTTGACACTCACTAATGCAGACCCCCCATAGGAATCAAGACAAGACAAGAGTTCACATTGCACTTCGTGGTATTCCACCTACTGGCAGGTGCCCCTTCTAATGTGTTATCAAACACCCCCCCTAGAGACGATCCTTCCCTGTCCTCCTCTTGTAACCCGACCAGAGAAGTATGAAGGTCCGGGTCCTGCCCTGTGCTCCCTCTTTTTGGGAGCCTCTCGAACCAGACACCATTGATCATGTAACCAGATGAAATGGCAGATGGGGGCAAATCACACTTGGAGCAAGGGGAAGGTACAAAGTGCAAAAGTCCCTCTTCACCTCTCCAGCTCACCCATTACTCATTCAGGAGCTGCAGTCCTCACCAATCCAACTCCCGTCTTAGCTGCCTCTAAGCTGTGCCAACCGGACAGCTCTGGGTCGATTATCGTCCCGTCTTCCTTCTCACACCCCTGGCGTACCTCGGATCACTGGGGTGGGACACCAACTTCGATTGTTCCCACTCCTTGCCGATATTCTAGAGTGCCGATCCTTCACTCTGCCCTTCACCATGCTGGCTGGCTGGCTCCCTCATCCTGCCCTCTTCACCCCGATACTGTTCTCACGGTTCTGTTCTTTCTTGTTCTTTTTTTTCTCATGTTTTCTCCCCCTTATGTAGCTTTGTGGGCCACAATTACACACCGCAGAAGGCAATCGAGACACCCCAATTGCCTCAAGCTGCGTGAGCACCCACACCCACGGAGATCGAGCCAACCATTCAGTTATTTATTTATTTTAAAAAACAGCCCAGTAATTTCCCAGCTGTGGACCTGTTATACCATAGAGGGAAGCGGTACATAGTGCGGAGGGGCACACTAGGGGTGCGAGAGATGGTGCGGCGCACCAGTGGGGTTGGAGTACGACGGGCGTTTTTTATGTCACATTTCGACTTTGAGGTAGGATGGCCAGCCAGTACCGGTACTGTATAGTATCGATAAGTCAAAACTTTACTACTGATCCAACACTAATATTTATACACTTTTTATAAATGTAATCTTTATTTGTTTCTTTGCTTCAACAGTCTGAATTAAGCTAAAGGTAAAAATAAACTGAAATCAAAATTTCCAGGAGTTGCTCCTACTGCCAAGAGACGAGCAGCTACCACCTGCCACCCTTGGCTCCTAATCCAATACATCACTGTCTGCCTTCATTGTCGGGGTCTTAGCCATGCAGGTGGAAACCAATCAATAGATCAGCATCATTAGGATTCCACTTAATTGGTTTGTGCTGATAGCTGCCTGTGCTAAATAGAAATCTGCCATATCTTGAGTTGTGCTATTAAGCATTCGTTGGTGAAGACAAGTTCTTGCAAAAAAAGATGAAATATTTGTTCAGTTCTAACCAGTGATATATTTAGAAAGGTTATTTTAATGTAAGGGCTTGCTTGAATTCCGAAAATGTAATATTGGCTAAGTTTCTTCCCTTTTTGTCAATGGATTAAACTAATAGCTTTCGGTTTTAAAGGAATCTTACAACTTTTTATCACCTCCAATTACGTTCACACATTTGCCATTGTGCTTCCAAAATGGGTCATAAGGTACACTTAGGGGCAAAGAGCGGCAGGTAGCAGAGTGCTCAGCACTAATGCCTCTCACAAGTTTGGCTTATGCGCATGCAGCTTATTTCTATGTAGTACAGGTTGAATATTCGTAAAATATTCCATAATTCCAAAATGCTACATAATAATACCACCTATATTCCCTTTAATTTTTTTTTTTTTTTGTGGTGGACGGTTGGAATGCCCTGAGCATGGAAGGACTGGGGGAGAGAGTCTTTCCAGGACAGTTTCTCCCCCGGACTGACAGAGGGCAGCCCCCTTGGTTTCCAGCAGGGCCACAGGTCATGAGCAAGGGAGCTCAACCCTGTTGGTGGTCCGTGGCCCCCACCGGGGGGTGCACGGACACTTTCAGGGCCCTATTTGGCTACACTTCCACCACACCCAGAAGTGTGGCCGGAAGAACCTCATTGGGCATCTGGAGTC
>JANRMT010062816.1:11150442-11163167 GCA_026402145.1 Polypterus bichir lapradei | reverse complement strand
GCAGTGTCCTTTTAACCAGGGTGCAAAACGAGTTGTAAGTGGATGTAATAAGGCAGTAGTCTGGATGGAATCTGCTTTAGGGATTTGGATTGAAGACTGCCAGAAGAACAACAACGGCAGTGCTACACAATCGCCTGAAGTGGCTCCTTTACAAGGGCTGTAACGCTCTCCTTTGTTGTGCAGTAAAATTAAACTCATTATCGGACAAGTCATCGTGTCATTGTTGGTGAGTAACCATAATTAATTTTCTTCTTACAGTGCTTAGTACATGTACGTTCGTTTAGTGTCACTGTACAAACATTTACTGTATACTATTTTTCTTGCAATGTACGTATTTATTGCTGGTGACCTGTCTATCGTAATGGCTGTAACATATGTGATATCGGAGACACTCAATATCTTTAAAATAATATTTAGGTTTTACTGTATATAAACAGTGTGTGTTTATATACATAATTTCAATGAATCTTACCTAATATCTAAGAGAATACAAAGGGATTATGCTGTATAACTCTGCGGGGAATATTTATAAACAGTGCGGGAGAGTTTATAAGGGCTTAAAATATATAAAAATAAGCATACAAACATATGGTTTCTACTTCGCGGATTTTCACCAATCGCGGGGGGGTCTGGAACGCAACCCCCGCGATCGAGGAAGCAATGAGGAAATTTTGGGGCACCAGCTGGGATGTTCCTTTTATTATCTTAGGACAACATAAAAAACAAAAATAAAGAAATGACACTCTTGGCAGGCATCCTGCATGCAGAAATTCACGAAACAAAATAGCGGCTGGAGATGAAAGGGGCGGGGTCAAATTCCTTCACCAGGCGGCTTCTCGCCGAGGTGGGGACAGAAGAAGATAACAACGTTAGTGGCAGCGCCCCCTCTCGTCTCGATGGGTGACTTCTTACCTTCACTACGCCTGCGAGGAGGTCCTGCGATGTGCATTTATGACACTCTATAATATACAGTATATTAAAATATAATATACAGTATATTAGGGTGCCAGTGAAAATCAAAGTTTTTATTTTCTCACGTCTTAGCCCCCCAGTTTTGTTCCTCTAGTTACCATGATAAATGACACAAAGTTTTATGACAATCAAACAATATTTACTGGTGACACAAGAGATCAGACTTTTTCTATATTCACTGTACAGAAATGTGCGTGCTGATATAACTGTTCTCTCCAGCTCTTCAGAGCTTTTCAGTTAACAGAGTTTTTGTTGGTGCTGGAAACTGTTTGCGATGGTCTTCTACAACTTGTAGGAGATACTGTTTCTGTTCTTCTTGGTTTGTGATGGCTGAATTGAATGACTGAATCAGTGTCACCCCTCTCTCCGCTGCATCATTGAGCACTTTCAGGTGTTTGACATTGCACTGATAGCTGAAATATATGCTTCATTACTGTCCCATGAATCAGGATCGTCCACGAGGAAGTCCAGTGAAATCTCCATCCTGGACTGTTTTCTTCTCCGCAGTATGCAAATGAATAAATCGACTTAGCACTTGTCTGTTAGAAGGTACAGTAGCTTACAGCCAGTCATGGTCTCAGAGAGTCCTCCTATAAGCCATACACCGTGTCGTAATTGCCTTGACTTTTTATCTACATCTGATGTCATCTTGCTTAAATCCTTCATCTATACCTGTTATGCAAATATGACAGTGTTGAGTAATTAGGACTCAGTAAGTTTATAATTTTGGTACAGCTTTGTAGCAATCTAAAGATGCAGATAGAAATAAGAAATAATCCCATCTGGCTTATAGGACTACGCTATGCAAACAGCCTAACAGCACTGTAACATTTTCTTCTTGTTGTCTCACAGTTCCTCTATTATCGCTCACAAGGAGTATGTATGCCTGTTACTGATAAAATACTGGAATCACACAAGTTATTAACCTTTAACTTTGGGAACTGTGAATGACATCTGTCTGTATGAGCATGTAAAAAATACCCGGTTTTTCATTTATTGCATTACTTTACATTTCCTACACAAGTGTCACAGCAACAAAAGTAAACACTAGGCATAGAAAAATAAACTAGGCATAGATAAAAACAATACAAATTTATTTTAAAAGCTCAGTTATGCTGAATATTCCAAGTACAACACCTGTCAATAACAAGCATAATAGTTACATGAAAAGGGGATTTTACAATAAATACTGATGACTTCAGAAGCATTGTGCCACCAGTAAATGTTGATATATTCATCTCGGTTTTTTTCATGTATCATTTTAATGAAAAGGAACATTTTCACAGACTTCACAAAATAGATACGTCACTTTTTCGTATATTGTTCGTTGGCACCCTAATATTTTGTGATGGACGGCAGGCAGCTCATCCCGGCCAACACATCCGAGACGCTAGATGGCTTCTACCCTGCAGCCTAGAGGTGCCCTGGATTCCGCAGGGCATCATGGGAGATGGAGTTCAGCTTCAAAGCCCTGCTGGGTGCTGTTGGTGCCGCCATATGACGCTGCCAGGAGACGCGGGGATTTTTATTTGCCCTATAGCTCGGAAGTACCCTCAAGTCACGAGGATGAAAGAACAGAAGTATTTCCGGGCTGAAGAAAACATATAAGTCTTGTAAAGAAAAAGACAGAGTCACATAAAGGGTTGGGGTTTTTACGCCCCGTATACTGTAACAGAAATGAGTTACACAGGTCTTTTCTTCAGACAAAACAGTTGTGTGAAATCATAAGACAAAACATGGCAGGTTGGAGGGACAATATAAAGGGGCGGACTGGAAATCAGACGTGATGGTTGCTGGGAAGGCGTGATGGATTATGGGAGCTTGACGTCATCTTTGGGGGACCAGAGGGAAGAAAGGAACCCGGAAGTGGAGACCGTTGTTTATTCCGGGTAGTTTTATGGCGGCATCGCTTCGTCTTTTCTGCGGGAAAAAAGGAGAGAGAGGTCAGTATGCTCCCTTCGTCCCTTGACGGGTCTTATCGCGGTGCGCGTCAGGTCTTTCAACTGCTCCCGATGCGCTCGTGCGTGACAGTCTTCATCTGATTGTCACAGGAGGCTGGGGGGCAGACCCAGCCAGGACACCTGGAAGGACAGAGAGGCAGTTTATTCATTCCCTGGACCACGAGGGGGCAACCGCCCTGGATAAAGAAGGGACCATGGGGATGGAGTAAAGAGGCACAAACCCATTGGGACCCGTGGCTTCCCCCAGGGGGTGCCCTGAGCATCAATGAGCCTGGGAAACCTGCACTTCCGCCACACCTAGGCAGGTGAAAGAAGGACCTTCCAGGAACGCCCAGAGTGCTTCCGGATGCAAGGGCAGCACTTCCTCCACACTAGGAAGTGCTGCCGGAAGAACATCAGCAAGCACCTGGAGCACATCCGGGAGGGGATAAAAGGGGCCGCCTCCCTACAATCCAAGAGCTATAGTCGGGAGTGGGAGCAGGACGAAGCTCCCATGAAGAGAGGAAAGGCGGTCCACGGACAGACAGCGAAAGGTCCGAGGAAGGGGGAGCACTGTGCTGTGTGCGGGACTGGTGTTGGGAGACATCATCCTCTTTAATAAAACCCTTGTGTGCGTCCAGGTGTCCGTGTGTGTGTGTCTTCTGGTAAAGTGTGCATGCGCGGGGCCACACAGCACGTGTTCAGTCTATTCCTGTGCAGAGAGAGAGACAGAGACACACACAGGCGTGCACGAGTCACGCACACACACAGGCGCGCGCGCGTCACACACACACACACACAGGCGCGCGGTGTCCGTGTGTGTCTTCTGGAGAAGTGCGCATGCGCGGGGCCACACAGCACGTGTTCAGTCTATTCCTGTGCAGAGAGAGAGAGACAGAGACAGAGACACACACAGGCGCGCGCGAGTCACACACACACAGGCGCGCACGAGTCACACACACACACACGAGTCACACACACACACACACACACACGAGTCACACACACACACACAGGCGCGCGCGTCACACACACATATAGACACACACGCACGCACGCACACGCGAGACAGACAGACACACACACACACAGAGGCGCGCGCTTAAGAGACACACACGCGAGAGACACACACGCAGGCCCGCGAGAGAGACACACACACACACAGGCGCGCGTGTATTGTTGCAATGTTACTTTTCTTGGTTGTTTATTAAATTACAGATTTTTCAAATGTTCATTTTTTTCCCCTGTGCTTAAAACTCATTAAAAAAAAGAGTTTTTAGCGAGCGGGTCATAAGGCTATAGCGCAAATTCTTGCAGTGTTAGTTTTCTGTTGTTCAAGGTTTTTTCAGTGTTATTCAATGTTTTTACATTTAGTTTACTATTACGCTGTGCTTTCTATGGTATAGTTAACTATATTTGTGCTTAAAAACTTAAAAAAATATATATTTACATACAGTTCATACGGTCTGGAGCGGATTAATTGTATTTACATACAATCCTATGGGGGAAATTACTTCGGTTCACGACCAAATCGGGTTACAACCAGAGTTTTGGAACGAATTATGGTCGTGAGCCGAGGTTCCACTGTATTACTGTCAGACAAAATTACAGGCATTTTACGGAAATACAAACCAGTATTACTGAGAGAGAAAATTAAAGGCACACAATACAGTGACGCATATTACAGCCACATACAAGGTCCCTTGCCATTTAATATAGACTGTTCATACTAATGTTTATGCACTACTGTTCTAGCGCCTGTTATTGTAACGGGCTTAATGTCTAGTTAGTTAATAAAAGCGTGTGTAATAATGAAGAGTTGGTGTCCGTGTGGTTGTGTCCGGGCTGAACCCCTCACAATATTTATATATCTATATATATATATATACATACACATACATGGCAGGTGCAGTCCAAGTATTGTGGCCTCAATGGTGGGCTTGTATTTATACCAACTCAGTTTCAAAGGGATTACGACCATCTACTCTCCGTACTCATCCATTGTTCATTATCACAGTACGTGAACTTCACCCTTTTAAAGGGCAAACAGAATGTTGGGAGTCAACAATTTTGCACATTCCTGCTCTTAAACTGCCGACACATCAAATTTACTGTAGCTGCAAAAAAAAAAAAAAAAAGCAAGATGAACCGAGCTAAGGCGAGGCTTGGCCTGAATCCCATATCAGCCACTTATGAATGGTGTAACCTTGAGAAAGCATTTTCATCTTCAGATTGCTGCACAAGGAATACAAAATTTGTGTTTTTCAAAGTAAAGACAAATGTGCATCCCTCTTGGGCATCGTTATTAATGTACACCTAAACTGATGAATGGAGAAGCATCCATTAGAAGAGCTGCACCGCCACACATTTAGGACAGCAGGTTTTTTTGGCAGGTGTAGGTAATGAAAGCACAGCATGGAGAGATTGAGGGCCATTTAAGGTGAGCAGTGTGCAATGTCCTGCATGGTCAAGGGCTGTCACTCCTCTCTGGAAACATGATTAGAATGAATTGTGCTGTCTAGGAAAGTTCTCCAGATCTGAACAGCTGAACAGCAGTTGAGAAGTAGAAGGTTAAGTACCTCACTACTATCATATCACACAACGGTCGATACAAACATTTTCAGCCGATCCTTCAAGAGAAACATCAGTTACACCAAACAAGCTTTATTTCTCCACATAATCCTTGTTAGTACTGTGGTACTTGTTATAATGGGCACAAAACTTTTAGAAACCAGTGAAATAAATACATTTTCTCCTGCTCGTCTTACCACTCTCCTGGTATCCACAATTAGCTCCCCAAGTAGACCATTTTCGGCTCTGGGAATTGCAATGACGTTAAGATGGTTGACTTTGCTTGTTTGACTACTGTATACATGAAAGCAAATCAGTGTAACTTTGTGGGACTTTTGAGTGTCACGCGTGCCTGTTGGAGGACCTCCTGACAGGCTCAGTCGAGGTATGTAATAACACATCGTGACGAGAGGGGGCGCTGCCACTAATGTTGTCATCTCCTTTGTCCCCATAGTGCTAGGAAGGTGCCCCGGTGAAGGCATTTAGCCCCTCCCCTTTTCCGGTCCTGCCGCCATAAGATACTGGGGTCCTGAAAGGAGGCTTCTTTACTGTCCACAGCAACCCACCAGATGGAGCCCCATGTAGAGTGACTGCCTTTGTTTTCTCTATGAGACATTCCCGCTGAAGAGACAAACTCAAACGAGCATAATTGCTTTGCGCCATCCCCTACCATAACCTATCGTCTATAGGGAGGAGTGGAAGCTTTAGATTCATCAAAAATTTTGATCTCTGGTTTTCGACAGATCTCAGCGTTTTAGGGTCCCTTGATACCGAAAACATTGATATCTCGATGATGGGTGTGTCTCTATGTGTGTGCGGGTTTGTGTCTGTGCGTCACAGTGTCTTGAGAACAGTCTAGAGCTAAAACAGCTGGACGAAAAAATACCAAACTCGAACCTTATGCTTATTATGAGATACCAATGTGATAATTTGTTTTTGACCCAAATCGCACAAGAGAAAAAGGCACTCTAGGGGAACCCACAAATACCATAATTCTGCAATTAATTATGAATTCTCATTCATTTCTATTCACAAAAATCATAATTCTGCGATTAATTATGAATTCTTCTCATTAACTTCTATTCACAAATCACATAATTCTGCAATTAATCATGAATTCTCATTAATTTCTATTCACAAAAATCATAATTCTGCGATTAATTATGAATTCTTCTCATTAACTTCTATTCACAAATCACATAATTCTGCAATTAATTATGAGTTCTTCTCATTAATTTCTATTCACAAATATCGTAATTCTGCAATTAATTATGAATTGTTCTCATTAATTTCTATTTACAAATCCTATAATTCTGCAATTAATTATGAGTTCTTCTCATTAATTTCTATTCACAAATCCCATAATTCTGCGATTAATTATGAATCTTCTCATTCATTTTTATTCACAAATCCCATAATTCTGCAATTAATTATGAATTCTTCTCATTCAATTCTATTCACAAACCCCATAATTCTGCAATTAATTATGAATTCTCATTAATTTCTATTCACAAATATCATAATTCTGCAATTATGAATTCTTCTTATTAATTTCTGTTCACAAATCCCATAATTCTACAATTAATTATGAATTCTTCTCATTCATTTCTATTCACAAATCCCATAATTCTGCAATAAATTATGAATTCTTCTCATTAATTTCTGTTCACAAATCCCATAATTCTGCAATAAATTATGAATTCTCATTAATTTCTGTTCACAAATCCCATAATTCTGCAATAAATTATGAATTCTTCTCATTAATTTCTGTTCACAAATACCGTATTTCTGCAGTTAATTATGAATTCTTCTCATTAATTTCTATTGTAACGACCTATTTTATGATCAGAAAGATCAGAATCAGAGCAGTAAATAATTACTGAAATGAAATAGCTTGGTTCCTAGGGGTGCAAAGTCTACTGACGCTCACGTCCAAATTTTTTTTGTCAATCTTTGTTTGATTTTGCAGTCTCCGGACAATAAACGGGACGACCTGGTTGGTGCCCCATTATTCTGCTTGCGGCCTGCAGAGCTGTCATTACTGCACTCTGCCACATGAGGCATCAGTATCAGAAGCAACTACACCAACAACATCATGAAAAATTGTGCACATGATCTTGCAGGAGTTGGCTTGGACCTTGAATATTCTTCATTTTTAAAAACTTCCATGCTTCCACTGTTGTGATTGTTGGCTGAACTCGAGGTCATAGTGATGTACCCAAAATTCAACCCCAGTAATGAAACGCTTCTTAAATTTCTTCCAGCTTAAATTTGTTAGTTCATGATTCTCCGGGGACAATTGGATGTGGTGATGCTTCCCTTCTGGAGTCAAAGTTTTGTGCCCTCACCCTGTGCACAGACCTCGCTCTTGTTTAATTGTTCATAAGAAATTAATTCAACTGGCCCATTTCTAATGCCTAGAGTGTCTGGTAGATCAAGCACCAATACAATACAGTACAATACAATACAATTCATTTTTCTATAGCCCAAAATCACACAAGAAGTGCCGCAATGGGCTTTAACAGGCCCTGCCTTATGACAGCCCCCCAGCCTTGACTCTCAAAGAAGACAAGGAAAAACTCCCAAAAAAACCCTTGTAGGGTAAAAAGTGGAATAAACCTTGGGAAAGGCAGTTCAAAGAGAGACCCCTTTCCAGGCAGGTTGGGTGTGCAGTGGGGGTCAATACAATATAATACACAGAAAAGAAGTAATCCTCAATACAGTATAAAAATAAAAATATTATAAGTACAGAGCAGAATTCAACAGTAGATGATATCACATAATATGATTTGGATTTGTTCAGAGTCCTAGAGACCTCGGCCATCAAGCTGCCTCCCCCTATTGGCCATTCCACAGCTGAGTCAGTGCTGGGCCAGCCAATCTGATGAAAGGACCCCTCTACCCGATGATTCCTGCGATCCTCCATTAGGGATGACTTTAACTTAGGCAGGCAAAACAACTTGGCAGGTGGGCAGGGGCATCAAGTGCCACATTTGAGTACAGAGAAGAGAAACAGAATAGATGAAGTTTAGTGACAAATTATAAAGGTTCAAAGAGAGACCCCTTTCCAGGTAGGTTGGGCATGCAGTGGGTGTCAAAAAAAGGGGATCAATACAATATAAATACACAGAACAAAACACAAGTAATCCTCAATACAATACAATAGTGCAATAGAAATATTACAAGTACAGAAAAGAATTTAACAGTAGATGATATCACATAATATGATTTGGATTTGTTCAGAGTCCTGGAGACCTCGGCCATCAAGCTGCCTCCCCCTATTGGCCATTCCACAACTGAGTCAGTGCTGGGCCAGCCAATCCGATGAAAGGACCCCTCAACCCGATTCCTGCGGTCCTCCATCAGAGATGACTTTACCTTAGGCAGGCAAAACAACTTGGCAGATGGGCCGTGGCACCAAGTGCCACATTTGAGTACCGAAAAGAGAAAAAGAGAAACACCAAAACTCTTGGATTTTCTAAAGACCTTTTCTTTTCCTGTCATTAATATCAATGGCTGGTCAGATCTAAGACCATCTTTTACAGACATAAGGCAACAACAGAATTGCGCAGCTCATCTCTGGACAGAGACAGTCCTAGTACACTTTGACTAGCTGAGAATGAATGCCCAGAGGCATTTTCTTCTCTAGCATTTCAAATTTTAATGATGGCATGATACTGGATTTTTTTTGTTTTTCATCATCCTTGTTAAATTGGTTTTGAAACAAGAACCACAAATTATAAACCAAAACTACAGATACTTGTTATAATTGCAGTACCACACAAAAAGGTGAGGGCTGAGTGAGAGAACGCTCAGCTGACATCAACAGGAAGCGCTCTACTTGTACTGCTCATAAGCACAGCCTGCACGCACAAGCATCGGAGTTCTGACATCAACCTACACAGTTAAGAAGTTACATATAAGAGCCTTGGTAATGCAGACATTGTGGGTTTGTGGTTGGGCACCAGCAGTTAATATAAGTGCAGATGTCTGAACTGGGACAGATTATGGTGCAATTCCACAACAAAACATTTGGCATAGTCGGCAAGATTTACACTGTGAACAATGGGGCGGTGCTGCACAAAAGGTGGTGGCTGAGTGAGAGATAGCTCAGCAGAAATCAACAAGGATCAGTCCCTTCATCTGCAAGGATAGGAGTTCTCCTATCAACCTACACTGTAAAGGAGCTGCTTAGGAAAGCCATTGGAATCCAGATGTTGCAGGCATGCGGCTGGCTTCCAGAAGTTATCTCAGTGTAAATGTGTGAGTTGAGACAGACAGTGGTGTTATTTCACCAGAAAACACTTAGCATAGTTGGCAGGATTTGCATTGTGGATGAGTGGAGGGTAGTGGTGGTGCTGCCCAAAAAAGGTGGACACCTGCTGGCAGTAACTGGAAGCAGCTTCTGTGCACACTAGTGAAGGAGTTCTCCTATGAACTTACTCTGTAAAGGGCCTTTGCAGCCAGATGGGTTTACGGCTGGCCACCACAAGTTACCAAAGTTCAAATGTCTGAACTGGTACAAACTGTTGTGTGATTCTACTAGAAAGCACTTGGCGTAGTTGGCAAGATTTGCATTGTGGATGAGTGGAGGGTAGTGGTGGTGCTGCACAAAAAAGGTGGACACCAAGTGAGAAAGAGCTCCGCTGATGTCACTAAGAAGTGCTCTGCTAACAGTAATTGGAAGCAGCTTCTGCACACATGAGCGTTGCACTTATTGAGTTATTAAGTTTAAGTTATCTATATATATATATAATTCACTAAGGGCACGCAAGACACTGTGCGCAATCAAGACAGTGAGCGCAAGCAAGACAGAGCCCCACCCGCCAACTCTAACCCTCCTACCACGTCATGGGATACGCACGACAGAGTCATGCATGCCAGCTGTAACCATCCTCCCGAGTCCAGCGTTGCTCTCGAGGCAAGCAACAACTCACCAAACACAGCCTCAGTCGCTTTCGTCTGTGCAAAAGTCCACATGCACCTCTGAGCCACATTCCAGCTGTAACCATCCTCCCGAGTCCGGCGTCGCTCTCGAGGCACGCAACAACTCACCAAACACAGCCTCAGTCGCTTTCATCTGTGCAAAAGTCCACATGCACCTCTGAGCCACGTTGACTTTACAACGCACGCAAGACAGAGAGCCACGATCGCCAACTCACAGAGCCCCATCCGCCAACTCTAACTAAGGGCAAGCAAGACAGAGAGCGCACGCAAGACAGAGAGCCCCGCCCGCCAACTCTAAGACCATGGGATACGCACGCATTTAGTGTATAAATGGATATAAATTATCGCATGTAAACGATTCGCCAAAATTTGTTGTATGTAAACTATACTGTTTAAAATGTTATTGTTTTTTCATCAGAAAACCCGGTTTCCACGTCTACGTGTATTAGTTTAAATGGCACTTTTACCTCTCGCTGACTTATCGTGTCGACTGGGCAACACAGTGAATGCGGCGTCTATCTATATATGTCTATGTTTTCCATAGCCTGCTACAGGAAGGTACTCTCTCGACCATTGGCATTGGTTTCGCTCCTTGCTATTTTCGTTATACTGCGACGGTGGTTTCCTAAGCCTTTGTTATACTGAATTTCTTTCTCACCGTTTTCCGTTCCTTTTCTTACACCGCCGTATGCTATGGCGGGCTTCAGCTAGTACAGTATATTAACTTATCCTGTGAAGGTGCCGATTCCGAGGGCCTTTGTATCCAGATGAGTTTATGGCTGGCCACCACAAGTTACCAAAGTTCAAATGTCTGAACTTCTACAAACTGTTGTGTGATTCCACCAGAAAGCACTTGGCGTAGTTGGCAAGATTTGCATTGTGGATGAGTGGAGGGCAGTGTCGGTGCTGCACAAAATGGTGGGTGCTGAGTAAGAAAGAGCTCTGCCAAAGTCAAAAGGAAAAGCTCCGCCTCCAGTATTTGGAAGCAGCTTCTGCACACACAAGGTGCTGCTTCTGAGGGATTTTGTATCCAGATGGATTTATAGCTGACTGCTACCAGTTACCATAGTTCAGATGTCTAAACTATGACACATTGTGGTGTGATTCCATGAGAAAACTCTTGCAAATCACATATTTTAGCACACAGTAGCTAATATTTTCCCAGTTAACCAACTCTGCTCTTTTCTGGCTCAGGCTCAAACGTTTTTCATCACCTCTCCTAATTAGAAATCTGTGTGAGTGTTGTGCAGTGAAGATGAAGAGCGGTACATAAGAAAACACGGAAATCAACTGAAAGGACCCCTCAAGATGGCCTAAATGATGATTTAACTTGGTCAATGAAGCCCCCTCCTGTTAACGGACATCTAGAAAGAGCAGAGAAGAGATGAGAAGGGGCTTCCAAAGAAACATGAGGCTTGATTCACATCCCACACTCAGAAAGATCCGCAGCACTAACAGCGCTTGGCATCAATTAGATATTAGGAATCTTAATTGTATAGAGTGACATTTATGGAAAATACAAGACTACATGCTAAAATACAGGATTAAATTATACCACAAGTAAAATGAAACAAGCTTACGCACGATATCTTTAGCATTCATTTTAAAACAGTGGCTGCACTGCACACTTCTTTCATGAGATTTACACAATGCCATCTCAGTTCCTATCTCAAGAATTAAAGGAAGAGATGCATTGACTTTCTGCATCTCTGGCTCCTTACTTTTGTTTACCTGAACCAATTTGGTAGAAGTCCACCCGTTACAGAAGTTCATTCTAAGCAGCCTTGTTTCATTTATTTTCCTAGTGGCTTCCTTGCCTGTGTGTACCTTCCATGTCTGGTGGCATTAAGTCACCTGGATTACTGAAGCTTCGGGTCCTCCACCAATCTTAATGGTGACATTTTCTCTGTCTCCTGTGGGGGCTAAAGTACTTTGCTGATAACATTCCAATATACGGTCAGGACTCTGTTAATGCTTCATTACCCACAGTGAGACAAATCTAATGGCATTAAATCACCGTACCTAGCAGCAGAAGGTGCGCCAATGTGATCGAAGTGTAATGAATCATTCCCCTCAGTGCACAAATCCACTGGATGACCTGCATAGATTCTGGATAACCTTCCGCGTTTAACTTTGAAATAAATCGCATCTTAAGTTTTTGTTTCAGCTACAGTAAGTTTTTCTTAAATCTCAATGCTATGTTTTGTGTTAGCGTGTGTGTGTTGGGTGTGAGCGTCTATATAAAGTGGAATCAGAAAGTCTTCATAGATAGATAGTGGGCCATCAGAAAGTATT
>JANRMT010062816.1:11137118-11150432 GCA_026402145.1 Polypterus bichir lapradei | reverse complement strand
TAGATAGATATGAAAGGTGCTATATGATAGATAGATAGAGAGATAGAGAGATAGATATGAAAGGTGCTATATATTAGATAGATAGATAGATAGATAAATAGATAGATAGATAGATAGATAGAGTATATATATCAAGTCAAGTCAAGTTGGGGAGCATGCACTGGTACAGCACGTTGTCGCACCCACTACATAGCGAAACAACTCAGGATCCCGGTTGGCAACCCTCCAGGCAGACACGAGGTCCAGTCCTACCCTCTGGAAATAAACCTCTATCTGCCGCAGCCAGGTGTTATGTGGGCGAACCCTTGGCCTGGTCCAGCCACTTGGATCCCCAACAATGAGGATCTTATGAGCTGGATCACCCTCGGGGAAACACACCACATGGCCGTAGTGCCGTAACTGACGCTCCCTCACAATGCAGGTCATGTGCCTCATTTGGGACTCCATGAGCAACACAAAGTCAAACCAGCGGTATCCAAGGATTTTCCAGAGAGAAACAGGACCAAAGGAGTCCAGTCTTCGTCTCAGGTCACTGGATAGTGTCCATGTCTCACAACCATATGGCAAGACAGGAAGCACCAGGACTCTAAAGACTTGGACCTTTGTCCTTTTGCATATCGGGAGCGCCACACACCCCTTTCCAGCAACCTCATGATCCCCCATGCTCTCCCAATCCGTCTACTGACTTCACTGGAAGACTCACTAGAGACATGAATGTCACTGACAAGGTAAGTAAACCTCTTGACGAAGTCGACACTCTCTCCACAGACAGACGCACTGCTGATGGCCGTGCCCAAGAGGTCATTAAAGGCCTGGCAAGCCCAGACACTTAAACTCCTCACTCAGTCTCTCGAGTGCCCCGATCAGAGCCTCCATTGACTCCGCGAAGATCACAGCATCATCAGCAAAGTCAAGAGCCGTGAATCTTTCTTCATCTACAGATGCCCCACAGCCGCTGGACCCCACGACCCTGCCCAACACCCAGTCCATACAAGCATTGAACAGAGTAGGAGCAAAAAGAGTCCCGTGACGAACCCCAGAATCAACTGGGAAAAACGCAGAGTGCACAGCACTCACAGCACCAGTGTACAGGCCAGCCATGCATGATATCCAGCAACCTCGAGGGGATCCCACGAACCCTCAGGATGTCCCACCGGGCAGCTCGATCAACTGAGTTGAACGCTTGGTGAAAATTGACAAATGTATGTATAGTATTGTAATGTGAAGTCAAAAAAAAGCAGCTGCTGCAAATGTCTGAAAGTTATGTGTGATATTTCCTTTCTTTTCTTGCATCCTTTATATAACTTTCTCTTGCAGTAAAATGAAAGAAAAATGTCACAATTGTTTCTGCTGTGCTGGCATCTGTTTGTTTAGTTGTGTTGGCATCAGAGAAAAGCCAAATTGAAACCTGTCTTCTGGGAGAACGGATCAAGGCTGCTTGTCTAATACTCTGGGACGTTTGTCATTTGATGTGTGTGTCTTCATCTCTGCTTTATATTTCCAGCCCCCCCCCCCCCACCCGCCATTATCCTGCTGATTTACTTTTGTAGTTGTTTGCTGAAGTTTCCCGATCCTCCTATAGGTGGGCTGAAGGTGAGAAGTTGTCTTTGAGCTCAAAGCGAAAAGCGTCGCTGCGCACAGTGACAAGCCGCGGAGCCGTGGTGGATGTGCGCATTAGTTTGCATTTAGACAGGCGATAGGCTGAGCCAGCTAGCAACTGCTAATTTTGGCAGCAGGTGCTTCAGTTAATATGCCGCTCCCTGCGGAGTCCCGGGAAGAGGTTGTCAAATTAAATTCCAACGGGTGATCTGTCAGTTGATAGGCAATTCTGAACAGTCTGGGTAGCATTTCCATTTGCCAGAATTCCATTTTCGACAGAAAGCTGGGACGCACTCATACAGAAAAGACGGCCTTTATTGTGGCGTGAAGTCCAACGAAGCAGCTGCTGCCAAAGTCTGAGCACTTGTATTGACTGGAAAACAGGAGATCCTCTCGTGACTTGAGATCAAAGGTTACAATTTCAAATTTACGTTTTCTATCGTTGGCCTTTTTTTATAAATGATTTGGGTATAATGGGGTACCCCGGTTTTCCTCCCACATCACCAGATTTGTTCATTCCAAATTCCAAACTGGCCCCGTGTGTGTAAGTGTGGGCCTGTACATTAAGGGGTCCTGTGAAGTGTGGGGTCCTGCCTTGCTTTCAGTGTTGCCAGGATGGGCTCTATCCTCTCTGCAACCCCTGAATTTAGGACTATACAAGTGTGAGAATGTCAGAGCCCTCCATAATGTTTGGCACAAAGACACGTTTTTCTTTGATTTATCCCTTACAATTACAAATTAAACAATTCTCACGTGATTAAAGTGCACATTGAACACTTTGATTTAAGAGGATTTGTGTACATTTGGGGCGGCAGTGGTAGCGCTGCTGCCTCGCAGTAAGGAGACTTGGGTTTGCTTCCCGGGTCCTCCCTGTGTGGAGTTTGCATGTTCTCTCCCGTGTCTGCGTGGGTTTCCTCCCACAGTCCAAAGACATGCAGGTTAGGTGCATTGGCGATCCTAAATTGTCCCTAGTGTGTGTGCTTGGTGTGTGTCCTGCAGTGGGCTGGCGCCCTGCTCGGGGTTTGTTCCCTGCCTCGTGCCCTGTGCTGGCTGGGATTGGCTCCAGCGGACCCCTGTGACCCTGTAGTTAGGATATAGTGAGTTGGATAATGACTGACTGACTGTGTACATTTCTGTACATTTCGATCACACAACACTTTTTCTTCTTCTCTAATGACGGCATTCGCCATGTCGATGGGTGCTTGTGTGCGTGATGTTATCAAGCTTTGTCGGGTACACTTGTCTTACCTGCTTTAAACCTTTCTACCCATTCAGAAACTTTTCGTTGGGCCATGCTTTTCTTACTTCCGTACAGAGCCAACATCCATCGGTGAATTTCAACAGGTTTCACTCCCCCTGCCTATAGAAATCTCACTACAGCATGTTGTTCACCAATGGTGCAATGGCAAAGCGGAGCATCAATGTTCATTTCACCTTGGCTTCCCCAATGGACGAATGGCAGAGTGTTGCACTGTTTGTGCTCGAATAACCCATAAGCCATTGCGAACATATTGTTTTGCGTCGGCTTCTGTCTCTTGCGGTTACCGCGTGATTTTTAAATTGCCTTTATTCTTTAATTTACCCTCATATTTTGTAATGCGTGTGGTGATAAAATGCATTGTACAGTATCTGTGATTGCAACAGCTGGCGTCTCACAAATATTTCTAGTAATAGGATGCATTGCTACTTCTTCTTGATGCATATGTCTCTATGATACGGATTCATAAAAGTGTGTTCATCTTTGTAATTTTTTGGTGAGAAACTGACTGTAGCCCTCCCAATGAAGCTCTTCCTACACCTCAAAAGCATCTATCCAATGGAACATCCCTCTCTAGAAAAGACTGGGTCGCGTTTAACCGAGCTAGGTCAAAGGTGGGCAAAACAGGGGACAACCTATTTAGATGTGGCCTCACAACAAGCGCTGAATGTCTCTGTGGTGAGCCCACCCAAACAATGGACCACATTCTCCATGAATGTTCCCGAGGCCCAACATGTACCGATGAAGATCTCAAGGAAGCTAATGACGCCGCTCTTACCTGGATACGGCAGTGGCGTGATAAGATATGATGATCTTTGCAATGTGCCATCTGTTGGAATGGAAAATGAAATGTGTTTTATTGCTACAAACTTGTGTGATGTGCCATCTGTTGGAAAGGCAGAGACAAAGATACCATGAACACACGGATATACAGATGGATAGATGCTTATCCTTTTATTAAGGTGCATATTGACAAGGAGACAGTCATGCCTATAGGGTTTGAGGTTTTACTGCCAGCCTGTACTTAAGAGTTTGACATTCCTTGTGGACTTCAGTTTGTATTTTTTAGTCTGGGAAGACAATCGAGCCAGACACATAACATTTCCTACCTTGCGTCCAGTGATTCCCTTGTGATCTTGAATTGAATTCAGCAGATCTGAGGACGGCTTCCTCATGTGCCTCCTTTACGAACCTTCCCCTCGTGTTTTGGAGCAAGCCCAGATAAGGGTATTACTTTGTGTAATCAGCCTGTAGTGGCACTCTGGCGTTATTTTCTGTTGGAAACGAATTAAAGCCACAGGCTGGGCCATTGTAATTATAATTATTATGATTCTAGTCATATTATTATTATTATTATCATCCTTGTCTTTCTCTCTCTCTTACACTCTTCACAACCACAGATAGTTGAGGATCAAACAGCCCAATGTGGCAAGGGCTGGCATTTTTAAGCGTTCTTTCTGTACTACTAGGGAGCCCCTAAAAGCAGTTAAATGACTTGAAATTACTTTGAACTTCTCCAAGGAATGGGAATTGGCACACTTTGGTGGGCTGAATGGCCTATTGTCATCAAGGCTTAGGCACTTCCTGCCTACTTCCAGCGTAAAGTGCCATCAACAACATGCGCCATTAGTGTCGCTTAGTTCAAGTTCATCGCACGCTGCCTCTCACGCTAGATGAAATGAAATAATACTGAAATATAAAAAGCATTTCAACTTCTTTTTAATTTTCTTTTTTTTGCATTGTAAGGAGTTGCGTGAATGGACAAAAAAATATGAAAGTAAAACTTTGAAATCTTTGAATCTTTTTCTACACTTCTGTCAATGATTAGCAAATGAGCGATTTAGAAATGCTGCAATTGATTTACACTGTTCAAAAAAAAAAATGAAGGGAACACTTAAACCACGCGTCGGATCTCGATGAATGAAATATTCAAGTGGAAAATCTTTACTGATTAATGCAGTGTAACTCGTTGAGAACAAAATGATGTCACAACGGTCAATGGAAACCAAAATCACCCACCCACTGAGGGCTGAATCAACACCACACCGAAAATCAAAGTCAAAAATTTAAATCCCAGGCTGATTCATCTTGTGAGAATTTCAGCACAGCAACTCCTAATGTGGCTGACTCAGTAGTGTGTATGGCCCCCATGTGCCACGTCTGGGGGGATCTCCTCCTAGACGTGGATCACGATATCAGTGAGCTCCCGGACAGTTAATGGCGTCGGATGCACCGATACATAAAGTCCCAGAGGTTCTAAATAAATTCAGGTCTGGGGACTTGCAGGCCAGTCAATGGCATCAATGCCTTTGTCAAACAGGAACTGCCTACACTCTCTGTGCCACATGAGGACGGGCATTGTCCTGCATCAGGAGGAACCCAGGGCCCACTGCACCAGCGTAATGGCTCTGAGAATTTTATCCCGGTATGAAACAGCAGTCAGGGTACTGTTACCTAGCATGTGGAGGTCTGTGCGATCCTCCAAGGATATGCCACCACCAAACTGGTCATACTGGGTGATGCTGCAGGCTACATAACGTTCACTATGGCATCTCCAGACTCCTTCACGTCTGTCACATCTGCTCAGTGTCAACCTGGTGTCATCTGTGAAGAGAACAGGGCGCTAATGGTGGAGCTAGCAATTGTGTATTCTCTGGCGAATGCCAATTGAGCTGTATGGTGATGGCTGTGAGCACAGGTCCCACTAGAGCTCGCCGGGCTGTCCTGCCAAACTCATGGAGTCTGTTTGTGACAGTTTAGTCAGAAACATGCACACCAGTAGCCAGCTGGAGGTCCTTTTGTAGTGCTCTGGCAGTGCTCCTCCTGTTCCTCCTGGCACAAAGGAGCAGAGATCTGTCCTGTTGTTGGGTGGGCCCTGTCCAGCTGTTCTTGTGTAACTGCCCTTCCTCTGGTATCTACTCCATGCTGTCGAGACCTTCATGCGACGGTACATGTGGATGTGCCATCCTGGATGAGTTGGACTATCTGTACAACCCGAATCAACTGCAGGTACCGTCTCATGCTACCAGTAGCGACAAGGACACTAGCAGAACACAAAACTAGAGAAGAATCAGTCAGGAGGGAGAAGGAGAGTACAATTGGTCTGTGGCCACCATTCCCTATTTTGGGTTTAGTGTCTTGCTGTTGCCTCTCCAGTGCACCTGTTGTCACTTTCACTTGCGCCAAAGCAGGTGAAGTTGGTTCACAATCGTTTATGCCTCCTAACTGGACAGACTGAAATCCCTGAAGTTTCATTGACTGGAAGGTAGACTGGGATGATTAAGTGTTTCACCTTATTTTTTGAGCAGTGTATTTTACCAGCCATTATGGTGACACTGCCCTTCGTCTCATTTTCTTTAAGTGTTGTCACATACGTGCACATGGGAGGCAGCTAGAAGGACCAAAAGAAATGTAATTCCACGCCAGGCCAGGGGGTGGTGGGGTGCAGTAACCCCTTCTCTTTAATCCCTGCAGACCAAACACGGGAAATTCTGCTTGGAATCTCAGAAGTCACGTCCGGTTCCTGGCCCGATGATGTCATTTCTAGTTCTGGGCTCGATGACGTCACTTCCGGTGTTAGGTCCAATGATGTCACTTCCGGTTCTGGGCACCAATGATGCCACTTCCCCTGCCTTGCCTTAAAATCCAGCCAACTTCCTTCTGTGATTCAGTTCTGTTGTGGTCTCAAACTGTACAATACTGCACTTTCAATTTTCACTTGTTGCAGCCTTTATTCAAGTATACGGGTGGCTCCCCCAAACCTTTTTGACGTGTTAAGGTCAAGGCGTATCATTTCACAGTGTTTAATAATTTAAATGACTAGAGTTTGAATTGCTGGCATGCCCCAAATTAGATGGTGCACCATGTTCCAAAATGAAGAGGACCGGAGTGACACAGGCACATTGACGTTCTCCGGCACTTCTACAATAAATCATTTAAATGTCTGAATCCGGAGAGGTTTCTCCCAAGACTCTCTGCATGTGACGTAGGCACAGAATGCACACCATTTTCATTTATTGTTCCTTTTTATTTCTTCCCTTGCTGCACATAACACATTTTTACATGACGACCTCCACTTTCACACCTTCTTGTGATATTAATAAAGTAATCCATTGTTTTGTGCCGAAGGGGGTGGTACTCCAGTGAGTTCAGGGTGTTTATTCCTATCACTGGCTGATATGGAAGCCTCTTCTTTCTGTTAAATGCCATTTCATGTCTGCTCTCATTCTGCTGTGTTTTAAAAAATCAACAACATGGTTTTTGGAGCTCTCAGTTACTCATTTTGCTCTTTTATTCCGTTCCGAATATCTTAATTGCGGGTTTGAGAAAGACGCAGGTACAAAGCATAACGTGTTAATGGCTGTCAGACCCCTTCACTTTTCATATTTTGCTATGCTGCAGTCTTGTGCTAAAAGCATTTAAATTCATTCAATATCCCAGAATGACAAAGTGAAAACAGAAATGTTTAGAAATGTTTGGGGATTTATTAAAAATAAAATAAAAAACTGAGACCACACAATGACACAAGCATTCAGTTCCCCTGTTATGGCCCTTGGGCTTTGGCTCAGTTGCTTTCCATTCTATTGATCATCCCTGTTTGTGGTCAATTCAGTTGACTGTAGATGATTAGAAAAAGCACTCACCTGACCGTAGAAGGTCCCACAAACTAGGAAAAAAAAATGAAGCCATGAAGTCGAAGGAATTGGCTGCAGAGCTTAAGGACAGGGTTTTGTCGCTATGAAAACATTTTGAGAAATCAATGGCCTCCATGATTATCAAATGAAAGAAGTTTGTAGCAACCATGACTCTTCCTAGAGCTGGCTGCCTGGTGAAACTGAGCAATCCTGGGAGACGAGTCGTGATATGAGAGGTGACACAATGGTCATTAGGGCTGAGCTCCTCAGTACCTGTGTAGAGATGGGAGAAACTTCCAGAAAAGCAACCATCATTTCAATACCTTACTAATCTGGGTTTTAAGGCAGAGTGGCCAGACATAGTCCTTCTCTCAGTAAATGACATATAAAAACCTAGGCAACTAAAGGACTCTCAAAGTATGACAAACAAGATTCTCTGATCTGATGGAACCAAGGTGAAACTGTTTGTTCTCATTTCTAAGTGTCACATCTAGAGGACACCAGGCACTCCTCATCACCTGTGCAATATCATTCCAGTGATGAGACATGGTGGTGTAGGCCTCATGCTGTTGAGGTTGTTTTTTCCAGCAGCAAGGACTGGGAGACTAGAGAGGGTTGGAGGACAGCTGAAAAGAGCCAAAGCACAAAGATATCCTTAATGAAAACCTGCTCCAAAGTGCTCTGCCCCCAAGGCTGGTTGAAAGTTCACCTTTGAAGAGGACGGTGACCCATGAGAACAAAGGAGGGGATAATTGACAGCAATGAAAATGTCCATGAGTTGCCTGACCAGACTCCAGCCCTGAATCAACCAAAGGTCTCCTTGAATCTGACAGAGCTTAAGCAGATTTTTAGTGAAGAAGGGCAGGAAAGTCCAAGATGACTCTAGGCTGGAATTGCTGCCAAAGGTGCTTCAACGAAGTGCTGGGTAAAAGCCTTGAATACTTGTGTCAATGGGATAGTTCATCCATCCATTATCCAACCCACTATATCCTAACTACAGGGTCACGGGTGTCTGCTGGAGCCAATCCCAGCCAACACAGGGCACAAGGCAGGAAACAAACCCCAGGCAGGGCGCCAGTCCACTGCAGGGCACACACATACACACACACACTAGGGACAATTTAGGATCACCAATGCACCTAACCTGCATGTCTTTGGGCTGTGGGAGGAAAC
Organism: Polypterus bichir lapradei; assembly: GCA_026402145.1. Classification (NCBI taxonomy): domain Eukaryota; kingdom Metazoa; phylum Chordata; class Cladistia; order Polypteriformes; family Polypteridae; genus Polypterus; species Polypterus bichir. Next base: position 11,141,768 of record JANRMT010062816.1, on the reverse strand, counting down.
CCACGCAGACACGGGGAGAACATGCAAACTCCACGCAGGGAGGACCCGGGAATCGAACCCGGGTCTCCTTACTGCGAGGCAGCAGCGCTACCACTGTGCCGCCCATGGGATAGTTCAGTTTTTTATTTTTAATAGATTTGCAAACATCTCTAACATCTCATTTTCACTTTGTTATTCGGGGGTTTTGACTTTTGCTTGAGAAAAGAAAATGAAACAATTTTAGCCTAAGTACAGTATGCAGTATACAAAATGTGTGAAAAGTGAAGGCATCTGAATACTTTCTGAAGACTCTGTACTTAGCGGTGGCCAGTGCTGTATCTGAAAACTTTTCACCTGCACACTGTTGAGCCGCAGCGTTTGCTTCCTTCTTGTGCCTCTTTATGTCAAAACGTCATTGTCACGCGGTAGCATTTGCTGCACTTCAGGTCTTTCATAGTGAGAAGTGAGGTGCATGCAAGTGCTGAAAAAATGTAAAAGTGCATGTGTGCGCCATCTAGTGGCTGTGGTTGTGTGAGTAGAGCGAACACACACAGGTGAACTTATATATAAACGTCTACGTGTGGAAGTGGGTGTGTGTCTGTCTGTCCAGCCTGGAAGTGAGAGGTGGAGTCGGGGTAAGGGCTCCACCTCCAAGGAAACAAACTTGCTCAGACGCTAATACACAAGCGAGGCGAACACGCCAGCAAAACGAAACCGATAGATAGATAGATAGATAGGAAAGGCACTATATAATAGATAGATAGATAGGAAACGCACTATATAATAGATAGATAGATAAATATATAGGAAAGGCACTATATAATAGATAGATAGATAGGAAAGGCACTATATAATAGATAGATAGATAGATAGATAGATAGATAGATAGATAGGAAAGGCACTATATAATAGATAGATAAATATATAGGAAAGGCACTATATAATAGATAGATAGATAGATAAATAGATAGGAAAGGCACTATATAATAGATAGATAGATAAATAGATAGGAAAGGCACTATATCATAAATAGATAGATAGATAGATAGATAGGAAAGGCACTATATAATAGATAGATATGAAAGGCACTATATCATAGATAGATAGATAGATAGGAAAGGCACTATATAATAGATAGATAGATAAGGCACTATATAATAGATAGATAGATAGGAAAGGCACTATATAATAGACAGATATGAAAGGCACTATATCATAGATAGATAGATAGATAGGAAAGGCACTATATAATAGATAGATAGATAGATAGGAAAGGCACTATATAATAGATAGATAGATAGATATGAAAGGCACTATATAATAGATAGATAGATATGAAAGGTGCTATATAATAGATAGATAGATAGATAGATAGATAGATAGGAAAGGCACTATATAATAGATAGATTGATAGATATGAAAGGCACTATATAATAGATAGATAGATAGATATGAAAGGCACTATATAATAGATAGATAGATAGGAAAGGCACTATATAATAGATAGATAGATAGATAGGAAAGGCACTATATAATAGATAGATAGATATAGTCAGTATAGCTGCTTACATCGGCAAAACAGCCCCCCTTTTACTTTTCCTCCTGCCGCTAATGCACAAGTGAGGCGAGCTCGTCGGCAAAATAGAACCTCCGAAAAAAGACAAAGTCGCCTATCCACTAATGCACAAGCGAGGCGAGCACGTTGGGAAAACAAAACTTCCTAGGATAGAGATGCCCAGAGTAGTTCCTTTCAATTACCTGACATCTCTACATTTCGATTTTTTTTTTCTGACGATTTCAATAGTTTCTAGGACGCCGGGCTTTATGCAGCTAGTTCATTTATATATGTCTAATGCTGATTCATCTTGCATTTTAAAGCAGTTACCCCCATTGGAGTTACTGTGACCAATGCATTCTACAATCGATTAACTGCCCCTGCACACCAAACACAATGCAACGTGAGCCTTTTGTCATAATGCCACCCCTCCCATCAATTACATGCAATAGAAATCCAATACTGGGGGTACGGCCGTGTGCCGCCATGAATTGATCCGTGTGCTGTATGGCACATGTGTGTACTAAGCCTGATACAAAATAAGTGAAGTGTGGCATTTCTGTGGCACGTCTGCAGTGCATATCATTTACTGAGTAATACGCTACAGTAATGTCTGAACAATATGCCATATCACAAAACAACTATTGACAAGCGAGTGTCACTAATGTATTCAATCCAAGCATCACAGGCATTCGCGTTTAGTGCAAACACTTAGTAGCCAATGACGGGACTGTTTGTTGAACTGAAAACAGAAGGAAAAATAAAAAAGTGAAGGAAATCGGGTATAGAGTCAAATCAAATTTTATTCAGCAGAGCGCTGTTTATAACAGTCACCACATAAGACTTTTACAAAATAATTGCATGCAAAATGAAAACAAGTCGGGGGTCTCAGTGGGTATTTTCTGCCTGCCTGCTATTTTTCACATTACCAGAAAATGATTTTCAGCTTCACTTGGAGTGTCGTCTATTTACTTTTGTATGCCATTGGCTTCTTTAACTGCAAGACGCTGGGCCTGCCTTCAGCGTTGTCTTTTCTTGTTAATGAATGTTAGATTGAGATTTTGTTAATTATTTATTTATTTTTTATTATTTAGGTCAATTATTTAATTTCTAATGTGCTGTAAAAAAATAAAAATAATGGTTGCTCAGTGGTTGCGGCTGCTGCCTCTCGGATCTCACATCTTGATTTTAGGAGCTCTACTTGGTTGCTGTCTGAATGGAGTCACCATGTTGTCCTAATGTGTGCATGGGATGTCCTCCGAGTCATCTGGTCTACAATAAATGTCAATTTTTAATTGGCAATGCGTGTGTGTGTGTGTGAGTATCAGTATGCCCGGCAATGGACTGGCATCTCTACTGCTTTGTACCAAAGACTAAAACTGTCTCGCTGTAATAAATATGGACTACGGAATCAGTTTTACTGTTGAGTGTTAAATGGTGCCCACCATAATGTTTGGGACAAATGCACATTTTTCCTTGATTTAAAATTACAAATCAAACAATTTTGATCTAAGTGCACGTTACAGACTTTCAAATTAAGGGTGTCTGCATACATTTTGGGTATCGCATCATGTTGAAATGACCACACTTTTTACACATAGCCCTCTTAGCTTGTGGTGCCATTTCAGGGCGCCATAATGTTTGGGACCATTGGTGTCTCAGGTGTTTGTGATTCCTCAGGTGGGTTTCATTGCTTCATAAGTTACCTCGGCTTGCTTCTAAACTTCAGAGTCTGTAGTTGCTATTGTTCAATGTGAGGACAAGAGCTGTGCTAATGAAAGTCAAAGAAGCCATCATGGGGCTGAAAAACAAGAACAAAGAGATATCAGTAAAACCTTAGGATGACCGAAATCAACTATCTGGAATATCATGAAGAAGAAAGAACATACTGATGGGCTCAATAATCACCAAGGGACTTGGAGGCCAAGGAAGACCTCCACTGCTGATGATAGAAGAATCCTCACTATGGTCAAGCAAAATCTCCCAACGCCTGTCTGAGAGATCAGAAACGGTCTCTCGGGATGCCGATGTGTGTTTGTCAGAGACGACTATCAGTAGAAAACTTCATGAACAGGAATACAGAGGCCACAAAAACCACAAAAACCAGGATGGCCAGATTACAGTTTGTGAAAAAGAACTTCAAAGAGCCTGCAGAATTCTGGGAAAAGTTCTTGCGGACAGATGAGACAAAAATGAACCTCATCAGTGTGATGGTGAGAGCAAAGTGTGGAGACCAAAAGGAACTGCACGAGATCCAAAGCAGACCACCTCATCTATTAGACATGGTAGTGCTGGGCTAGGGTGTGTATGGCTGCCACAGGTCCTGGCATACTTCTTTTCATTGATGATGGAAATGCTTACCACCAAGGGGAACCCCGTCATTATCTGCTGTAATGACTGGCAGTAGAGATTCTCCAAAGGGAATCCCCTTATTTTCTACTGTAACAACTGGCAGCGTCTTTTCTCCATGGGGGACCTCCTCACTATCTGCTTAATGACAAGCAGCAGCAATTCTCCAAGGGGGACCCCGTCATCATCTGCTTTAACGACTGGCAGCTACGGTTCTTCAAATTGGATCCCCCGCCTCCCCCACTGTTCTCCAAGAGAAATGCCACTCCACACGCTAAGGATCAGTGGAAATTCTTCAAGTGGGACCCCCTCACCATCCACTCTAACAATCAGTGGCAGCTCTTCTCCAAGTGGGACTCCCCAACTGTCCTCCAAAAGAGACGTCACTCCACGCTCTTAAGGATCAGCAGCAATTCTTCAAGATGATCGTTTTTGAATCTCCAAAGGGGACAATAAGATGGGCAAGATTGGGTTGCAACCAAAAAAGGTTTATGCAACTCTGATTTAGATGAGCCTCAATACATCCATGAAGAAAACAACACATCTCTATCTATACTAATAAAAGGCAAAGCCCTCACTCACTCACTCACTCACTCACTCACTGACTGACTGACTGACTGACTGACTGACTGACTGACTGACTGACTGACTCATCACTAATTCTCCAACTTCCCGTGTAGGTAGAAGGCTGAAATTTGGCAGGCTTATTCCTTACAGCTGACTTACAAAAGTTAAGCAGGTTTCATTTCGAAATTCTACACGTAACG
>JANRMT010062816.1:11113015-11123887 GCA_026402145.1 Polypterus bichir lapradei | reverse complement strand
CTATCTATCTATCTATCTATCTATCTATCTATCTATCTATCTATCTAATGTCACTGCTGAAATCCTACTGTTTCCATAAGGCATGTCAGATATTAAAAGGAAGTTGCTACTTTGAAAGCTCAGCCAATGATAAACAAAAATCCAAAGAATTAAGAAGGGTTCCCAAACTTTTTCATATGACTGTATATCCCCTCCTACATGCCCTCTCAAACCGCCGACCGGTTAGGTACAGTATATATCCTGTGAAGAGTCCAGTCAGTATTTGCACAACAATCGCTACACGAGTTGCCACCATAATGTCGGGTGAAAAAAAAATCAAACAGCGAATCCACATCAAATTTCTCGCGAACTTTCTCTTTTTCCGTAAAGCAGTCTTTGACTGACAAAAACATTCCTGTCCTCGATCATCCTCCCTATTCGCCCGATTTAGCTCCCTGTGATTTTTACTTGTTCCTGAAAATCAAAAGTGACCCGAAGGGAACACATTTTTCTTCAATGGATGAAGTGAAGACAAAAACGGCAAACCAGTTGAAGAGGCTCAAGCAAGAAGACTTCCAGCACTGTTTCAATCAATGGGCGATACGTATGGAACGGTATTGAGATCGGGAGGGGGAGTGTTATGGTGTATAAAATCTATATATTTTGGCTTCCATTATATTTTGTTTCAGACAAGACAACAGATGAACTAAGACAAATTAAAGCAGGTTTTCTTCCCTTACACCTTACTTTTATAACACTTGTTCATAGCTTAGTATTACTTTATGGATGGACATCTGGAACGAACATTTGGTTTACAGCCTGGGAAAGGATGCTGAGCTGATACCTCAGGCTATTGATTACTTTATGGATGGACATCTGGAACAACAGTTTGGTTTACAGCCTGGGACAGGAAGAACTACTGACACCTCAGAGTACATCAAAGGTTTTGTTGTTTGGGAAAACGGACAGTGAATTAATTCATCAATCATTTTGACAGCCAGCCAATCAGGTGCATGTGTTGTGAAACCAAGGCGTGACATTTCATAATAAATATGCCTTGGTTTGAGACAGAAGACAGAAAAGAAGCAAAGAGACAAGAGAAGAAGCAAAGAAGAAGAAGGAGAAGAAGAAGAGGAACGGACGAAGACGGCCCTGGTTGTCAGAAAGGCATCATGAACATCGATTGCTAAATCAAACGCCTTCCTGGGACATTCATCCTTGTCAGTTGTAACTTTTTCGTAAGCTTTTTCTAAAGACTATATATTCAGACTTTCCTATCAGTACCTATTTTCTAGTATTCTTTGTCCTTGTGGTATTATTATTATTCTTGTAATAAATACCATGCTGCTTTTAACTTTCAATGCTTTGTCTTAATGTCTAGAGTGATTGAAGTAATAAGTTAGATTTTTTTGAGCACCTGGTGACAGCCGGATTTTTGCCATTATTTCTGTGCTGCCAGGTTTATAAGGCTAAGAGTGAGAGCGCTACTCAACAGAAGGACAAATACGATAAAGAAGGTTTTCTTGGCTGATAAATGGCCTATAGTCAAGAGTGCTTAGTCTTTGTATGTTTAAATGTATTCTTGTAGACCAAAAGTAATATTTAGGTCTGAGATATCACTAAAACATCGTATGTTGTTCGTGCCGAAAATAAGTAAGTCTCTTGAAGTGCTGAATGACAGGCTGTTATTCATATAGCACTTGTGTGGTTTAAAGTGCTAAGGGTTAATCAGCGTGTGTGTGTCATTCACGGGGCACTGTTGTGGTTAGGGTCTGTGTGTGTGTGTGTTCATCTTAAAGTGCAACAGTAGACCAACCCGATAACGAACTTGACGAGAACACTTACCCTTGAGGAAACAGGTAAAGGGAAAGTAGACGGAAATACCACGATAATACAGGGAGTCTATAGAAGGTTTGGACAAGGTTTAGAATGCCATTATTCAATAATAAATATTTATTTTATTACCAATCTGGTTATTTTTGCGTCTCACCTCATAACCCCAAACTGCTGCTCCTTTCTGGTGGTCTCTTCCCTAAGCTATACTACTTCAAACCTACTTTTTTGTACTTTCTTATCAATCCAATCAGCTTTGACATTAGGTATCACATTTAATAATTAAACATTACTGTATGATGTGTTATTAAAACAAGATTAACAATGCGATGCTTCATTAGTCACAATGAGCCTGCGATCAGGGTGGTGTTAATATACAGCGCCAGCACCGTTCATTCCGGATTATTAGAGAGATTAGTAATTACTGCCTTTGGTAAAATTTAATAAAGCAGCCATAGTTCCAAATGAGAGTGATCTATAACTAGGACGGGGAAAATACACTGAAAGAGAGCAAGAAAACCAGAGAGTTGTGATGCGTCTTTATAACCACCGAGCAATCATTGTGAAGACATGCAGTCGTTGCCTGCACTGCCGCCAGTAAAGAGAGACGCAGAGCTAAAACCCATAATCGTAAATTTATCCCCACTTCATTTGAGTCCATGGAAAACACTACACATAATGCACCCCTTCCAAGCTTATTTTTCTGTGTTTTACCCGTCATTTTCAAATCTACTTCTACTTTGTTTAGTTTTGTCTTATTCTTCAAATTCTGTTCCAGTAGTCGCAGGTACTTCACTTGGATCTTTTTTCTGATTAATGGCATATTTCTTGTTTTATCTTGGGTAATTGGATGGATGGCTTATGGGGAACATCCTCATAAAAGGGAGTCTTAAAATAATAGTAAAGGTAATAAAATATTTGGAAATAGCCTCCAGGGTGCATTCGAGGTGCGGTGCTGTCTCATTCGTGTTCATTTGGAATCCTGATTTGTGAAACAACTGTCACGTCGATCTGTTCTTTGATTTTTGCTCTTGTTCTGCTGTAGTTCAGACTCACGCTGTCCACTGCGCTAAAGAAAGCTTTTTATACAGAATATAACTAAAAATAATACCACTTAACACATATATTATCGGGTGGCACCGTGGAGCAGTGAGTAGCGTTGCTTCCTTTCAGTTAGGAGTCCCGGGTCTTCCCTGTGTGGAGTTTGCATGTTCTCCCTGTGTCTGCGTGGGTTTCCTCCGAGTGCTCTGATTTCCTCCCACAGTCCAAAGACATGCATGTTAGGTGCATTAGCGATTCTAAATTGTCCCTAGTGTGTGTGCTTGGTGTGTGTGTGTGTGTGTGAGCCCTGCGGTGGGCTGGCATCCTGCCCGGGGTTTGTTTCCTGCCATGCGCCCTGTGGTGGCTGGCATTGGCTCCAGCAGGCCCCCGTGACCCTGTGTTAGGATATAGCAGGTTGGACGATGACTGACTGACTGACATATATTATTATATACTAGGCTGACCCACCTTTTAAGTTGACCACTTCTTAAGGCAATTCAATATGTAGATCAATTTGATATTTTATACAAACTCATTAATTTGGTTATATTGCATTTGAGAGGTATTACTTTAATACTTGTAGTTTCTGTTATTTTTGTGATTAAATTTAAACTTTTTTTCTATATTGAGGTCGCCCTTTTGAACCCCCCTGATATTTACTACGCGGTGAGGCATTTGTACTCCATCAACATGAATTATTTCCAGAGACATAATTTTGTCTATTTTTCCAGAGCATCGTGCACAAAAGCAAGGGAACGATGGGAGCACCAGAACTCTGCTCACATCATGTCGCTTCGTACCGCAAGCTGCAAGTTGTAAGTCTGTGATAAGCGGAATACCGCTACGCTTTCCACTCACGGGACGGAAGGACAATCCCGACCGCTTTTATATAGTAAGAAAGAAGAAGAAGATATCGCACAGTCTGGAGTAGAAAATCATCTTTTACCTGGAAAAACGAAACTACAAATCCCATCGTGCATTGCAAAATGGACAGGACGTGTGTGAAACTCCGTGCTACTCGCACAGTCTGGAGTAGAAAATCATCTTTTACCTGGAAAAACGAAACTACAAATCCCATCGTGCATTGCAAAATGGACGGGGCGTGTGTGAAACTCCGCACCTGCGTAGCACTCACAGGACGGAAGGAAAATCCTGACCGCTTTTATATAGAAGGATTAACATATTAATTAATGGGGTGTCATGGGGGCGCAGCAGTGGGTAGTGCTGCTGCCTCGCAGTTGGGAGACCCGGGTTCCCTTCCCGGGTCCTCCCTGCGTGGAGTTTGCATGTTCTCCCCGTGTCTGTGTGGGTTTCCTCCGGGTGCTCCGATTTCCTCCCACGGTCCAAAGACATGCCGGTTACGTGGATTGGCGATTCTACATTGGCCCTGGTGTGTGCTTGATGTGTGGTGTGTGTGTGTGTGTGCCCTGTGGTGGACTGGCGCCCTGCCTGGGGTTTGTTTCCTGCCATGCGCCCTGTGTTTGCTGGGATTGGCACCAGCAGAACCCTCGCGACCCTGTAGTTAGGATATAGTGGGTTGGATAATGTATGGATATTAAGTAATGTAGTATTATAAGAATAATCCCATATTACTTAATACCAAGTAACATTTTACAACGCGCTTAATCCAAAGCAGGGTCATGATGTGGTGGTGGGGCAGAACTTATTCCCATACCGTTGGGGGCAAAGAGGGAAACGGCCCTCCAGTAGGTGCCAGCTAACACACAACCACACTCCCACTGTAATGGGGATTTAGAAATGCTCAGAAATTAAAATATGCAAAGGCGAAATGAACCACATGAAGGACTCCACAAGGTGCACTTCTTTTCGGAAACATTATGTGGTTCATTTTCTCCTGCTGTTTTGTATTTGTAATATCTAGCATTGTTATAATTGCACATTATAATGGGATAAGTTGGAACTGGATATTTAAAAGAAAGAAACGATTTTCTGACAAGTAAATGTAATGGAAGTTAAATTGCATTCCTTTTATGTTTGTGTGATTTTGGGCTATACAAAAACTAAATTGTATTGTATTGTTCATCCAGTATATATAGTTTCTTTTTTAATTGTAAGAGCTCATAAAAGCCCAGGGATATTTCTTTAGGGTTCCATTTTTTATTTTAGTGGGAAACGGTGCCATGACAGAACTGAGAGGAGGCGGTTGGCATCAACACCACCCCCCCCCCCCCCAACCCCATGTGGGTGGGGCTTTCCAAAAGGAAGGAGAATCGGGTGAGACTGGGCGCTCTCTCACTTCTGTGATGGCCACTGTCAGGGGAGGGCTTTTCTTTTGGTTTCTTGTAGTGTTTCATTTGTCAATTTAATAATAATTATTGTTGAAATACTTAAATGTAAATATGTTTTATGTTGCAGGGTGTCTAAGTGCTGAGTAACATTTTCTGTTATTTCCGGTAAAATAAACTCACAGGAGAGAAGGACAAATTATTGTATGGCCTCTGTCTTACAGTTGTGGCCAAAAGTTTTCAGAATGACCCAAGTCCTGGGTTTCACAAAGTTTGCTGCTTCAATGTTTTTAGATCTTTGTGTCAGATGTTTCTATGGTGTACTGAAGTAGAATTACAAGCATTTCAGAAGTTTCAAAGGCTTTTATTGACAATTACATGAAGTTTATTCAAAGAGTCCATACAGTATTTGCAGTGTTGGCCCTTCTTTCTTTTTCAAGTCCTCTGCAATTCGCCCTGGCAGGCTGTCTGTCCGTCAACTTCTGGGCCCAATCCTGACTGATGGCCCATTCTTGCATTATCAATGCTTGGACTTTGTCAGAATTGGTGAGATTTTGTTTGTCCACCCGCCTCTTGAGGACTGACCTCAAGTTCTCAATGGGATAAAAGGTATGGGGAGTTTCCTGTCCATGGACCCCAAAATGTTGATGTTTTGTTCCCTGAGACACTTAGTTCTCACTTTTGTCTTATGGCCCGGTGCTCCATCATGCTGGAGAAGGCATTGTGGGTCACCAAACTGTTCTTGGATGGTTGGGAAAAGTTGCTCTCAGAGGATATTTTGGTCCCATTCTTTATTCATGGCTGTGTTCTTAGGTAAAATTGTGAGTGAGCCCACTGCCTTGGCTGAGAAGAAACCCCATGTGACATGAATGGTCTCAGGATGCTTTACCGTTGCCATGACACAGGACTGATGGTAGCACTCACCAAACAATCAGAAAGATGATTCATCAGAGACAATGACTTTCCCCCAGCAGTTCTCAGCAGTCCAATCCCTGTATCGTTTGTAGAATATCAGTCTGTCCCTGATGTTTTTTTTGGCTTCTTTGCTGCCCTTCTCAACACCCACCAGGCCATCCTCCAAAAGTCTTTGCCTCACTCCCACCTCCCTGCCGCTATTCCTGAGCAAGCTCTGCACTGGTGGTGCCCCCAATCCTGAGCCATGAATAAAGAATGGGACCAAAATATCCACCAAGAGCAACTTCTCCCAACCAACCAAGACCAGTATGGTCACCAACAATGCCTTCTCCACCATGATGGGGCACTGGGCCATAAGGCAAAAGTGAGAACTAAGTGGTTCAAGGAACAAAACATCAAAATGTGATGTTGGCCAGGAAACTCTCCAGACCTTAATCCCATTGAGGACTACTTGTGGTCAATTATCAAGAGGCAGCGGGTGGACAAACAAAAACCCACCAATTCTGACAAACTCCCAGCACTGATGATGCAAGAATGGGCTGCCAGACAGCCTGCCAGGGAGAATTGTAGAGGACTTGAAAAAGAAAGAAGGGCCAACACTGCAAATATGGACTCTTTGCATAAACTGACTGTAATCCTCTTTAATAAAACCCCTGTGTGCGTCCAGGTGTCTGTGTGTGTGTGTGTGTCTTCTGGTGAAGTGCGCATGCGCGGGGCCGCACGTGTTCAATCTCTCCCTGTGCAGAGAGAGAGAGAGAGAGAGTGAGAGAGAGAGAGAGAGAGAGAGAGAGAGAGACACACACACACACACACACACAGGCACGCGAAAGAGAGAGACACACACACACACAGGCACACAAGACACACACAGGCGCGTGAGAGAGAGACACACACACACAGGCACGAGAGAGAGAGAGAGACACACACACAGGCACGAGAGAGAGAGACACACACACACACAGGCACGCGAAAGAGAGAGACACACACACAGGCGTGCGAGAGAGAGAGAGACACACACACACACAGGCACGCAAGACACACACAGGCACACACACACACACAGGCACGAGAGAGAGAGACACACACACAGAGGCACGCGAAAGAGAGAGACACACACATAGGCGTGCGAGAGAGAGACACACACACACAGGCACGAGAGAGAGACACACACACACACAGGCGCGTGAGAGAGAGACACACACATACAGGCGTGCGAGAGAGAGATACACACACACACACAGGCTCGTGAGAGAGAGACACACACATACAGGCATGCGAGAGAGAGACACACACACACAGGCTCGTGAGAGAGAGAGACACACACACAGGCGTGCGAGAGAGAGACATACACACACACAGGCATGCAAGACACACACAGGCGCACGAGAGAGAGACATACACACACACACACACAGGCTCGTGAGAGAGAGACACACACACACAGGCGTGCGAGAGAGAGAGACACACACACACACAGGCGCGCGCGTGCATTGTAGCAAAGTTACTTTTCTTGGTTGTTTATTAAATTACGGATTTTTCAAATGTTAATTTTTTTCCCTGTGCTTAAAACTCATTAAAAAAAAGTGTTTTTAGCGAGCGGTTCGTAGCGCTATAGCGCAAACTATTGCAGTGTTAGTTTTCTCTGTTGTTCAAGGTTTTCTCAGTGTTATTCAATGTTTTTACATTTAGTTTACTATTACGCTGTGCATTCTATGGTGTAATTAACTATATGTGTGCTTAAAAACTAAAAAAATATATATTTACATACAGTTCGTACGGTCTGGAATGGATTAATTGTATTTACATACAGTCCTATGGGGGAAATTACTTTGGGTCACGACCAAATCGGGTTTCGACCAGAGTTTTGGAATAATTTATGGTCGTGAACCGAGGTTCCACTGTGTTACTGTCAGAGAAAATTACAGACATTTTACGGAAATACAAACCAGTATTACTGAGAGAGAAAATGAAAGGCACAAAATACAGTGATGCATATTACAGCCACATACAAGGTACCTTGCCATTTAATATAGACTCTTCCTACTAATGTTTATGCACTACTGTTCTAGCGCCCGTTATTGTAACGGGCTTAATGTCCAGTTGTCAATAAAAGCCTTTACAACTTCTGAAATTCTTGTAATTCAGTACACCATAGAAACATCTGACACAAAGATGTAAAAACACTGAAGCAGCAAACTTGGTGAAAAGCAACATTTGGGTTATTCTCAAAACTTTTGGCCACGACTGTACATCCAAAATTAAATAATAAATAAATCACAGAGCAGAGAGGGGTGCCTGAGAGAGAGGGGTTACATAAACATTTATCTTTAATTGAAAAGAGCAAAAAAAGGCATTGTTTTCAGAAAGGTACGTCTTACTGATGAGAAGAGCTGCGTTTCTTTGATGTGTACTAAACCGCCTGAGTCTTTAGGAGACTCTGTTAAAGCTTTGTCACATTACGTGACTTTTCCAGCGATTTGTTGTCATAGCCTCACTTACGTAATGTTAGCGAGTTGGAGGCAGTCGACGTCATGCTTCTGTGAAGGCCAGTCACCTAATGTGACACTCCTAGCGACATTTATAACGTACAGTCACCCATAGAGAATCCCTGACCTTTTTGCCAATGGCCTTCGCTATCCCTTCATTTCCCAAGTAGTCCCTACTTCCATGGGCTCACTACAGCCTAGTGGTGGTCATTCCAGTATACACTTGGCACAGCTGCCACTGTTTCCCTTGAGCTATCGTTTTTTAATTGGCATGGCAAAATAAGGCCCTGTTCCTGTAATAATGCCTGCTCTGTTGTCCACAGTCCCTTGTAGCATTTAACCTGAATGTCTGTTTATTTTACCCAATCTACACTCTCAGAAGGATTAGACCCTTACACATAGTACAGGCATGGCTAAAAAATAAAATGATTTACTTTAACAACAATTGGCAGCAGCATTACCTGGGCCCACCACTCCATTACTTGGTTCTTATACTGTATATTATATCAAACCAATTGAACCAGGGAAAACACTCCTGCTGTGGTGCGCACAGGCACTTGGATACCAGCGTGCAGAATGAAAGCCTTTTTTTTTTCAGCCAGGTAACCTTTCCTTTCATCTCCTGTTTGGTGACATTTTTCTTTTTTTTTTTCCCACAATAAAACTGTTAGAGGCATTTGGGGCACTGAAATGTACAGCTTGTGGAGACAGAATCAACTCTCGCAGGGAGACCTTTACATTTCAAGGATCTTATTTGTCAAAGTGTCTCTGTGTTCAGTGGGCTAAGAGGTACCAACCATTCCGGAATGCTCTGTGATCCCAGGATACAGAAGTGAGGGTGTCACTGTCACACATGAACTTCTAATCAGTTACATCTTGAAGATTTGCAGAATATCCTGCAGTACTGCATGAATCAATGCCATTTTAGCAATGGACATTTAATGAGCAACTGTGATAGGAATAAAGATTTGGAGTTTGTAAGATCTCACTGGTGTAATGATCCTGTGCTGTAAGAACTGGACATAAAGCTACACGTCACAAACTCATTCACATATGTGTGGTATTGCTCTCTCTTTCTTATCATATATATATATATAGACAGAGAGAGAGAGAGAGAGAGGGAGAAAGAGAGATGGAGGTGAAGGTCTTTGATATGGTTTGTTGCTGGAAATTCACAAAGGGAGCAAATGAATCACATTTCATCAAATTCCTAAACTTTTAATTCCTACCAGGAATCATCACCAGAGGAACATAATTAGACTTACAGGAACCCAAGGGAATATGTACCATAAAAAAACCACTTTCTGTTTATATATTAAATCCAACATCTGTCTGTCTGTCTGCTTTTCACGAGAAAACTACTTAACGGATTTAGATCAGGGTTTTTTTCGATAATTTGCTTGAATATTCCAGTTGATTTTGCGACTTCTCTCATCGCGCTAAGTATCAGAGTTCGTTTGCAGTTCCGATTTACTTGCAGGAATCTGAGAAAGAGGCTGTGGGCCGAGGAGAGGAGGGCGGGGAGCTCCTCCCTCACGCGCCAGCCTCGAGGCGCATCTTACCTCCTCTTAGCTAGCGAACGACAGAACTACTTAACAGATTTAGATTGGGCTTTTTTCTATAATTTGCTGGAACATTCCAGTTGACTTTGCGACTTCTCTCACTGTGCTAAGAATCATAGTTTGCTTGCAGAAACGATATATTCATGCTAATCCGAGACAGAGGCTGCGGACTGAGGGGAGGGAGAAGCGTAATGTCAGGAATGGGGAGCTGGACAGGGCTCTCCTCACTGTCCTGTTTCACTACTACGCGGGCAGAGACGCGGGGCAGGGCTAGTGTATATATATATATATATATATATTCAATTCAAAGTTCTCCTACTAACTTTTAAGGCTATCCACAACCTCGCCCTTCCATATCTGTCTGACCTCCTCTATATTGCCATTCCCTTCTGTACCCCTCTTCCTCCATCCACTTGACTGTCCCCTTCGTCCATCTTACCACCTTTCAGTTGCTTTGCTCCCCAGCTCTGGAACTCACTACCACCTGAGCTTAGAAATATTGAATCATTTTCACCTTTCAGATCTAAACTTAAAACTCATTTGTTCAAGACTGCTTTTTCTCTTTGATTACAATTGCTCTGTCTAATTTTAACTTTTGTATTTTACTTTTGTTTATAATCTGTGTTTTGTCTATTGTTCGGTGTCCTTGAGTGTTTAGAAAGGCGCCTACAAATAAATAAAATGTATTATTATATATATGATGGGACTTGGAGGATGGCGGGACTTGTCAAAATCTTTTGACAAACGGTCTTCTCTCGTGGGACCTGAAATTATGTCTTGCGGGATTTGAAATTATCTCTGAGAAAGTCT
>JANRMT010062816.1:11092408-11103882 GCA_026402145.1 Polypterus bichir lapradei | reverse complement strand
GATGCATTCAATGTGGAGGTGGGATTCAAGCGCTGTAGGATTTGAGGCACCTGCTCTGGTCAGGTTCTGTGCAGCATCCTTTTATTTCTGCCACATTGGGAGATTTTAGTATATTTTTGCATGTCTTTTTGCATTATGGTTTACTAACTTCTAGGGTAATTGTTTCCAATGGACTTCTAGAATTACTTTTCAGAGAAGCGTGAATTATTTAAAAGAGTATTTCACCCAAAAGTGATATTATAATACAGGACAGGCTGGCATTGCCCATGTTTTTATGCCTGGAACGCAAGTCCTTGACTTAAAAAGCCACCTCCAGACACTCTGGTATATTTCAGCTAAGGGTTCTCCCCTGGCTGGGGTCCAAATGGCGTTTTTATGTTTATTTTGTTCATATTCTATGTTAGCAGTGCTGATTATTTTGTTTCTTTGTGTCAGATCAAGGCTGTCTCTATTACATTCACCATTCGGCCTGGTTGTAAATATTGCTCTCTGTATTAGGTAACCTATTTTTAAGGGTGTGGCTGCAACAAAAGATTAGAGCTGTCCCTTTACAACCATGCACTGGAAGACTGAAAGACTTGCCTGTATTAGAGTTCGATGTGTGTGCCTTGAGTCCAAATCTTGCTAAGGAATAGCAAGTAAATGAACAAGAGGGAGCCCCCATGTAACAGCCACGGGTATTTCTTAATAACAATGGGAGCTGACTGATCACCAGCTGCCCAACAGAGGTAAACTTTATGGTAGCCAAAAGTGTAAAATCCTCAAAGAGGAAACTGCCTACCACCTGTAGGTGAGATTTAGGGGAACAAGGAGAGGAGCTCCTGAACAAAGAAAAAAGAATTGCCCTGAAGATCCTTCCACATATGCAGAGAAGGCCAACCTGGAAAGGAACAAAGCATCACCTTCTCCAAACCATAAGTACACCTACTTAGATTCTGAGAGGTATCAATTGTAACTTAACTTAATAGTTAGGATTATCTCCAGCTAATATATCATGGTATTGGTATAACTGTAACTGAAGCATAACTATGTTTGCGAAAGATAAGGCTTAAGTTATAAATGTCTTCCTAAATCCAGTTGGAAAGTTCAAAGCAGCATCTTACATGCAGACACTCACACAGAAAACTGCGGGGGGAATGTGTGGGGGTGGGGGTGGTGGTGTTGGAGGAATGGTGTAATCCAATGTAGACTAGCTGCAAGCAAATCAACACCATGGTGCAGGCACTAAAATCTTAATAACTCGCTAAAGAACTTACCCATCCTGACTGCATGAATTGAGAGATCAGAACTCATAAGTTGTGTGCTTCTTTCTATTGGAGAGAAAAAGATTTGTCTAAGCCAAGAGATAGAATTCATAAGTTTTTTGAGTTTTACTATAGAAGAGAAATATTTCAACTAAGCTCTCATAATTTGTTGTATTGTTTGTTATTGTCCTTAGTCTATCTATGTACCTGCATATATCCATCTTCTGTTATCCTATATAAATTGTATTACTGGTTTATTGCAGTAAGCATTTGTTTAAAAAAATGTCTGAACCACAATAGATAAAGTGAATGTTATTTAATGTAAACTATTGCTGATTTATTTGTTCCTCAATTATACATATTTATTCATATTTCTGGTGTCCTGGCTGGAAGGTGAAACAGAAATCTTTGGGTGTGCAGAAATTACACATACATTCATTTGGCATCCCTGGCGAGCATCTTTATTTATTTATTTATCTATTTATTTATTTACTTATTTACTGGCATTGCCATAGGTAACACTAAAAATTAATTAACCGATTAGCATCAATCAATGAGTTCTTCTTCTCACACCTCTGGCATGGCCTACACCATGACGTTTGTAGTGATGGTCCAGAAAAATGTTTAATGTCATGTTTTCATGGAGAAAAGAGATATGAAATTTTCTGATAGAACGGGACCCAATGGTGACCAACAAATGACAATAGCAAACAATTTCAAAAACATCCATGAAAAAATCTCCCGTTATTCACTCCACATAATCCACACGTCAAGCCATGCTCACAATGTGCAAAGAACATGTGTTTTTTGCTGAAAATATTGGTCAAGAAATAACTTTGGAAAATGGAAGTAGTCCACAGACAGGATGCTTTTTCACACAGGATTGTGCCTTTGAATTGAGGACCCGCCTCTCCCCCTCATTCATTGGTCAAGAATCCCGTTCCCTTTGAAGGACAGCACTATGTTCTTACTAGAGGGATGGTGTTCCTTTCAGTTGGTTTTGTTGCCTCTCTATTTATCTCCTTGGGCTTTCTATGAATTTGGTGCCCCTGCTTGTAGCTGTAATGGGGTACCCCACACAGATTTAGGATAAATCACTCTACGGTGGTGCTGATATTATTGCTCTTAAGTTGCCATTGCCTGTTCCTGCATCGTTTAGGTTAGCAGTGCCTTATACAGCCTTCTCTCCATCTCGCTCCACCTTATCTTCTCCTTCATGTAGTCTCAGTCCTGCCTAGGCCCTTGAGTACTCAGGTTATGAGCTGAACAAGCAGACATTTATTTAAGTCTTTTGCTTTTATGTTTTGAATAGCAGTATACAATAAAAAAAAATTAAAAAATAAAAAATTTCTGAGCTTTCCTGCTGTGCAGTCCAGCCTGACCTTTGTAAAGATGCTCAGATAAAGTCGAAAGTGAGAAAGGCAAAGCATTTCATGACCTTTAGTGAGGAATAAATTGATATGGCTTATATATATATATAAGCAGGAGCTTAATTTTAGCTTTCTGTGATAAAAAGAGACCAGGGGCACTTACACTGCAAAAAATGAAAAGTATTTCTATCATGACATTAAATTTTGTTTTTCTTATTGTAAGAATTATTGACTTATCAAGAAATTTGTATTTACGATTATTTAGCTTACTTTAATAATAATAACACATTTTATTTATATAGCACCTTTCCCATGCTCAAGAAATCTTGTCAAGTAAATTTCTCCATTGGCAGATTTTTGTTAAATAAAAACAGAACAACTGCCATTTACAGTTTTTTTTGTCTAATTTTTGCATACGTGTTTTTTGCAGTGTAGGGAGAATGAGCAACCTGACAAAGACTCAGCGGCCACTTTATTAGGTTCACTTTCCATGATAATGCAAACAACCAATCATATGACCATCGCTCAATCTACAGCATGTAGACTTGGTCGAGATGTTTAGTTGTATTTCGACTAAATCTTAGACCGGCGAAGACAGTGACTTTGACTGCAGTGTAACTGATGGTGCCAAACATGATGGTTCTAGTTGCCCACCTGTATGCCACATACACTACAATCTCGAGAGTTTACAGAGATTGGGGCAAAATACATCAAATATCCAGTGAGAGGCCCTTCAGCAAGCAAAGAAGGATGAGCCAATAAAGCCAATAAAAAGCCCACAAATACTTAAATATCAGCTCTTTACAACACGTGTCATGTGAACAGCCCAACAAAATCGTCCATCCTCTTCACGCAAATTGAAATAACATCAAATCGAGATTTGAACTTCCCTAATGTCCTGCTCTCCACCACACTACTTGCTAATTTCTATAGACTATGTGTCTATGGTTCTTTGCATAAAGAATACATTTCTAAACTTTGTGTAAAATCTTCACATGACAAGTTTCCATGAACCGTGTTCCCATGTTCTTGCAGCAGAATTTATTTTAAAGTAACAACTGAGATCCACTCTGCTAATTCCTTTCATAATTTTGAACCCAGCACAAATATGTTTTCGATAGGAGTTGAGGAGAGGTCTGCATACGTAGGCTACCTGATGGCATAAACGGCGATATCAGCTGACGAAAAACAATGGAAACAAAAAAATTACCTTTCTGTTGTTTATTGTTAAAATACGCAAAACACTCTGTAACAAATTACAAATATTGACTTTTAAAGGCATTTTCCTATGTATGTTTTTCTATGTGTTTTTTTCTTCCTCCCCCTCAGTATGTAAAGTGACTTTGAGTTTGTGAAAGGCCGCTCTATAAATGCAACTTATTATTATTATTATTAAATAGCTGTACATGTACAGTAGAGTTGAGGGTCAGGGGCTCATTATGTTCGTTGAGTGGCTAGGCTAACTTTCCTGGACTTGCGAACAAACTGGCCTTGTGGACACACTCTTGGGACGGAACTCGTAGGGGACTTACTATACATAAATGCTTTGGATAGGAATATAAATAACAAGCTGGTTAACTTTTGTCAAAAATGAGACAATAGAGTCACACAAAGGTTTGGGGCAGCCACCCATATAATTTTTCCTGGCCGTGAAAGGGTTAAATTGGGAATACATTGCGTGCAGACACAAGTCCAGAACAGAATTGACTTAAGGAGGCAAAGATAACACTTTTAAGGGAGAGCAGAGGAAGTGAAGTCGTCAGGGCAGGAACCGGAAATGCGGTCATTGGGCTCCAGCGTAATTTCCCGTAATCGGTCTGCAATGGAAAGAGAGAAGGGGTCAGTACACTCCGCCACCCCCTGGTCTGTCGTGGAATTACCGTCATTCAGGCCCTTTAGCTGCCTCCCATACACACGTGTCGAGAATTCTTTGAATGATCACGGAGGGGCTTTAACAGCAGACAGGCTGTAGGAAGAAGACAGGAAGTAAAAATGTGAGGTTTGAATTCACAATTGGGGGGAGTCGGGGTCTGAAAATTGAAAGTACACCTCATGAGAAGGATTTAGGAGACATAGTGGACTTGACGCTATCAACTACCAGAGAGCGTTCAGAAGCCATTCAGAAGATTAATAGAATGTCAGGTTATATAGCGCCTTGATGTGTGGAGTACAAGTCACAGGAGGTTCTGCTAAAGCTTTATAACACACTAGTGAGACCTCATCTGGAGTCCTGTGTGCAGTTTTGATCTCCAGGATACAAAAAGGACATAACAGCACTAGACAAAGTCCAGAGAAGAGCGACTAGGCTGATTACAGAGCTACAGGGGATGAACAATGAGGAAGGATTAAAGGACTTAGGAGTCAGAGTGGACTTGCACAGTCAACTGCCAGACATTGTACAGAAGCCATTAAGAAGGCTAACAGAATGTCAGGTTATATAGCGACTTGATGTGTGGAGTACAAGTCACAGAAGGTTCTGCTCAAGCTTAATAATTCACTAGTGAGCCCTCATCTGGATTACAGTGTGCAGTTTTGGTGTCCAGGCTACAAAAAAGGACATAACAGCACTAGAAGAAGTTTAGATAAGAGCAACCAGGCTGATCCAAGGATTAAAGATTATGAGTTATGAGGAAAGATTAAAAAACTTAGGAGTCGTAGTGGACTTGACACTGTCAACTTCCAGACAGTCTTCAGAAGCCATTAAGAAGGCTACCAGAATGTCAGGTTATATAGCGCCTTGATGTGTGGAGTGCAAGTCCAAGGAGGTTTTACTCAGGCTTTATAACACACTGGTGGGGCCTCACGTGGAGTACTGGGTGCAGTTTTTGTCTCCAGACTACAAAGAGGACATAGAAGCACTAGAGTGAGTCCAGAGAAGAGTGACTAGGCTGGATACAGGGCTACAGGAGATGAGTTAGGAGGAAAGATTAAAGAACTTAGGAGTCGTAGTGGACTTGACATTGTCAGCTACCAGAGACTGTTTAGAAGCCATTAAGAAGGCTAACAGAATTTCAGGTTATATAGCGCCTTGATGTGTGGAGTATTAGTCCAAGTAGGTTCCTTTCAAGCTTTATAATACACTGGTGAGGCCTCATCTGGAGTACTGAGTGCAGTTTTGGTGTACAAAAGGACATAGCAGTGCTAGAAAAAGTCCAAAGAGCAACTGGGCTGATTCCAGGGCTACAGAGGATGAGTTATGAAGAAAGATTAAAAGAGCTGAGTCTTTACAGTTTAAGTAAAATGGGATCAAGAGGAGACCTGACTGAAGTGTTTAAAATTATGAAGTGATTTAGTCCAGTGGATCGAGATGGTGACTTTAAAATGAGTTCATCAAGAACACGGGGACACAGTTGGAAACTTGTGAAGGGCAAATTTCACACAAACATTAGGAAGTTTTTCTTTACACAAAGAACAATAGACACTTGGAACAAGCGACCAAGTAGTGTGGTAGACAGTTTAGAGACCTTCAAAAGTCGACTTGATGCTATTATGGAGGAGTTAAGTGGATAGGACTGGCAAGCTTTGCTAGGCTTAATGGCCTCTTCTTTTCTAGATTGTTCTAATGACAAGTCATAATGAAATGTCTTGTCTATAATACATACTGTCGCTTAAAGTGTAGCTCTGACTCCAGTTTGTTCCTTGCTCCATGAGTTTATAGGTATAGAAGTTAATGTAACATATGAAGGCAAAAATATGGGATTGAAGACATTTTGTTAAGGTCCACACTGTAAAGACTACAAAGAGGACAATAACGTCACCTCGGACTCAACATGACAAAGCACAATCTAATGCATGATTTGCCTGATCTGCAGAATCAGGACTGAAACAGCAAAATTGAGGCCTTAAATTGACATACAGTACTTTGATTCTTGAATTGATTATTAAATAATCATATTCTTTCTCTTTCCTTTTAAGCTTTTCATTTAAAATAAAAATAAAAAATCTTACAAATGCCGATTATATTGTATTCATCAGGAGATTTTCCTTCCATTGCTTCACTACTTCGTTTTTCTTAAGCATGACTGAACATCCAGGCAGGGCCTTAATGTCAGGTAAGACACACTGCAAGAAGAAATGAAATTATAAGTCTGACCAGAGTCAGTTGGTGTAGGAACAAATAACGTAGTAGTATTATTATACGTTAAAAATGCAGTATATAAAGCCAAATGAGAACAAATAACGTTTCTGTCTGTCCATCATTTTACCTGCTTTGTTCAGTTTAGTGTTGCAAGGGTTAAAGCCTGACCTGAAAGCATTGGGTTGCAGAGATGAACTAAAGTTAGATGGAGTCTGAACCGAGGAAAGAAACCGAAAATTTGTTGATCCAGCGACTTTAAACAAAAATCAAAGTTGTGAATCAGAAACTAGTTAGGACACTGTTAGGAGAGAGGAGAGGTTTGGGGTAGGCGCTGATTTTACAGCATGCTGCCGCACCCACCACACGACAAACCACCCAGAGTGGGACCCAAGTGCAGCCGTGCAACAGGTGACACCTCAGCACCACACTGGCATGATGTGAGTTTTTTTTTTTTTTACGGTGGCTGGAGTGCCAATCCTGCCACCAACCCCCAAGTGTTCCCTGCCAATTGGAGGACCTATTTGCAGGACTGGCTTGTTCTCATCGAGTCATAATGAAATGTATTATCTATAATACACAGTTTAAAGTTTGTTTCTTGCTGCCTAAGGTCATAGGTATAGAAGTTAACATAACATATGCAGCCTAAATTATGGGATTTATGGTGTTTTGTTAAGGTCTACACCGTAAAGACTATAAAGGGGGCAATAATGTCACCTGGGATTCAGCACGACAAAACACAATCTAATGCATGATTTGCCCGACCTACAGAATCAGGACCGAATCGCAACCACAAAATTGAGGGCTTAAATCGACATACTTTAATTCTTGAATTGATTTTTTTTTTTTTTAACGGTGGCTGGAGTGCCAATCCTGCCACCAACCCTCAAGTGTTCCCTGCAAGTTGGAGGACCTACTCGCAGAACTGGCCTGTTCTCGTCGAGATTGTTCTAACAAGTCATAATGAAATGTCAGTCAGTCAGTCATTGTCCAACCCGCTATATCCTAACTACAGGGTTACGGAGTCCGCTGGAGCCAATCCCAGCCAGCACAGGGCGCAAGGCAGGAACAAACCCTGGGGAGGGTGCCAGCCCACCGCAGGGCACACTTAAACACACACTAGGGACAATTTTAGGATCGCCAATGCACCTACTCTGGATGTCTTTGGACTGTGAGAGGAAACCGGAGAACATGCAGACTCCACTCAGGGAGGAACCAGAAGCGAACCTGGGTCTCCTTACTGCGAGGCAGCAGCGCTACCACTGAGCCACCGCGCGCGCCCCATAATGAAATATATTATCTATAATACATAGGATGAAGATTAATGTCATTCCAAGGATGGAGCAATTGCAGGTTAAGGGCCTTGCTCAAGGGCCCACCAGATTAGAGTCATTTCTGGAGTTTATGGGATTCAAACAGGGAACCTTCTGATAACCGACGCAGATCCCGAGCCTCAGAGCCACCACTCCTCCATACAACACCATTAAAGAGATGAGTAATTTAAGAGAGTACCAAAACGTTACTTGAATCCAAACATGGATAATAATAATAATAATGATGATGATGTTGATTCTAATAGGGTCATGCCATGACGACACACACTGCATCCTCCCGGAGAATTCTGGGACGGAAACCATACCAACCGCTGACATGAACATCTCACAGTACCCACACTCGTCAACATTCAAAAAGGCACTGCAGTAAGACGATAAAAACATAAACATTTATCTGGAAGTGAAATAGTGCAAAATAAACCTCAGAATTAAATTCTCTTTGCTCCAGAACCATAGATCTGCCTCCTGGAAAACTGCAAAACACCCCAGGAAAGCCACAATAAATGTTAAAAAATGTACGAATCGTTACAAAATACATTTTTGCTTGCTTAACATTTTTGCTTCATCATTAGCTGGCCCCAGGCTTACTGTAGAACTTTGAAGTCAGCCATTCATTACAGTGTGTCACAGTGGCTAGCGGTCCCATGCTCTGCTTTTGTCGGTTAAAGAGCTGAATAATAAAAGATGGGGTCTGTTGAGGGACTGCCTTCTTTACCCCAGTGCCCACATACGGTAGACACAGAAACTATTCATTTAAAACTAATTTTAAATGGGTCAATTTGCCATTTTTGCCCATCAATCAGCACTCAATAGCCCATAATGCCAGAGTGAAAGGATGTTTTCAGAAAGGTTTGCAAACTTTTTAAAAGTCAAAAACTGAAATCTCTCATTCACTGAAGTGCTCAGACCCTCAATTCAGTCCTTGAAGAAGCCCCTTTGGCAGCAGTTCGAGCTTTGAATCCTCTTGGAGAAGTCTTGACAAGCTTTGCACACCTGGATTTGAGCACTTTATCCTGTTCTTCCTGGCAGATCCTCTTAAGCACCGTTAGATAGGATGGGAAACGTCTGTCAACTGCCATCTTCAGGTCTCTCCACAGAAATGTTCAATGGGGATTAGTTCTGGGATTTTGCTGGGCCACTCAACGACACTCAAGACCTGCTTTGAAGCTACTCTAGCATTGTCTTGGCTGTATGGTTTGGGTCATTGTCATGCTGAACCTCTCAGAAGGCCAGGATCATCTTAGCAGCATTTCATCAATCAGGCATTTATGGTAGGGTGGCCAGAGAGAAGTCAGTTTTAAGTAAAGGTTGTGGCAGACGGCTGGGGCCCTTGCCCGGCCAGGACACCCTGATTATGGAAGGACCAGGGGGGAGAGTATTTTCAGGACGGTTTCTCCCCTGGACCAACAGAGGGCAGGCCCCTTGGTTTCCAGCAGGGCCACGTTGTCATGAGCATAGAAGCTGAACCCTGTTAGGGCCCATGGCCACTGCCAGGGGGCACCTGGACGTTTGCAGGGCCCTGTTTTGCAGCACTGCCACCGCACCCAGACCAGAAGTGCTGCCAGGAGAATCTCATAGGGCCCACCAGACTAGAGTTATTTCTGGAGTTTATGGGATTCAAACTGGGAACCTTCTGATAGCCGACGCAGATCCTGAGCCTCTGAGCCACCACTCCTCCATACAACACAGTTAAAGAGATCAGTAATTTAAGAGAGTATGAAAACATTAAGTGAATCCAAACACGAATAATAATAATGATGATGATTCTAATAGGGTTGTATCATGACAACACACACTGCATCCTCCCAGAGAATTCTGGGAAGGAAACCATACCAACCGCTGACACAAACGTCCCACAATAACCACACTTGTCAACATTCAAAAAGGAACTGCAGTAAGACGACAAAAACATAAACATTTATCTATTAGCGAAATAGTGCAAAACAAATTAAATTCTCTTTGGTCCAAAGCCATAGATCTTCCTCCTAGAAAACTGCAAAACACCCCAGAAAAGCCACAAAAAAAATTAGAAATGATACACCAATCATTACAAAATACAGAGAGTTCCTCAGACTTCACAGCTTGGTTTTTGTCCAGACATATACTGTACAGGGTGAATTGTGAAACCTTCTATACCCAGTGTCACGTGCAAGTGCCTTTCCAGTCAGTTGAATTTGCCACACTTGGACTCCAGTGAAGTTCTGGACACCTCTCGAGGAGAATGAAAAGGAACAGGACGGGCCTGACCACAATCTGGAGGGCCACAATAAAGGGTCAGAATACTATGAAGGGGAGATTTTAGTTTTTGATGACTGATTAACGGGCTAACTTTTCTGAAAGCAAATTTTCACTTCGTCATTAGGGGTGATTGAGTGAAGATCGATGGACCAAAAAAAAAAAAAGGCAAATCTATTCATTTAAAATGAAATATCTTCTTCTTCTTCTTCTTCTTTCGGCTGCTCCCATCAGGGGTAGCCACAGCGGATCATCTTCTTCCATATCTTTCTGTCCTCGTCATCTTGTTCTGTCACACCCATCACCTGCATGTCCTCTCTCACCACATCCATAAACCTTCTCTTAGGCCTTCATCTTTTCCTCTTCCCTGGCAGCTCTATCCTTAGCATCCTTCTCCCAATATACCCAACATCTCTCCTCTGCACAAGTCCACACCAACACAATCTCGCCTCTCTGACTTTGTCTCCCAACTGTCCAACTTGAGCTGACCCTCTAATGTCCTCATTCCTAATCCTGTCCATCCTCGTCACACCCAATGCAAATTTTAGCATCTTTAACTCTGCCACCTCCAGCTTAGTCTCCAGTGTCATCGTCTCCAGCCCATATAACATAGCTGGTCTCACTGCCATCCTGTAGACCTTCCCTTTCACTCTTGCTGATGCACGTCTGTCACAAATCACTTCTGACACTCTTCTCCATCCATTCCACCCTGCCTGCACTCTCTTCTTCACTTCTCTTCCACAATCCCCATTACTCTGTACTGTTGATCCCAAGTATTTAAACTCATCCACCTTCGCCAACTCTACTCCCTGCATCCTCACCATTCACTGACCCTCCTCTCATTCACACACATGTATTCTGTCTTGGTGGTCCTACTGACCTTCATTTCTCTCCTCTCTAGAGCAGATCTCCACCTCTCCAGGGTCTCCTCCACCTGCTCCCTACTCTCACTACAGATCACAATGTCATCAGCAAACATCACAGTCCATGGGGACTCCTGTCTAATCTCGTCTGTCACCCTGTCCATCACCATTTAAAATAAGAAAGGGCTCAGAGCCGATCCCTGATGTAATCCCACCTCAGTCACTCCTACCGCAGACCTCACCACGGTCACACTTCCCTCGTACATATCCTGTACCACTCTTACGTACTTCTCTGCCACTCCCGACTTCCTCATACAATACCACAACTCCTCTCAGTCACCCTGTCATATGCT
>JANRMT010062816.1:11003177-11019031 GCA_026402145.1 Polypterus bichir lapradei | reverse complement strand
TAATAATAATAATAATAATAATAATAATAATAATAATAATAATAATAATAATAATACATTTTATTTATATAGCGCCTTTCCCATGCTCAAGGCACTTACCTTTACTGAGCAATGACAGTAGTAGCCATGACAAGACCATAAGAACAAAAGCCTGACATTCTTATTAAATGAATCACACAAAAGTGGATTCTGAATGAGAAATTAATCAAATTATAAACTCTAGCTCGGACAAGAGGATATTAAACTCTTAATTTAATTTTTTGTGTCTGCCATATTTCACCAAATTAAAATATGTTGTGCTTACTGTAGAAGCAGCTCACATCATGTGTTGTTGAATGCTTGAAATTCTTTGTTTATTTGACATATTTTAAACTGCCTCAAATTTAGCTGAAGGTGAATACAGTCCTGTGACATGAAGTGCCATAAAAACATACGGATCTCTGATACAATTTCTTAACGAAAGTCAAAATGGAAGCATAAATATGTGCACAAATTGTTTTTTTTTATGAAAAGGTTAATGTATATGTACAGTATGCATTCACAATTCATTACAACACAAGCTGGAGTACATCAGAAGGGCAAAATAATGCATATTTAATTATTTATATACAGTATACCTTACCTTACCATATATGGCCGTTCTTCTGTTATCAATAAAAGGTAAAGTAAATAAGTGCCTGAAACAAAAATAACACAAGATACAGAAATGAACTATAAATAAATAATAGTAACCATTTTGGTAAAACAGAAATTATTTGCAGCAAGAAAAATAAATTACTATTAATGAAAAATCTAGCTTAATAAAAAGATAAGTGCCTGTGTGTCTATATGATTGCCATGTCTCAGTCATTCCAACAGATGGCGCATCACAGACATTTCTGGCAACAAAATGCACTTGATTTGTCATTCCAACAGATGATGCATCACAAACATTAACACTGCTTTTATGAATCAATTACCATGATGCACTGCAAACATAAATACTGAGGCCTATAGTGATTATATAGATTTCAACTTGTCTTAGATGGGTAGCACATCTAGTAAAATGATGTGTCTGTATGTCTATTCTGTTGCTATGTCTCTGTTATTCCAAAAGTTGATGCATCTCAAACATTTTAAGTAATAAGATGCATTGCATTTGTCATTCCAATACATGGCACAACACAAACATTAATACTGCTTTTACTAATCCCATACCAAATGGCATATAACAGAGACATATGCATTACATTTCTCATTCCAACAAATGGCGCATCACAAACATTAATCCTTTACGAAATAACATGACAAAGACATATGTATGCATTGCATTTTTCATTCCAACAAATGGCACATCACAAACATTAATCCCTTAGCAAATGACACAACAGAGACATATGTATTGCATTTGTCATTCCAACAAATAGCACATCAAAAACATTAACAAAGCTTTTACTGATTCCTTTCCAAATGACATATAGCAGAGACATACACAACATACATTTTTCACTTTAACAGATGTCAACTAAGAAACATTTGTAGCAATGCACTTTCTTGCTACAAATATTTGTGACATGCCATCTGTTGGAATGACAAATATATTGCATTTTATTACTTGCCTTCATTACAGACTAAATTTCTATAACTGGTGCACTGCAAACATGAAGGCTAAGGTCTATGTTGGTTACTTCATTTTCATCCTGTCGCAGAGCTAATTTCGGAAATAATTTAAAATCACATACTGAATGGCTTTAAGATAATCGTGAACTTCAAGGACTCCCACACGTTGATAGATCTGTCTCATAATATTCAGGCCCTGGAAGCCACTTCCACTGCCATCAAATTGGGCTACAATCACACCATCAGAGCTGCTCAACACCGAGTCCCAGTCAAGATGAAATTTTTCAGTTATCAACTGGCTACCAGGAGCTCCATCACTGCAAAAAGAAGCACAAACAGGTGATAAAAAGACACAATTTCTCATCTTTTGCTTATATGCTGTGTGACAGGCTTTTAGTTTCCAATGCAGGAATTAAATACACTCTAATATACTGGACTGAAATGTATGTTGGATGTTAAGTCAGCGTAGTATACCGTGGAGCTTTGGCTACATCCTTGAGATCCTCTCAGCTTCTACATTAGCGTGGATTGGAATTTTTGTCAATTTTTACCATCCATGGTCTTCCTCTTAGTAAATCCACTGTTCGGTTGCGGCACACTTAAAAATCATGGCAATTGAGACGCAAACAGTAGTACTTAGAAAGATGTAGAAGTATTTGACATAAAACCACTCGTACAGACGGATTCTGAAAGTATTCAGAGAGGTGCTTGAAGAAAACCTGCTCCAGCATGCATGCCACCTCAGACTGGGATGACAGTTCACCTATTAGTATGACAATGAAACATACAGCTATGCCAATGCTGGTGTGGCTCAGGGATAAGTCTTTGAGTTGCCCAGCAAAAGCAAAAACTTAAACCCCACAGAACATGTGAGGAGGGACCTGAAGATGGCAGCTAACAGACGCTTCCCATCCAATGTGACGGAGCTTCAGAGGATTTGCCAGGAAGAGTGGGTTATACTGGTCGATTCCAGGTGTGTAAAGCTTGAAGAGACTTACTCAAGAAGACTCAAAGCTGAAAAACAGGCTCCGACAAAGTACTGAATTCAGAGTCTAAATACTTCTAAATTTTCTGAACACACGTTTTTACTTTGTCATGATGGGATATTGAGTGTAGATTAATGGGCAACAATGTTAAGTGTATCCATCTCAAAAGTACACCTCGCTCCAGCACCTCATCTTCTTATATACTACGCTACCATGGCTGTTCGTTTGTCTATCCAGGATTTTAAATCACCTGTAGCTCGCAAACCGTTTGAACTGTTGACCTGAAATTTGGTACACATGTACTACGTGACGTCTACTATCCGCTTTCGGGGTGATGATTGATCTCCAAGGTTATTCCTCTTTTTATTTTATTGTAGAATCAACTCTTGGCCGTGCAGCGCATGTGTACGGGTGCCGTTCTCATTCCCTAACACCTTCACCGTCACTTCCCCTACCTCTTCATATCTTAAATCATTCTTGAAGCAGATTGAAGGCTTAAGTGCCAGCTTAAGTGAAAAATGAAGGAAAACGTACTAAGTAATTGCAACACAAACCCTGACTTATTCATCCATCCATCCGTCCATCCATATTCTTCCGCTTATCTGAGGTCGGGTCGCGGGGGCAGCAGCTTGAGCAGAGAGGCCCGGACTTCCCTCTCCCCGGCCACTTCTTCTAGCTCTTCCGGGAGAATCCCAAGGCGTTCCCAGGCCAGCCGGGAGACATAGTCCCTCCAGCCTTCCCCAGGGCCTCCTCCCGGTTGGACGTGCCCCGATCAGATGCCCGAGCCACCTCATCTAAATTCCTCTCGATGCGGAGGAGCAGCGGCTCTACTCTGAGTCCCTACCAGATGACCAAGCTTCTCACTTTATCTTTAAGGGAAAGCCCAGACACCCTGCGGAGGAAACTCATTTCAGCCGCTTGTATTCGCGATCTCGTTCTTTCAGTCACTACCCATAGCTCATGAGCATAGGTGAGGTGACTTATTCAGTTTTTTTATTTTATTGATTTTATTTTAATCATTCCATACAAATAGATCAATTTTTACAAAAAATAGTATTGAAAACAAATCAACCCTCACCCCTGAGAAAGAGAGCATGGCCAACGGAGTAAAACTTAAAGCTAGCAAAAATAAATAAATTGATGAGTTTAACACTAGAATTACCAAAACTCGTAAATCCGGTCCACCTTAAATCCACTCGCACATCTCCATTCAGTGTCTTTTGTCTTGTAAATGTGTTGATAATCCCAAGCAGCAAGCTGCCTGCCATACCATCACCCCCACCGCCGGAGAAACTGCAAAATCCTCTCCCAAATGAAGCCTTATTTATCAGTGAGTCAGGTACCTAGGCTAAAAAAATATATTGTTATTCGGAACACGTGCATTTCAGGTGTGCTCCGTGTCAAAAAAAAATCTTTGTAAGTGTAGGAGGACAGAAATGTTGAACACAAACCTAAAAGACAAACTTTTTCCATGTTTTAGTACTAACGACAAAATGTAGACATGAAGTGTATAATGTGTGAAGACTGAAGTCCAAATATCAAATAAGCACTTTCACAAAAGGTACAAGTATAACAGAACAAATGCGCTTTTTTTCCCCCCCAAGACTATAACCGAAGAAAAAGAAATCAGGTTAGTGTTGGTTGTTGTCCTGACTTCTTGGGTAGCATACTGGTTAGAGCTGCTGACTCCAATTCAGAAGGTTCTGAGTTTGAGTCTTAACGTCTCCCAAAATAAATGTTTTGAGTAGTGAGCTGTTCTTATTGTTACTATTATACAATAAAAGTATACAGTACATTTGATTTGCGTCTGTAACAGACGGTGTAAATGTATGGTACTTGTAAAGGTTAGCGGTATTTTTATTCAGTTTTATTCTCTCAGTCGCGTTCACACTCGCCCTGACCTGACACGGCTGTTTTCAAAAAAGGACGCGCTATAACAGAAGGTGAACTCAAATAGGAGAAAGAGAACAGAAGCCGTCCCCGCAAGAAACATCCACTCACATATAAGAACAACGCAGCTGCACCAGGCGTAAAGGTGAAAGATGGCACCGTTTGGATACAGGAAGAAGTCTGGCGTCATCCTGCCAATCACCTGTCCTTCAAAGAAACAGCACAGCTTACAGAGCTCGCCAACGTAGCGTACAAACTCCTGTCTGTGATTATGTTTTGTGATGGTCTTTACATAAGAAGCATTTATATGTTACTTATACTGTATAAAAGCCAGATCGAATGTTACTTATCTTGATTTATTTACTTATCTTCCTACAGCGGGTGGCATGGTGGCGCAGTGGCACACGCTGCTGCCTCGTAGTTAGGAGACCCAGGTTCATTTACCGGGTTCTCCCTGCGTGGAGTTTGCATGTTCTCCCCGTGTCTGCGTGGGTTTCCTCCCACAGTCCAAAGACATGCAGGTTAGGTGCATTGGCGATTCTAAATTGTCCCTAGTGTGTGTGTGCATGCCCTGTGGTGGGTTGGCGCCCTGCCCGGGGTTTGTTTCCTGCCTTGCGCCCTGTGTTGGCTGGGATTGGCTCCAGCAGACCCCCGTGACCCTGTAGTTAGGATATAGCGGGTTGGATGATGGATGGATGGATCTTCCTACACCGTAAAGTCACAAGTATACTGCAGAGCTTCCTCTGTTTGATCGTCAAGAGCATGCTCACAAATTACACGTGTAATGCCAGGAAAAATACCTGCTGACCATTTAGTACACAAGCAGTGGTACGAGAATGCAGTTAGACTTTTTTTGGGCACATGCACCACGCTAGTGTTTAGATCTGGACGGTGTAGTGTTGGCGAGCTCTGTAAGCAGTGCTGTTTCTTTCAAGGACAGGTGACTGGTAGGATTACGCTGGATTTTGTCCTGTATCCAAACAGTGCCACTTTTGCCTTTACGCCTGGTGCAGCTGCGTTGTTCTTATATGTGAGTGGATGTTTCTTGCGGGGAGGGCTTCTGTTTTCTTTCTCTGATCTGAGTTCACCTCTGTTATAGTGCGGCTTTATGTGAAAACAGCAGTGTCAGATCAGGGTGAGCGTGAACGCGACTGAGAGAATAAAACTGAATAAAAAAAACGCTAACTTTGACAAGCACTATAAATTTACATTGGCTGTTACAGACGCAAATCAAATGTATGTTTTTATTGTATAATATTAACAATAATAGCAGCTCTCTACTCAAAACGGTAAACTTGAGAAGCTGCCAGCATCGAACCCAGAAGCTCTTGATTGGGAGTCAGCAGTTCTTAGTATTGCATCATGAAAGCTGTCGCATCAACCGCCTACCGTAACCTGCTTTCTTTTTTCTTTGGTTACATTCTTGAATAAAAGCGCACTTGTTTCATTATACTTGTACTTTTTGTGAAAGTGTTTATTTGATATTTGGACTTCAGGCTTCACACTTTATTCACATGTCGTAAAGACGGTCCTTGGTTGTGTGTGGAAACTGTTAACATTTAAATCTGATGATTGTATATAGTGCGGAACTGAGGTCTCTGTACTATGCTGTCCTCTGCATCTCCTGGAGTTCAAAAGAAATACCAACATGCAGCAACAAGATTAGAACAAAAAAACAAACGTGGTCACTAACTACAACCGCATGAAGGTATGCAAATGAATATAATGTTGCATTAGTGCAACAACGTTTTCGGAAATGTACAATACAGGTCATAAAATGAATTATTCCAAATGTCATATATACCCAAGTCTCTCTTTTTTGTCGGTGCTTCTTTGACATCATGGATCAGAAGGCACATACTAATTCAGTGTGAGCAGGAACACTCAAGAATAAAACTGAATAAAAACAAATTGACATCCACAGTCATTCTCAGTCACGCACACCGCTAACACCACTCACATCCACGTCCACAGTTTTCCCAGTCTCGTTTGCGCACAAGATCACACACAAGTTTATTTGTTATACCACATCTTTATCTGAAAACGGCATCAGATCCAGGGGGTGTGTGGGAGCTTGAACGTGAGCGAGAGAATAAAACTGAAAAAAAAAAAAACGCTAACTTTAACTATAAATTGACAGATGCAAATCAAATGTATATTTTTATTGTATGATATTAACAATAAGAGCAGCTCACTACTGAAAATGTTAAATTTGGGAAGCAGCTGATATCAAAACTGCGACATCTTCATCGGAAGGCAGCAGTTCTTAGCATTGCACCACGCAAGCTGTCGTAGCAACCGCCTACCGTAACCTGCTTTCTTTTTTCTTCGGTTAAATTCTTGAATAAAAGTGCATTTGTTTTGTTATACTTGTACCTTTTGTGAAAGTGTTTACTTCATATTTGTATTTCAGGATATCCAGGATATCCCTGTACTTGGCCGCATTCATCTTTCCCTCGATTACAACCAGTCGTCCTGTCCCTGCAGCTGAAAAACACCCCCACAGCATGATGCTGCCACCGCCGTGCTTCACTGTGGGGACTGTATTGGACAAGTGATGCGCAGTGCCTGGTTGTCTCCACACATACCGCTTAGAATTAAGGCCAAACAGTTCACAGTGAAGCATGGCGGAGGCGACCGTCACTCATGTGCACTTCAATAGGTCCCCTGCTCCATTTTTTCCTCCCACACGCTGCACACTCTTAACAGTGAGCTGTCTCTCTGTTAAACCGTAACCCTATGGCAAAGAACCACAGGTGCCCTTCAACAACTCCCTCTTACACGGCATTTCACTGAAAAACAAACACACACTTACCCGTCCCCTTTGCAGGATCAGCTGCAGGCTTACCGCGCAACATGCTTTTTACACGAGGTTTAGAACATTTTAAAAACAGAGACCCCCAGCCCACCTAACGGCTCACTATCCTGTCATCTCTCCCTCTGACTGCATCTGCTCCAGTCGATGCTTCCGAGCCGCTGAATCCACTTGATGAGGTGTTCTTTTAACCTGGAGATGGGAGCTGGACCACCATGTTTGACAGCTGCAACTTGTGTGCTTTTCTGCTGTTGACAAACCCCTTCTGAATAATGTCATGTGTTTGTACCTTCCAGTTCAGTAATAAAGATTTTGTACATTGGAAACCTGATCCCTTTTCCAGTCTCCTGTGCAACTCTGTGACCCACGCTTGACAATAATGCATACACAGGAATATGTGGGACTTTCTGAATGATATTCAATCAGCTCAGCAGGCCACAGATAGACTCCAATCAAGATTTAGAAACATCTCCAGGAGAGTTCAACCAAACAGGATGTATCTGAGCACAATGAGGAGGGCCATAGCAAACGGTCGAAAAAGTTTTATGAATACACTAGCTGTCCCCCGTGGCTCCACTCAAACAGTAGTGAAACAGGACAAACGTTAAAATTCAATAAAAAAATGCAATTCTGGCCAAGCGGAAGGTAGGTATTCTCCAGCGTCAAATGTTGGCACTGTATGTGATCGTGTTCATCTGTGACAGGAGAGCGTCCCCTGTGTGGGGAGAAAAGCATGTGGCCGTGATATCTCTGGCATTCAGCAGCTACCCTATAAAACACATGGAGCTCTGATCTCTCTCTCAAAAACATCAAATGTCTGCTTAACAAACAGGTATCGCTAGCTAAGCGGAGTCAAGGTGCACTCCAACACGTGACGTAGAGCGACTCGAATGGAGGCTGGCATGTGACTAAGGAGGGTAACATCCCCCCCCCCTTAGCCCACATCCTCTCCCTCTGATTCGCACAAATAAATCGGTACCGCGCGTGAACTATGATACTTAGCATGATGAGAGAAGTCGCAAAATCAATCAGAATGTTCAAGCAAATTCTAGAAAAAAACCCCGATCTAAATCTGTTAAGTAGTTCTCTCATGAAAAGCGGACAGACAGACAGAGAGACAGAGAAACATTTTCGATATTGTGAAAGCCGCTAGGACATACCACTACCCAAACCCGGACACAGACACACACAGAGTCCAAAAGCAGCACACAGTTTATTTCCACGTGGGGCAGATTGCCCTCTTGTGTTCCGGGGAAGGTATTGCTGTCCTTCCATCACAGGGGTGTCCCGTCCAGGGAAGGGCCCAGCCATCCACCACAAATATATATAATTGTCAGTCATTCAGTCATTTTCCAACCCACTATATCCTAACACAGGGCCACGGGGTTTGCTGGAGCCAACACAAAGAAGGCAGGAACAAACCCCAGGCAGGGCACACACACACACCAAGCACACACCAGGGACAATTTAGGATCGCCAATGCACCTAACCTGCATGTCTTTGGACTGTGGGAGGAAACCGGAGCACCAGGAGGAAACCCACACAGACACGGGGAGAACATACAAACTCCAGGACTTGAGAAGCGAACCCAGGCTACCATTGTGCCACCGTGCCGCCTGTATATATATATATCTATCTATAATCTTCATTTGGATCTTGATCTTTGTTTGTCCGTGAATGAATTAGAAGAAGAAGCACTAGATGGCAGTAGAGAGACAGCTAAAACATAGGCATTGCATTAAGAATCTCCTCCAGGCTTATACTACTGAAGACCGTAGTATGCCAGTCACACCTCAAAACACAGACATTCAAACTAAAC
Organism: Polypterus bichir lapradei; assembly: GCA_026402145.1. Lineage (NCBI taxonomy): Eukaryota > Metazoa > Chordata > Cladistia > Polypteriformes > Polypteridae > Polypterus > Polypterus bichir. The sequence goes on along the minus strand of JANRMT010062816.1, from coordinate 11,009,922 downwards.
AAATTGTTGTGCTTTAAATTAACTAAAGAGATCTTCATTTAGATCTTGATCTTTGTTTGTCCATGAATTCCATGCATGCGTAGACCACCTTCCAGTTTAGTATGTTGTTGTTACTCACGGATGTCAACAATGTGCCGTAATAATGAAAGGGGTGGTGGACAGTGTTACGCTGGTTATCTCCTGAGGCCTGGTTAAAGAATGAGATTGCCGAAGATAAAAGGTACGTGCCTACGTAACATATGAATGAAAGAAAGACAGTGGGTAAAATGAATGACAACGTAACAGCACGTTCCGGAAATTATTATTGTTACGTTGTAGCCGGCGAGTGCTGCGCGTCTCACAGTTGTACCGTGCCTTGTTCACATGTCAGTGAAGTGATCCCTATTTATGCTTTAAAAAGCCTGGATACCTATGTGTCCCCCTTTTATTACCATTGCTCCATGTATATTGCCTTACTCTTTGGATTGCCACAAAGCAACCTGCGACATTGGAGAAAGGTTGAGAAGAGATCGTGAGAGGAAACGATAGCGTCGTGAAAACGAGACGGACTGTGAACGGACAGAAGCAGAAATGCTCCTACACCACCACATAATTACTATTCGGACAGTGATTCCAAGTAGGACGTTCCTATCGAATCAATGTCCAAGGGTGTTCTTTTGTAATTTTGTTTCCCTTACAAAAAATCATAATGCTGTGCGACGAAGGGCCCAGTTCACGACTGGCAGCCGCGTTTAAACAGGGAGCCCTTCACAGACAACTTTAACACGCGCAACGTAGTTGGGCACACATGGCTAGTATATATATATATATATATATATATATATATATATATATAGATGTGAAATTTCACTATTTGAATTTTAATATATTTGTAAATCTTTCCGAAAAACATGCCTCCACTTTGTAATTATGGGTTTTTGAGTGTAAACTGATGGGCAAAAATGGCAAATGTATCCATTAAAATAAAATGAATTCAAAAGAAGTTAATTAGCAGCAAAAAACAGGCCACTAATTAAGAAAAGGTTTACAATGAAAACCTGCAGCCACTGTGGCCCTCCAGGACCAGAGTGTGAGGTAATGGTTGGGTCCCACACGTATCTACTGATTTAACACTTTAGTTAGTTTGCCATCTATTTATGAGTCCTGTCACCTTCAAAAATAAAAGAGATCTGATATTTTTCTAAGAAGTGGAGAAATAAATCCAACATTCTGCATCAACAGACAGCAGCTATTCTAGTCAACACGATGAAGTGACATTTCACTCACTTTTTTAAAGAGTTACAAAAAAACACTCCTGCGATCCTGTTGTCCGAGTCTGTGGAATAATGGGACGTGACAGTAAACGCACGCACTCATGCTGCAAATTTATTCTGCTTATCTGTAAAATCGTTCAATTCCCAGTCCAAATGGAATTGTGGTGTTTATGGCACTTAAATTAAAAAAAAATAAAATAAAAGTTTCTGCACGTCGCTACATTTTATTATACATAATAAATCTTTCCGGATAAATTATTAGAGTAAAACACAGTGGTTATGTCTCCAGCAGACGTTAAAAAAAACATTTTCTTTTGTTATAATAATCAATATAATTTTCTTAGGAAATTTCTTTTATATTTCGAAAGCTAGAGTGTGCTGTAATGACAATACAACAAACTCAACTAAATTGGATATGACACACTGCGCAAAAGAGCTGTGACAAAAAGGTATTGAATGAAGATTATTGTCTGAAAATTATGACCGATCGCCTACTGTGCGTTTGCATTATGTGCATCATAATTACAAGCACTCTCAATTTTTTTTTTGTTTCTTCATGATGCCAAAACATTGATTAATATTTCCTAGGATCAAAAACATGTGGTGAAAGCAGTTATTATTTTAAAGAGATAGGATTTTGTAAGCCTTTTAGACTGATCTTTCTGACGGAGGTGTAAAAAGCAGCAACGTCACTTCAGAAAATATGCACAACACATTACAGTTCACAAAATTATTAGGCAGAGAGGAAAATGATAAATATGCATTGTTTGGATTGGCCATATACTTCATTTTTTGTCTTATATTTTGTTTTAAACCCAGATTCTGCATCATAGATATCCACAAAAATGAACATTTCTCTCTCTCTATATATATTGTCATACCTGGATGGAGGTGGTACCCAGCCAGGACGCCTGAGAAGACAGGAGGAGTGCTGGTGCCTCCTCCAGACCTCGAGGGGGCGACCGCCCTGGAGGCCTCGGGTAAAGAGCTGGGAAGCTCGACCCTGTAGGGACCTGGGGTTACCGCCAGGGGGGCCCCAAAACCAGGAAGACCCTAGACCTCAGCACTTTCGCCACACCAGGAAGTGCTGGGGGGAAGAAAAAATAGGGACACCCGGAGTGCTTCTGGAGAGACAGCCGGCACTTCCGCCACACTGGGGCGTGTCTTTGGGAGATTGCTGGAAACACACCTGGAGCACATCTGGGTTCTTATTTAAAGGGGGCGCCTCCCTTCAGATGGGACAAGAGTCGGGTGGAAGATTGGGACAAGGTCTACGGAGGAGGCAGGAGGCGGTCTGAAGAAGAAGAGAGAGCGAAAAGACATTGTATTGGCCAGGAATGAGGGGTATTGGGGATTGGTGAGCACGGAACTGTACAGATAAGGAAAAATAAAAGTGTGTTTGGTGACATGAGCGTGTCAGCTTGTCTGTGTCCGGGGCAATGTTCACAATATACATATATATATATATATATATACATATATATATTGTCACACACGTGCGAATAGGGGGACATTGTGTGGACCAAGTAAAGGTAATTCCACGCCAGGCCAGAGGAGGGCGGGGTACACTAAACCTTCTCCTACTATCTCTACAGACCAGCCGCAGGAAAACCTATCTGAATCAAGAGCGCCACTTCCAGTTCCGACGCCCAGAAGAACGTCACTTCCAGTTCCAGCACCCAGAAGAATGTGGAAATCCTCCCACAGTTGAAAGACATGCAGGTTAGGTGCATTGGTGATTCTAAATTGTCCCTAGTGTGTGCTTGGTGTGTGTGTGTGCCCTGCGGTGGGCTGGCACCATGCCCAGGGTTTATTTCCTGCCTTGCGCCCTGTGTTGGCTGGGATTGGCTCCAGCAGACCCCCGTGACCCTGTAGTTAGGATATAGCGGGTTGGATGATGAATGGATGGATGTTACGCTTCTTTCTGTTTAGCTTTATGATGGTGACGTCATCACACAGACGTTATGTGGTGATCCTGTTAGCGGTACTCAACTTTCATGGTTATTCATTTTTTACATGCTCTGATCATTATGATAGTGATATCACTTATTGATATGAGCAGAAGAAGCTGACTAAATTTTGCATTAACAACTTCTAAATATATAACATCATAAATGACTATACTGATGCAGTCAGTTCTTCACTTGATAACTTACATCATCAGCAGTAAAGGGTACTGGTCCTTTTCATTAAAGTTGGCTGGCAAGGACAACTGCAAAGGAAATTCTATAAGGAAACAAAAACGAAAGTTTTGTTTGTCTTAATTTTATTATACATCACTTACAATTGGGATTTGTCTACTTTCCATTCTTAACAGAAAATAACACAACACAGCAGAACATTCCCAAACCTGCTTAATTAAAAGATTTCGGTTGCAAAACTAAAATGTTAAAAGAAGATTTTCCTTTGATTCTCCACACTTTTTACAAGATTTTTTCCAAAACAGAAAAGGGGGACACAGAAAAATGGGAACTTTTGAAATGTTGAGATGTTGCAATCTTTTGTTGCACCTGCATTGAACAATTTTCCACAACTTCACGAAGCCTGGTTTCAACAGGATGGTGCGACATCGCACACTGCAAGACACTCAGTGGCAGCTGTGCGAGAATTGTTCGGTAACCGTGTCATTCTCAAGATTCGGTGACATTCCCTGGCCCTCAAGATCACTGGATTTGTCCGTTTGTGATTTTTTTCTTGTGGGGCTACCTTAAGAGTCGGGTCTACACGACTCGGCCAAGGACACTAAATGAATGGAAACAAATTCATGGTATCCCAGCTGAGATGTTGCAGCGATCAATGAGGAGCCTCAACAGCAGATTGGAAGAATGCATACGTACAGGAGGACGCCATCTAATGGACGTAATTTTCAAACATTGATAATTTGAATTACTGTCTCATAAAAGGCAAGTTTTTGGGGTTCAATTGCTGTCAATAAAATTTTTATGTTGGACTTTTTCTATTTTTATTGGGTTTTTCAAAAGTTCTCGTTTTTCTGTATCACCATATACATTGGTTTTCTTGATTGCTTACATTTCACACCCATTTAATTTGAAGCAATTTAGCCAAATCTCAAAAATGCTAAAATGGAGATTTTAAAATGAAATGACACTGTTTATAAAATCGAACGCCAGGCCCGGTGGGCCGCAGTGGCTGCAGGTTTTCATTCTAACCCTTTTCCTAATCCGTGACCAGTTTTCACTGCTAATTAACTCCTTTTCACAGCCTTGTTTTAAAGGATTCAGTTCTCTGAATCCATCCATCATTCAACCCACTATATATTAACACAGGGTCATGGGGGTCTGCTGAAGCCAATCCCAGTCAACACAGGGCTCAAGGCAGGAACAAACCCCGGGCAGGGCGCCAGCCCACCGCAGAACACACACCCACACACCAAGCACACCCTAGGGACAATTTAGGATGCACCTAACCTGCATGTCTTTGGACTGTGGGAGGAAACCCACGCAGACACGGGGAGAACATGCAAACTGCACGCAGGGAGGACCCGGGCAGCGAACCCAGGTCTAGCACTACCACTGCGCCACCGTGCCCGCCCAGTCTTCTGAATTTATTCCTTTTTTAGTTAAACGACAGAAATGAGATGTGAAACGAGCCAACAGATGACCAGCTAAACTGGGATTTCCAACTCCAACCAATTTCACTCCAACCGATTCCTTAATGAGAAGCCAGTTCTTGCTGTTAATTAAACTCGTTATTTAATTCCATGACTTGTTGTTACTCTCGTTCTGCTACAGCAGACATTTTCACAACTGTTAATTTTTCTGTTTTTTTCTAACAACACAGTCAAAATGTTTGGGTGACCTCAGAGATCAACCTTACTGAGATCATCGCCTTCCTTTATTTTCAGATAATGTGTGATGGGTCGCAGGTGAGCTGGCCATGTGACGGCTTGTTTTGTGTCTCATTGCTGTTTGGCTGCTAATTAAGGAAAAAGAAACAATAAAGGGGACTGAGTCAAGTGAATTAAAACTAAGGCAAAAGAAGTTAATTAGCAGCAGAAACTGGTTACTAATGAAGAAGAAGGTTAGAATGAAAACCTGCAGTCACTGCGGCCCTCCAGGACTGGAGTTCGACACCCCTGGTTTAAAATGTCAGCCATACCACACGCATTTCAGAAGAGGTCATCCATTAGAAGCTAAGCACATTTGGGCTTGACCAGTATTGGGACGGGAGACCAACCTGGAAAAGCTATGTTAGCTGCTGGAAGAAGAGTTGGTGAGGCCAGCAGGGGGCGCTAACCCTGTGGTCAGAATGTGGACCCCAAGTCCTCAGAGCAGTGATGGGGACACTGTGCTGTAAAAACTGAGCAGTTCTTTGGATGAGTTGTAAAAATCAAGGTCTTGACTCTTTGTGGTCATAAAAGATCCCTGAACATCATGGTCTAGTCTTTCTGGTCCCCTACTCATCCCCTGTCACTAATTGTCTCTCACCGCCTAACAGCTAATGTGTGGTGAGTGTACTGGCACAAAATGGCTGCCGTTGCATCATATATTCCAATATACAAAATCTAGTAAATCCTTTAAGAAAGTCTATCCTTATTGTTTATGTGGCTGTAGCAAGTTTTATAAGCTCTCCGTAGCCATGCGAAACACAGGAAAGTTCCCACACATGCTGTAGAGTGGGCAGAATAGTCAGCTTGAAGATGTCTTATTACAATCGGCAGCCATACCACAAAAGACGAAGATGGTTAGAATGGAAACCAGCAGCCACTGCGGCCCTCCAGGAACAGAGTTCGACACCCCTGATTTAAAATGTCTGCTATATACCACATGCACCTCAGAAGAGGTCATCCATCTGAAGCTAAGCCTGTTCAGGCCCGGCCAGTACTTGGATGGGAGACCATCTAGGAGAAGCCTGGGTTGCTGCTGGAAGAGGTGTTGGTGAGGCCAGCAGGGGGCGATTACCCTGTGGTCTGAAAATGGGTCCAAGTGCAGTGATGGGGACACCGTGCTGTAAAAAATGGTGTCGTCCTTCGGATGGGACGTAAAACCAAGGTCCTGACTCTCTGTGGTCATTAAAGATCCCTGGGCATCTCTCATAAAAAGCAAGGGTTATCTCAATTTCTAGTTTATAATGCTGCCCATGGCCCAGTCATTCTGGCCCCCTAATCATCCCCTGTCTCTGAGGACAGGGTAACTATCTCTCACCACTTCACCACCTAACAGCTAATGTGCAGTGAGCTTACTGGTGCAATGATGGCTGCCCTCATATCATCCAGGTGGATGCTACACATTAGTGGTGGCTCTCAACTCTCAGTGTAAAGAACTTTGAGTAGTGAGAAAAACACTATATAAATGGAAAGAAAGAAAGAATGTTCCTTTAAAGACAAGCTCATAAATTATGTGAAAGAAAGAAAGAAAAAAAGAAAGAATGTTCCATTAAAGACAAGCTCATAAATTATGTGAAAGAAAGAAAGAAAGAAAGAAAGTTCCATTAAAGACAAGCTCAGAAATGAAGTGAAAGAAAGAAAGAAA
>JANRMT010062816.1:10923586-10934981 GCA_026402145.1 Polypterus bichir lapradei | reverse complement strand
ATCTATCTATCTATCTATCTATCTATCTATCTATCTATCTATCTATCGATCTACTGGGGAGGAGGCGCAGGGCTGAGCTGAGGAGAAGGTTGGTCAGGTACATCAACCCCACATAGAAGTGAGAAAAGGTGAAGAGCAAGAAGAAGAAAAGAAGCATCATGTTGTTCATGTGTTTTCATGATCTTCTACTTCAGAATATCATTTTTTTTTTCCCCAAAAGCATTCACATTCTGTTAAATAGTAACTTTAAATTGGCCTAGTGTGCGTGAGTACGACTAGCAGTGACCGGCACCTCACTCCAGGTTTGTACTCAGCACAGCAAAGTTACGCTCCTGTGACTCCAAATTGGAATAACCTGGTATAGAAAATGGACGAGGGTGGCACTGTGGAATATTTATTAGTTCTCGTGCTTCACAGTTTTAGGAGAGCAGGGACCAACACCTGATCGTTTAGTGAGGATTATTATTTTGTGCCTTTCTTGTAGTGAGAGAATGGGATTCAATAATGGATATCTAAATTTGATAAAGATGTTATATTTTCATCACCCTGAGCAGTTTGTCCTCACATATTCTCCAATTTCCCATCCTTTCTCCATTGAAAAGTGGGTCAAACAGGGATGTCCACGTTCCCCTCCCCTCTTTGATGTACCCCTTGAACCTTTGGCAATAGCGATTGGTAACTCTCAGCTGCTAACACCTTTTCTATAATTCTGTAATAGCTCTTCTCACAAATTTTTTTCTCTATGTTGAAGATGTTCTCTCTTACCTTGCTACATTGAACTCAAAAAGTATTCAATTTAATTTATTGTGTTGTAGATTTAATTCAAAATGGATAAATCTGACATCTTTTGCCCATCCGCCTACACTCAGTACCCACAATGACAAGGTGAAAACCTGTTTTCAGAAAGTTTTTTTTTTTTTCTTGTGAAAATGGCATGCGCTTTGCAAGGAATTATCAATTTATTTTGATTTATTTATTTATTGTGAAGACAAACTCAGTTTTACACAAAACGTTTTGCGCGTCAATGCTTGGGGAAAAACTAAGGAATAAGAGTATTTGTAAAATGATTGTGACCACACATGGGTGCCACTGAGCTCCAAACCCTAAACACAATCCTGGATCCAAATCACATTTTTTTGTATTCAATTAGACACCTTTAATAGGCTCTGTTCCTTTTACTGTATATGGCTCACAACTGCACTGCAAATTATCGTCTTTTCTTGTATTGCAACTCCGCTCCTCCAAAGTGAGTTTTGCCCGACTTCATTCCTGACTCAGGCTCTCCACGTGAAGTCTAGGGCCTACCCTTCAACACAACCCAGAAGTACTTCCAGTGTCAAAACCTCATCTTCGGGAAACACTTCCGGATCGGGCAGAGACTCGGACCCTTACTTTCTGCTAGCTCCCCCTGGTGCCCGCCCCCCAAGGGACCCCAGCACTATGAGATCACAATATGCAAACTGGCTACACCAGGAATCACCATAAGCGATGCCGCCACCAGACGTAAGGAAGAACAACCTGCACATGTGTGATAGTCTCCCATTGTCCCATATGTAGGGCCTCTCAACCAAGATAAGAAATAATCCCTTTCAATTTTATCCATCCGGTGCGTCGGCATTGCAGTTGCGTCCTCAATTCCTTTCCGCTGCTGCTGGGATGTCTAAACTGCATGTCTTGTAATGTTGGCCTCCTGGCCTGATAAGAAATGGAAACCCATCTCACCCATGAAGCAACTCCGTCCATTACAGAAGGCAAACCTATAGTTATAATTTTGAAACAGTAAATGCATGATAAGTTTAATAACTTGATTAGTTGTGTCATTTTTATCTCTTTTTCTCTTCTAGGTAACATTCATAGTTGCAAAATATCAAGTTTCCCCAGACCTCAGATATGTTCTTCTTGCTTATGATGTCAAGCAGGTAAGAAGCATTACCTTGATCATATGTACTGTATGTTACATTTATAAATAGAGTGTATCATCCGATATTAAACTACAGACTCCATAATTTCATTTTTTAATTATAACCAGTAAGTGTCAGGAATGGGTTGTGCCCCGAGACACAACGTCTGTTTTTTCTGAATTTTTCTTTGTCCCCTCAACTTTCAATATTTGTTGCCTTTCAGCATTAATAGGAATTACATGTTTGGAAGGACACTTCAAATTTCATTTTGGTTTCTTTTTGTAGAGCGTTCTTCATTGTGTGTCGGCTCAGAGTGCTGTAACAAATTCAGAAGTAGATACAAATACAAACTGGACTAATTACCAAGTAGTAGTGATGAGTGTCCCTTGCTAAGCTCACTTTGCTGTGAATTTGATCAAGGAAATGTCTGGGAATTTGCTGGACTCTATGAAATGCATTGAATCAATGGAGAAGGATGAACTGAACTAGTTTGGAGTGGATTATGATGATGCAGTGGTGTTTTAATTGCCTCTCTCTGAGGGTTGGAGAAGCGTCTGCCAACTATTCTGGACTGACTGAGTGCTGTGGCCAAAAATGTGATCTGACCTGTGAGGTGGCAGGGCTAACAACTGTGCCACCGTACTTCAGACAACAAAAGACGCAGACAGAATGATAACTGTAAATAAAATACAACAAATGGCTACAAGGTACTAATAAGTAAAAATATATATATATATATATATATACTAGGGGGGCTTCTTCCACCCCAACGCCTGCACTACGCGCCAGCCACTTCATTTTTCTGCCACTCGCGTGTGTCGATTTCACTTTCACCAAACAACAAATCTTTTAATTCTCACAGATAGGCCTCTTAATTGGGAAGAAACACTTTTTTTCCCTGATGGCAACACGAATTAAACGATCTACAAGTCTCCGACTTAAAGTTTAAAGTCAAACAATATCTACATACTTTAATCATATCACCTATGTCCATATATTCAATCTCTTTTCACTGTTTCATAATTTCACCGAGTAATAATTTCCATTTCTTAGTGCTATTGTGATCTTTACTATCAGTTTTTCGAGACTTTTGAATTTTATTACTTTCCTAATCTCTAAACTGCTCTGCATTTATGTTTCATGTTGCGTTAGAGGTATTGGTTGCGTTATACGTTTCCGTTCTTTTTGGCTTTGAAATTCACACTCAAATACTTTTTAAACTTACACTTTTACTGCAACAATTCCGTAAAAACAGTATTTGCAATTATCTTTTCATCAATATCGCATTGAATTTTGATTCCGTGTTTGGAATTACATCGTGACAGTACGACGTATAACTGCCCGTGTCTGACAATAGCATTCACACAAATGAGTAATGACTGAACCGTGTGCGTGGTTGTAAATGTTTTAGATGTGGGCGGGACTTTTCCAAATCTCTTTGCATAAAGTCTTGTCTTGTGGGGCTTGAAATTTTCTCTTGCAGGATTTTAAATCTTTAAATTCTCACGGATACGCCTCTTCTTTGGGAAGAAACACCACTTTTCCCTGATGGGAACATGAATTACACGATTTACAAATCTCTGACTTAAACTTTAAAGCTGTACAATATCTACATACTTCTGTCATATCACCTATGTCCATATATTCAATCTCTTTTCGTTGTTCCATTATTTCACCGAGTAATAATTTCCGTTTGTTTGTGCTAATGCAATCTTTACTATCATTTATGAGGCTTTTGAATTTTTTACTTCCATTATCTCTAACCTGCTCTGCATGTGTATCACGCCAACGCTTTTGAATTCTTCACAACGTTCTACCTTGTCATCTACTCTTTGTCTTTTATTTCCGGCCCTGGGCTTGGTTAAATCTCTTGGCACAAAGACTCGTCTCGCGGGACGTGAAAGTGTCTCTCTGGGAAAGTCATGTCCGTTGAAAGATTTTTTTTATATAATAGAGCTATATATATCTATATCTATATATATATATTACAAATGGGGTGGGCAGATGTCTGTATAGTTTTACAGATGCCCATATGGAAAAAATATAAGCAGGTTATGAATAATACAATAGTTTTATTAACTCAAAAGAATGTCACAATGTCACAGTGCACTTAAGATACAAGTCATGTGTAACAAATAAATAAGCAATAGTACAAATTAGTAAATAAATAGTAATACACAAATAAATTCTGTCTTTTGCATACTCACAGCTGTAAACCTACTTTTGCCCACCCCATATACACGCATAGGGGTCTCTTGAGGAGTAACAGGCTAGTACAATTGCAGCACTGTTTGGTGCCAAGCTGGCTGTCCCTTTTTACTTGACAAACATAGAAACAAAAATAATGCACAATGGAGTTTATATATAATATGAACAAAATAAAGTTGCCCCTCTGCAATCGAGTAGTCAAATCTTCTTTCGCTAAGGTTCTGTCAGTTAATGTCTAGAGTTCAAGTGATGTTTTTCCTCAGGACAGTCTCGAATTTTTAGCCCAGGGATTGGAATGGGTGGAGTTAGTTACCCTCACTGGTGGCCTTTTTGTGCTGTGAAACAGGGAGAAAACAAGGTAGTTAGTGGAGGTAGTGCCCCCTCTCAGCTTGGGGTGGTATCACATAGGGCTGTCTTAACGGTATCATAAGCCCCCGGGCAAAGTAGTGCACTGGGGCCCTTGTTTTGATAGCAAAACAGAAATGTACTTAGGCATCAGAAACATCATGGGTCCCTATGTTCTTGAGGCCTCCAGCCAGTGCCCATTGTGCCCATGCATTAAGACAGCCCTGGTATCACCTACCTATGAAGAACTTGGAAGGTGACCCTCTGAAGTGCATGTGTGACTTGTATATATAATATAAAGTGGCACTTGTTTGATAGGTTAAACATGGCTTCATGCAGAATTCTTACATTAAAAAATAAGGCAATGAATAATTCCAAAAACTAAAACAGTGTCAGGTGGATGTTAAAAATTTTAAAGCAAATAATTAAATAAACCACAAGATCTTCTTCTTTCACTTTAAAGCCAACACTGAGCCTCAGTACCTCCATTCTAAAACTGATGTCTCCTCAGCTCACCGTTTTCGGTCTCCTCAGCACAAGGAGACATCCTCTGACAGGCCCACACAACTTTTATGTCAAGCTCGTGTCCCTCGGTGCCACCCCTCGGCCTTCATCAAGGGTCCCATGAGCCCTGCTCCTTTCTCCTGCTCCCATCAATCTTCATTCAGTGACAGTTTGTCTATCCTGCTCCATGGATGCTCCGTATACACACCGAACACTCTGTGGCAGCCCAGAGTTGCAGTGCTGTTAATTGAAACGGGCACACTGCCACGGACACCCAACACGCCTCATCACAGTAGACAACCATATCTGAAATTTCATCTAATACTAGTAATACCATCATTTTTATATTTTCTTATCAATCAGTCTTAACTTTATATAGCCTTATGCACCATTACAAGGTAAGCGGGCTAACATTATTATTATACTCCATCAAAGGTACAATCAAAATGTCAGAGGTTTACTATATTATTAAAAATGCACTCAGAAGTAAAGCTTACAAAATGTCACCACCACTCAGGCAATGACTTCCGGCCTGCTTTCTTTTAGAGCATCTTAATGAATATCCTCAGACCTGCTTATTCATCTTTCCATCACACAGTTATATTTCAGCTGGGGTTCCTCCCCTGCCTGCCATTCAGTTTCCTTTTTAATGTCCTTTTGATTCTTTTGCTGGTGGTAATGGTGTTGATGGTGTTGGCATTATTCTGTTTTTCTTATTAGTTGTGTGCATATTTCACTTTCTACGTGCCTATTTATAATCTTTCTCTGTGTGCCATCTGTTTTGTGGGTGGCCCCCAAGAGGTGGGGCCACCTGCCCATTAACATTAAGGTCCTCCCACAATCCTAAAGAGGCTGAGGTAACCCATAGTCCCTTGTGGTTCATTAAATGCGCTTGTGGAGTTGGTGAGTTTTAGTGTTTATTGTTTTGTTTGCGGTTTATTGTTTTTTATTCTTTGGATTTGTGTTTTTGGGACTTGTTTGCCTTAGTTTACCTTTACCTTTTCAGGTAGCCCCAGTTGTGCATTTTATCCTCTTCAGAGCTTCATAGTTTCGGAGCAATTGTTTGGAATATAAATCTGTTTATAAAGATCCTGTGTCTTCCCTTTGTGGTTGGACCAGTATTGATGGTTCTTCCCGCTTTGTTCCTTCATGACTGGAAATTTGTGCCCATTCAGCCATCTGTCAAGGTCAGGTAATGATGTTGGATGAGAAGCAATTTCTTACAGTTGGTGTTCCATTTCATCCTGAAGGCATTCAGTAGGGTTGAGATCAGGGGTCTGTCCAGGCCTCTCAAGTACAGGTCACTCCCATCACTCTTTTGCCCACATATTCCTCGTCTCTCCTCTTCACATATCCCCAGCACTACTCCCTCCTGTCCTGCACTTTCTTAGATGTCTCCCCCACTCTTGTTGTTCCACTGATTGTCTCATTTCTTATTCTGTCCTTTTTTGTAACTCTACACATTCATCTCATCATACTCATTTCTGCCACATTTAACATTCTCCTGCGCTCTCTTTCCTGGCCATGTCCCCGCTCCATTCATCATTTAATCTAACCTCCTTGGGGGTATGTGAGACCAGCCCAACTTGGCGCCGGTCTCAAGACAAGATCAATAAGGAGGATTAGTGTCTGGAAGGGCGTCTGGCTACAAAACTTGAGCCAAAACCTTAATGATGGGATCAATCCAGTCAGCTTCGGAAAATGCTTACTCTTGAACACACCATACACAATTGTCCAAGAGGAAAACGCTCCCACGTCAGATCACTTCCTGCTTTTCCGTGTGACTTGGCTTTTATTGATGGTGTCATCAACTGAGGGAACAGACAGTCCGTAAAATGACCAACCGGGTCGCCAATTCATTCTCATTTCTGCCATGTCTAACTTCTCCTGCTCTCCCTTTACTGCCCATGTCTCAGCTCCATGCGTCATTGGTAGTCTTACCACTCTCTTAAAAACCTGACCTTTAACCTTCACCCTAATTATTTGATCCCTCAGTACTCCTGGCACCTTCTTCCAATTGTTCCATCCACACTGCACTCTATGGGTCATCCTGGCGTCTAATTCTCCATCTTGGGCTACCAGTGATCCTAGCTATTTAAACTGATCCGCTCTTTTCAATTAGGCTAACATATGAATCTTCATAATCATTAATCCTTATATTTTCTTTAAAACTCTTCTCCATTCTTCCAACTTCCTCTCCTGTTTCACATTTCCGGTGCAACACAACACAATGTCATCAGCACAAAGCTTGCACCAGGGGGACTGGTCTTTTATTCCAACATGTCCATAAGCAGATCAAAGAGGTAAGGACTTCAACAAGACCCCTGGGGGCAGACCTCCTGCAACTGGAATCTTGTCTGTTACCCCAACACTGCTTTTAACACAAGTCCTCACTCCCTCATTAATATCCTGGACAATCCTCACACACTTCTCTGGTCCTCCTTTCTCTGTCATAGCCTCACCAGACCACTTAATGTGCTACTTCTATCATAGGCCTTCTCCAAATCAATAAACTCCATATTCCCACCTTTCTGTTTTTCTTGATGCTTCTTTATGGGTTTTCTCAATGCAAAGACTGCATCAGTCATTGCATTCATTCTGTCCTCCTCTAATACTTCCATGAGGTCCAGAGAGTGTCTTATGTGTCTTCAGCTCTCCCTTTACTGCTCAGATCTCAGCTCCATCCATCATTGCTGGTCTTACAACTGTCTTAAAAACCTCACCTTTAACCTTTGTCTTTATTCTTTGATCACATATTACTCCTGACACCTTCTTTCAATCAATCCATCCACACTGCACTCTGTGGGTTACCTCTGTGTCTAGTTTTCCATCTCGGGCTACTACTGATCCAAAATATTTAAACTTATCCACTCTTTTCAGTTACTCTCCCTGTAGGCTAACTTCTGAATCCTGGTCATCATTAAACCTCAGATATTCTGTCTTCTTCTTCCTACTTATCTTCAACACTCCATATTCCAAAGTTCTTCTTCACTCTTCCTCTTTTCTGGTTCTACAAAAAACAATGTCATCAGCAGAAAGCCTGCACTAGAGGGATTGGTCTTTTATCCCACAAGTCAACACATGTTTGACCAGATCAAAGAGGTAAGGACTTCAAGAAGAAACCCTGGTGCAGACCTCCTCCAACTGGGATCTTGTCTGTTATCCCACTCGAATCTTCACTCCCTCCTACATCTCCTGGACAATCCTCACACACTTCTCTGGTCCTCCTTTCTCTGTCATAGCACCACCAGACCACTTGATGTGCCACTTCTATCAAAGGCCTTCTCCAAGTCAGTAAACTCCATATTCCCACCTTTCTGTTTTTCATGATGCTCCTATATGGGTTGTCTCAATGCAAAGACTGCATTAGTTGTAGTCGTTGTTCATAATGGCACTCAGTTTTGTCTTCATTCTGTTCTCCTCTAATACTTCCATGGGGTCCAGAGTGTGTCTTACGTGTCTTCAGCTCTCCCTTTACTGTTCAGATCTCAGCTCCATCCGTCATTGCTGGTCTTACCACTGTCTTAAAACCCTGACCTTTAACCTTTGTCTTAATTCTTTGATCACACAATACTCCTGATTCCTTCTTCCAATCGTTCCATCCACACTGCACTCTGTGGGTTATCTCTGCATCTTATTTTGCATCATGGGCTGTCACTGATCTGAGATATTTAAACTTCTCTACTCACTTTCAATAGCTGTCCCTATAGGCTAACATCTGAATCCCGGTCATCATTAAATTTATCTTCTTCCTGTTCTTCCAAAGCTCTTCTCCATTCTTCCAACTTCTTCTCCTCTTCTTCTGTTATGGTGCTACACAACATAATGTCACCAGCACAAAGCCTGTACCAAAAGATTGGTCTTTAATCCCACAAGTCAACACATCCATAACCAGATCAACAAGGTAAGGATGTCAAGAAGACCCCTGGTGCAGATCTCCTCCAATTGGGATCTTGTCTGTAACACCAATTGAGTCCTCACTCCCTCATTCATATCCTGGACAATCCTCACACAATTTCCGGTCATCCTTTCTCTCTCATGCACCACCAGACCACCTGATGTGCCACTTCTATCATAGGCCTTCTCCAAATCAATAAACTCCATATTCCCACCTTTATGTTTTTCTTGATGCTTCTCTATGGGTTGTCTCAATGCAAAGACTGCATCAGTCATTGCGTTCATTCTGTCCTCCTCTAATACTTCCATGAGGTCCAGAGAGTGTCCAATGTGTCTTCAGCTCTCCCTTTACTGTTCAGATCTCAGCTCCATCCATCATTGCTGGTCTTACCACTGTCTTAAAACCCTGACCTTTAACCTTTGTATTAATTCTTTGATCACACAATACTCCTGATGCCTTCTTCCAATCGTTTCATCCACACTGCACTCTGTGGGTTATCTCATCCATAACCATATCAACAAGGTAAGGAGGTCAAGAAGTGCAGACCTAAGTAAAAAGTCTTCTCTTTACAATAAAATGCAGTCATCCTACGTAAAGAGGCCACCACGACCTCTTGTGTGTTCACGTGTCACACCCATAGTAATGAGTAGCATCAAGGCAACCAAGGGTGATGTTACAAGTGTGTGGCACCTGAATGGGAGAGAATAACAAAGAGTAAAGAAAGAAGTTATATTTAAACATGAGGATTTTAAACTCAATAGTGACAATTAAAGTTAAAACATCATAGCTGTCATTTAAATCACAACAGTTAAACGGTATTTTAATTCATCAAACTAATTGTGCTTCATTTTCCAGCATCATAAGACTAATGAAGCTTCTTGCTGTGTTGTTTTCAGCGTTTTCTTTTAACTGATAGATGTACAGTTTGTGAAAGAAGCAATTTTTATCTTTTTCAAAACATAAGAACAATCCATCCATCCATCTCTAGAACTTGTTTAGTCCATTTTTAGTCATAGGGAGCTGAAACCTTTCCCAGAGGACTCCTACACCATTCATTAAAGCCAGCTGGAAAGAATTAATATGGATTATTAACATGTAATATTTGATATTAACAACTGTAAAATGTTTACTATACTGGGTGTGAACCACCAGGGGGCATACAGCTCCCCAAACCCTGGAGGCAACAAACACCGACCCCAGTCTTGCCACACAGCACACGTTCATTCAGCTGTGGGAAACGTTTTTGTCACAGCAGCGCACAGTACAAGCGCCAAATAGCACCAATACACTGTCCCTTTCTTCTTTCTATCCCTTTCTCTCTTCTTCTGTTGCCTCCACTCCTCCAGCAAGCTTCGTCCACCTCCTCCTGACTCTTGTTCCCCGAGTTGTGGCCACTGGTCTCTTTTATACGGCACCCAAAAGTGCTCCAGGTGGTCCATGATCTCCTCCTGGCTGCACTTCTGAGTGTGTCGGCAGCCCTGCAGAGGAGGGGTCAGTTCTCCATGCGCCCCAAAGCCATGGCCACGGTCCCCAGCAGGGTTGAGCTTCCATGCTCCAAACCCGTGGCACTGTAGCACTCCGGGGGGCTGCCCTGTGTTGTCCCGTGGGAGGTATTGCTCCATCCAAGCTCCTTCACCCGGTGCTTCCGTTATGGAGGCGTCCCAGCTGGGTAAGAATCCCAGCTGTCCATTACATGGGTTAGTTGTGGGTGTTCTCACTTTCACAACTGCATAATGAAAAGAAAGACTTTTAAATTCAGGATGGCATGAGGAGAAGAATTTTTATAACTTGTTATTCCTTTGAAAAAGATTAAAGATGATGTAGTTGACTGCTATAATCTCTGGATTGTCTTCATATAGCATTTTCATTTCAGCAAGTGTACTACTTTAGAATAAGGGTCCTACTCCATTAACTGTCTAAAGCACATCGAAATAAATTCCCTCTGTTCTCAAAAATCTCTGTTCTTTTGGCATAAAATGGCACTTGAAATGAAACATTTTCTTCATGTTAAATGATGAGTCCAGATGGCCCATAATGATGTTAAACTGGTGCAATAAATTGTTTTGCCCTTTTTCTCAGACAATTTCTCTGAAGCACTTGGTTTTCTTTTGCTTTTTTTTTAACATTAACATTGGATTAAAGGCAAATGCATTTGCAGTCTATTTGCAAGAAAGCTTTTTATTCAATAGGCTCTTTGGTTAATGAAATGTTGATTGCTAATTTCTTCTGCCAGACAATTATGTAAAGCTTAGACTGTACACTATGTGAATATACTGTATATGTAAAGCATAGAAAATATATTAATATGTCCTGATGAAACTAAAAGTGACCTTATTGTTAGACAAGGAGTGTGTTTATGCTTTTCCTATTGTATTATCAATTCAATTAACACTCTAAATATGTGGAATGTAGAAAGACAGACAGAGAGAAGGACAGATATGAAAGGCACTATATAATAGATAGATAGATAGATAGATATGAAAGGCACTATGTAATAGATAGATAGATAGATAGATAGATAGATAGATAGATAGATAGA
>JANRMT010062816.1:10913055-10923576 GCA_026402145.1 Polypterus bichir lapradei | reverse complement strand
TAGATAGATAGATAGATAGATAGATAGATAGATAGATAGATAGATAGGAAAGGCACTATATATTAGATAGATGGATAGATATTTATTATCATGGAATATATGAGACTCACATGGTACGTTTACAAGATTCATCTACTCCTGCACTTCAAAATTACCAGCCAATTGCCAGTCACCCCACGATATTCCACATCGGACACAGCTACACCCCTATACTCAGAGAAGATCAAAAAACCAGCGAGCTTTTGAATTGAAGATCTCCACCTCATTTAAGAATCGAGAGTTCTGTCTTCAGTTCAAAACCTTGCTGAAATGTAAATGTGTATCGTGTTTGTGAACTGCACTGATTTTTCTGGTAGTTTTTATTCCACAGTATTTTAACAAGTCCTGCATGTGTTTTGCATGTTGTGAGCTTACAACTGGATAACTGATATGTGGATTATGCAACATGAGAAATGTGAGAGTTTGTTTTTTCTATGAATGTATTTGCTGTCATACAGCGTTGATCACCACAGATGTTTATTCTCTCAAGATCTTTTCTATCTTAATTCTTCATGAAAACATAAGATTAAAATTTGACCTTGGCCATCAGTACACAATCTGAGGGACTTTCAAAACTGGACGTGTTTTGGCTGAATGGCCTGTTCTTGTTTGGATTGTTCTAATGTTCTATCAATGCTGGCTTACTGTTTTCTGGACACCAAAAAGAGAAGCAGCAGATGCTGTGTGCAAACATAAATAAGCGGCGTTTTTTTTTAGCTCAATTGAACTAATGCAAAGCATTAGCATCATTAAGTGGTTAAACACACTAAATTTAATAAAAAGTAGTTTCATATTTCTCCAAATTCCTACGAGATACTGTCAATCTGAAATGATATTTGTGTTTGACTTAAAACTGTTTATCATAATCACCAATGGCTTTTCAGGAAGCGGAAACCTGTGTATAGAAAAAAACCTGATCTAACTTCATTCAGTAGTTCTCTCGTTCGCTAGCTAAGTGGAGGTAAGATACACCCCGAGGCTGGCGCGTGAGTGAGGAGGGCCCCGCTCCCCTTCCCTCCCCTCAGCCTGCTGCATCTCTCTCGGATTCGCGCAAATAAATTTGTGCCACAACCGAACTATGATACTTAGCAAGATGACAGAAGTTGCAAAATCAACCTGAATGTTCCAGCAAATTCTAGAAAAAAACGATCTAAATCAGACAGACAGACAGACTTTGGATTTTATATATAGAGAGATGTTCTGTTAACCTGTTCATGTTACACTTTGTATTGTAATAGTCGTGCTGTTATAAGTGACAGTAATAACATCCCATACTAATCATGGGACTGTTCTAATACTGAGTCCTCTCACAAGTCACTACTTATTATAATAACCTCCTGTTTCCTTAAGAGGCGTCAGCTCCCCGGAAATGTTGAAATTGCAGCACATTAAGTAACTAAACAATATAGTAATATGACAGAAAAGGCGATATTCCTCCCATCGTGATTACAGTAATCCCTCCTCGATCGCGGAGGTTGCGTTCCAGACCCCCCCGCGATAGGTGAAAATCCGCAAAGAAGAAACCATATGTTTGTATGGTTATTTTTATATATTTTAAGCCCTTACAAACTCTCCCGCACTGTTTATAAATATTCCCCGCAGAGTTATACAGCATAATCCCTTTGTATTCTCTTAGATATTAGGTAAGATTAATTGAAATTATGTATATAAACACACTGTTTATATACAGTAAAACCTAAATATTATTTTAAAGATATTGAGTGTCTCCGATATCACATATGTTACAGCCATTACGATAGACAGGCCACCAGCAATAAATACGTACAATGCAAGGAAAATAGTATACAGTAAATGTGTGTAGAGTGACACTAAACGTACGTACATGTACTAAGCACTGTAAGTAGAAAATTAATTATGGTTACTCACCAACAATGACACGATGACTTGTCCGATAACAATGAGTTTAATTTTACTGCACAACAAAGGAGAGCATTACAGCCCTTGTAAAGGACCCACTTCAGGCGATTGTGTAGCACTGCCGTTGTTCTTCTTCTGGCAGTCTTCAATCCAAATCCCTAAAGCAGATTCCATCCAGACTACTGCCTTATTACATCCACTTACAACTCGTTTTGCACCCTGGTTACTGCACTGCGGCCGTAGATCTTATATTCCTTTCCTACTTTTTAAATAAAAAGAATCATAGCCTTCAACAAATTGAAAACGTTTACCTTTTCGTCAATCGTTAACATCTTCTTCTTGCGCTTGGGCACGGCCCCTGAAGCAGTAGCAGATCGTTTTGGAGCCATAATGAAGGGCTTGACTATGCACAAAGATAAACACAAAAGAGCACAACTCTTTACACAGCGAAGCACGTTGATGCTGAATGAGCGAGACGAGACTTCCTGGTTAACACTGCATTCAGCGCGCAGGAACTTAACTGCGTGCTCTGATTGGTTAGCTTCTCAGTCAGGAGAACTTAACTGCGTGCTCTGATCGGTTAGCTTCTCAGTCATCCGCCAATAGCGTCCCTTGTATGAAATCAACTGGGCAAACCAACTGAGGAAGCATGTACAGGAAGTAAAAAGACACATTGTCCGCAGAACCCGCGAAGCAGCGAAAAATCCGCGTTATATATTTAGTTATGCTTTCATATAAAATCCGCGATAGAGTGACGCCGCGAAAGTCGAAACGCGATATAGCGAGGGATTACTGTACAGCGGTATAAGAATCACATGAGAAAAATATACTTTAGCTTACATTTAATGACGGTTGACGCGGTTACAGACGGGAAGCATATGACAGACTTTTATCCAGGTGTGGGAATCTGGATCTACGCAGTCTGCCATTTTTCCGTCACCACGCTGAGAGGGTTTTGGGACGGAGGTCCGACAACAGCTTCAAAGGGTTTGGCTGTTGTCCAAGCCTTTTAAATACAGTCTGCTTCACTTGCTGGTCTTCTCTCTCTCCAAACAAGGGCAGGTAAGGACTGAACTCCTCCTCCACAAAATACAGAAATATCATAATGCTTACATGCCGGTTCTCATTCTCCCAACAAGGAAAGAAGATTTTGTACTGACAGAGGACAGAAATACTATTCTGTGTTTAGGCTGACTATGCAATCCTCCAGTTGTCTTTGGCTATCTAATCCAATGCTTGGTTGGCAATTCTAAATGCTGAGCCCCTGTGTGCCAAACTTAGCATGCACATGTGAATGGATACTTTAACAGTGTTGTCCAGATATAGTGACATAAATATTAAAGAAAAAATGTATTATAACACCTCCTTTCTTACTGTAATGTCTGATGTTCTTCTGTCCCTCATCATCATTTCATTATCGCTTTTATTCTTGTGAAATTCAAGCACGATTTGCTAGTACTTTGTTAATCCCCGATGTCTTTTCGCATGACCTTTTTGGGGGGTCAGAACACCACAGGGTCAGCCATTATCTGGCCCCCGTGGAGTAAATTTCAGGTTAAGGGTCTGATGGAAGGTGCTTCTTTTACCTAAACTCCTTAAACTTCAGCCATGTTCTTTTGCTCCCTCATTCTGTTTTCAAAAGAGAACTGCCGACCTGCTTCTTCCTAGCGATGTTGTTATTCCCTATACAATGCACATCAGACGGATCCTCATTATGCCGTCGCCATTGCGTGTCATGTAATATTTCCTCTGCATGTGTTTTGCACAATGTCTGTTAGACGATGTGAACTCAGGATATCGGCACCTGAAAACATGATGGCTCCCATCATTATGGCTTCATTTACCTGAAAGGGCTTTAAAAGACGAGGTGTCTGTATGGACTCCGATTCCGAAAGGATGAGAGATAGCTTTCATTAGTGTTCTCGGTGACCTTTGCTATCGTCAGATTGGTAGGGATGATGCGCTTATCCATTTGCTATAATTTGAAACCAAAGGAGAACACCTGAGACTTGCCGTCGAAGCCCCCTTGTCTGGACTCCATGTTATTCCTGGTGAACGACCCCTGTTTATTTTTTCCAGTGACAGATATTCCCCCCCTGGCTTCTTCAAATGAATATTAGGGCCTTGCCAAAGGTTTCTGATATTGATTTTGCTTTCTTGGTTTACAACAAGATCAATAGGAACTGAGCTTGCCAAACTTTTAGAACTTATTTTTTTGGGGTGGTGGAGGGGGTCCTAAATGCAACCTAAAAATCATTCGCAACAATTGCTTTCATTTTTTTTCTGTCGATAGAAATTGTTGTGTTCACTTTTAACTTTTGCCAA
Source organism: Polypterus bichir lapradei (assembly GCA_026402145.1). NCBI lineage: Eukaryota > Metazoa > Chordata > Cladistia > Polypteriformes > Polypteridae > Polypterus > Polypterus bichir. Next base: position 10,919,334 of record JANRMT010062816.1, on the reverse strand, counting down.
CAGAAACCCTTTCATTTTTTATTCTGAGCATCGGTTTTCTTCAGCCATTTCTTTTATAGGCAGCGTTGCTTCTGATGGCATGCAAAATGAGAATTGTTTCCCAGAAATTGCTGTGTTTAACAGTGACTCCCATTACATGCCTTATCATACTTGGACCCAAGTGTGCAGCCGTCCGTAAGACTTTGCCTGTGTGCGTTGTGACGGGCGGTCGCGGCCACTTCCCGGCCGGGACGCCAATGGAATAGAAGGACTGGGGGAAGAAAGGATCGCTGAGGCAATTCCTCTAGAGGGCACCCCTCCTGGGTGGCTGTGGCACCACGGACTCCTGCAGGGCACACAGGGAGCTGGATTTTGGTGCAGCCCTGTTGGGTTCTGTGTTGGCCACCAGGGGGAGCTACAAAGCCCTATAGAGGATTTACACCCCTCCTGGGAGTTATTCTAGGTAATCCCGATGAACAACCTGGACCACTCCCAGGTGCTGAATAAAAGGAGCCGCCTCACTCCGTTCGAGTCAGGAGGAAGAGGAGAAAGCCTGAGGAAGACTGGAGGTGGAAGGACTGACGGCAAGAAGGAACTGTGTTGGGGTCTGTATCTTGTGTTCTGTGGAAAAAAATCTGGACCAACAAACCATGTGGCAATTGGTGTCCTGACTGTTTGTGTCGGGGTTAGGGTGGTCTGGACATCACAGCGTCTATTGTCCTTTAGGAAATTGTCAATGGACGTGCCATTAGGAGGGCTGCTTACTTACAGTATGAGTGTGTGAGGCACCATTCTTAGTTGTGGGAGGCACCAGGGTGTGCCATCGAGGCCTCATTCTTACCACGCATGGCCGCTGGGACAGGCTTCAGCTCCTCGTGACACTGACGGAGAAAACATGGCAAGAGCAGATGGACAGATAAAAAAAAAAAACCACAATTTCGGAATATGCTGTGCTCGCTATTCCTAGGAGGAATCTTTTCCAACAGGATGAGTCATTGTGGTTTTATGTCAATATCTCCTTATTGTCCTTCTCCTGAATTGTCAAAGAAAGTCTGCAAATATACCAAAGACGAATAAAAAAAAGAAAAGAAATTGAAGGATGAAAATGCATTGAAGCGGTGATCGGCTCTCAATTGTCCAATTAGTCTTTTCATAAATGCGCCCTACTTCAAGAGCCGTAAATACAGTTTCAAATGAGTAGACCGAATGTGCGACACGGATAATATGAAATATTCTATTTTGAGTTTGAAGGACAAGTTAAAGTAAAAAAAAAAAAAAAAACAACCAATACACAAACTGGCCATTACACTCATTTTCACTTGGCCAGTCAGTAATCCACTGAAGACCTAGATTGTCATTTGCTGCAACTAAACTAATACTTATTTTTCATTTTTGGGAAATGCAGTATGCAGCTATATTTTTCTGTCATTATTACTACTTGGACTGTGAGTATACTCCTGACACTTTGTCAGTTATTTCATAAAATAAAAAATAAAAAAAACCCCAACACACGCTCTAATAGTGTAGCTTTAAAGGGTGACATTTGCTGCAGTTGATAATTTCCCTTGTGACTTTAAATCTAACAGTTAATTTCAGGTACGGCTGCTCTCCCTCTTACTCTCTCTGTTTCTTTATATTTGCATAAAAATACCAAAATAAATATATAAAGACAGAAAGAGAGAATTGCTCAAGATCTATTTATATATTATATATATATTGTGACAGATAGGGGGTGCTATCGCTCCCTTGAACCCCTGTCCACGACTCCAAACACCAGGTAAAAGTCCAATAGTTGACTTTATTTAATTGCCACAGTGCACAAAGCACCCTCTCCTCCATTATACTCATAAATCACAAATAAACAATCCTCCGACTCCCAGACGCGTTGCCACCCTTCCACCCAGCTCAGCTCGCCGTCTGGGAGCTCCCACAGTCCTTTTAAATACCCTGACCTGGAAGTGTTCTCAATCCCCAGTCCATGTGATCTTGTATCACTTCCGGGTCAGGTAAAATGTTCTTTTCTTCACCCCGGAAGCCCGTCACTCTTCCTTTGACGAACTTCCGGGTTAAAGGGCACAAAGAAGTCTTCGGTCCTCCATGCAGCTCCCTCTTGCGGCCCCTGTGGTATCCAGCAGGGTCTTGTATAAAAACTACATGTCCCATTACTCCCTGCTGGTCTTCGGGGCACCTCCATACTGCAGGGAGGGCTGCATCTGGCGGCCTGGGGGTATTGGCCGGGATGACAATCCGGCCACATCTCACAATATATATATTATATAGTGCCTTTCATATCTATCAACCTATCAATCTATCTATCTATCTGTCTTCTTATATATAAACATCTATGAGTGGAAGTATGTGTGTCTGTCCGGCCCGGAAGTGAGAGGTGGAGTCGGGGTAAGGGGTCCACCTTAGAGGATACACAAACGATTCGAGCAAGTCGGCAAAACGAAACCTCCTAGGAGAGAGATGCCCAGAGTAGTTCCTTTTTACCTAACATCTCTACCTTTTAATTATCTTTCTGACAATTTCAATAGTTTCTAGGACCCCATGCTTTTTACAGCACGGGCTTACACAGTGTGAGACTTGCTCGGACACCACCAGTCGGAGACCACATCTTTATAAAAGTCACACGTTTGTTTAACATAAATAAACGCAGGTCTCAGTCCCGAACAACACACAAAGCACTTAGCAATAATCACCACAATGAACTTTTCTCTGTCCTTGGCCACCTCTATTCTCCTCCTAGGAGCTTCGTCCTACTCCCACTCCTGACTCTGGCTCACCGAGTATAAGGAGGCAGCGCATTTTATTCCCACCCAGATGTGCTTCAGGTGGCTGGTGACGATCTTCCGTCAGCACTTCCTGGTGTGGCGGAAGTGCTGCCCTTTGCCCTGGAAGCACTCCGGGTGTCCCTGGTAGGTTCATCCGCCATCTTGCCTGGTGTGGCGGAAGTGACAATTTTCCAAGTCCCACGAGGCTTACATCGCCACCTGGCGGTGGCCACGGGTCCCAACGGGTCTGAAGCTTTTCTTTCTTCTCCCGTGGTCCTCTCCTACTCCAGGGCGGTTGTCCCCTCATGACCCGGAAGCTATTAATGTCTCCTTCCGGTCCTTTCAGGCATCCCGGCCGGGTAAGAACCCCAGACATCTGTGACAACAGCTAGTATTCATATATATTACGCTATCGTGGCTGTCCGTTTGTCAGTCCAGGATTTTAAATCACCTGCAGCTCGCACACTGTTTGAACTAGTCATGTCATTATCCAACCCGCTATATCCCAACACAAGTGTCACGGGGGTCTGCTGGAGCCAATTCCAGCCAGCACAGGGCGCAAGGCAGGAACAAATCCCCAGGCAGGGCACCAGCCCACCGCAGGGCACACACACCCACACACCAAGCACACACTAGGGACAATTTATGATCACCAATGCACCTAACCTGCATGTCTTTGGACTGTGGGAGGAAACCCACGCAGACACGGGGAGAACATGCAAACTCCACGCAGGGAGGACCCAGAAAGCGAACCCGGGTCTCCTACTGCGAGGAAGCAGTGCTACTACTGCGCCACCGTGCCGCCCATTGACCTGAAATTTGGTACACATATACTACATGACGTCTACTATCCGCTTTCGAAGTAATGATTGACCTCCAAGGTTATTCCTCTTTTTATTTTTATTTTATTTAATTGTAGAATCAACTCTCGGCAGCGGCCAGCAGGGCGTTAGCACGGCACATGCTTATCGGCACCGTTCTCATCCCTACCACCTTCGCCATCACTTCCCCTACCTCTTCATATCTTAAATCATTCTTGAGGCAGATTGAAGACTTAAGTGCCAGCTTAAGTGAAAAATGAAGGAAAACACACCAAGTAATTGCAACACAAACACTGACTTAATCAGTTTTAACATGAAAAGATGGCGGCAGAAGAAGAGAAGAAGTGGGCGGCTAGGGTGGAGAAAAGAAGAGCTTCTCAGAAAGAGGCAAGCACATCAATCTCTGAGCAAACGAATGCTAAACGTACAGAGAAAGAGCATGAAAACTAGGAATGCTCAAGTCAAGTGTATTCACTGCACGTTATCATGCAGTGTGCCATTACTGGTATTATATACATATAATATATATATATTATATATATATATTATATATATAATATATATTATATACATATAATATATATATTTCTGATCACAATCTGGTAATTTGGATGGTTACTTACCATGTGATGCTTGTAGTCAGCCAGTCAATCATTGAGTTGTGAGAAGCTAGGCATTGTAGGCATAGGCATTGTAATACAAGACAAGACACGTTGTAAGTTTTGGGGTGTTTAGCCCCGTATACTGTAACCAAAAAAACAGCAGTCAGTCGCTTTACAAACATCAGAAAGCAAAAAGACAATGAGGGGAGAAAGGACGGACTTTTTATGGAGGCGGACTGGAGATTGATGTGAAGGATGCTGGGTATTCGTGATGGATTCTGGGAACTGTGATCAAGGGTCATCAGAGGGATTAAATAGACCCGGAAGTGAGTGCTTCCTATAGCCGTCATGGCGTTTGTTTATGTCTGTGAGGCCTCGGACTTTCTGAAGAAGGAAAGAAAGACAAGTTAGTACTCTGTCGTTGACCCCTCGCGGAACGTTTTCCGTAGCAAACCGGGTCGATCCGCTGTTCCCCAAGCACTCGTGCGTGACAGCATGTTATAGAGTACCTGTCAAATGATAGAAAGAGTACACAACACGTGTTTTGCCCTAATTGGGGCTCATCAGACACCTTTGCTTCCAACAAGCATTATGTGGTAAGTAATGTCCCAAATAACCAGATTGCGATCAGACCTATAGATGTAATACTCCGATCTCCCCCCTGGTCAATTAAGTGAACCAGCCATCATGAGACAACATCTAGGGCTCTGCTTCAGGCGCTAACATCTGAGGTTCAATCCATGCAAGGGGATCATAACATTTCAACAACGGTAGACAAAGAGTTTTCCCAGCATCCCTTTCTTGGTGCTCCAATTTGGACACCTGCAAGGCTTGCATGGGTGCTGCAGTTTCAATGGGCAGCCATCTCATTAGAGAGAGCCCCCTGGAGAGGGAATCCCCTACTCTCATGACCAGTTACCTTTGAACTAGAATAGCCTCCTGGAGACAATAATGTTGCACCAGAAGTACACCCATGTCTGGCTTCAAAGACACTCCTCTGGCTCAGCCTGTAGTGGAGAAGGGCAAAGATCACCTGGGGAGCAGTGGAGGAGATGGCAGAAGGAGCCATTGTAGTTGTATTTAAGGATTTTGTGTGGCCAGGAAAAAGTAATTTCGGAGAATTAAAATAAAAATGCTTTGTTGGACATAAACTTGTGTTTGATGGCAGTTGTGTTCATGATTTTAGGGTGCAGGGTGCCACCCACAGGTCATAACATATAAATATATAGTTACACTATTAGAATTAGTATTGTTTTGTGTACAAAAGCCCAGTGAAATTCTTACTTGCTTCTTAGGCAATGTAACCATCACCATGATAACAAAAATGTTTTAAAATATACAGTATAACAATTCAATTTGTCCATTTCTATGCCTTGTAATATTTTGTATAGGTTCTAAAAAGTACTGATAGTTTTTGTTTTCACAGTGTCTAATAGCTTGGGAGACCTGGGCACTGTCTTTGTGCAGCGTGCATGTTCTTTCCTTCGGTTTGGTCACAATGCTTTGCTTTATTCCGTTACCCAAAATACTGTATATGCTTGATAAAGAATCCAGTGAGGGCGAGTGAATGTGCCCAGTGATGGACTGGCATACCTTCCTGTGTTCGTTCCTATTTTTGTGCCTGATTAGATACATCGGGGTCTGACTCCGTAAGCCTCAGCAGTGGAGAAAGTGAGTTCAGGAAAGAGATGGATAGATAGTTTTCATTTAGTGCCTTCCCATCAGCATCGATACATTTGTAATATAAATAAAATGCCCATTCCATTTATTCAGCACTGCAGAAAAGTTCTTTTTGAATGCATCCTTTTGCTTGTTATGGATCACAACTTTTGCAAATACACCCGTTTGAGGTTTTCTCTCTGCACTTTCTACAAAAAAAATTCTTTTCCTCACACCCTTTCAATCGATAAATAAAAAAGATCAACTTGCAGCTCACAGATCTGTCAGTGCCATCGCTAATCTTACTGTGGATTCTGGACTTATTACAAGCATGAGTCACGTGCAGTCATCTCCAGTTGTGATCACTGTATATATACTGTATATATATATATATATATTTTTTTTTTCTATCTATCTATATAATGTATATATATATATATATAT
>JANRMT010062816.1:10840031-10855699 GCA_026402145.1 Polypterus bichir lapradei | reverse complement strand
AAAGAAAGAAAGAAAGAAAGAAAGAAAGAAAGAAAGAAAGAAAGAAATAATGTTCCATTAAAGACAAGCTCAAAAATGACGTAAAGAAAGAAAGTTCCATTAAAGACAATCTCAGAAACGATATGAAAGAAAGAAAAAGAAAGAAAGAAAGAAAGAAAGAATGTTCCATTAAAGACAAGCTCAGAAATGATGTGAAAGAAAGAAAGAAAGAAAGAAAGAAAGAAAGAAAGAAAGAAAGAAAGAATGTTTCATTAAAGACAAGCTCAGAAATTATGTGAAAGAAAGAAAGAAAGAAAGAAAGAAAGAAAGAAAGAAAGAAAGTTCCATTAAAGGTGTCTTTAAAAGGAAGAAAGAAAGAAAGAAAGAAAGAAAGAAAGAAAGAAAGAAAGAAAGAAAGAAAGAAAGAAAGAAAGAAAGAAAGAATTTTCCATTAAAGACAAGCTCAAAAATGACGTGAAAGAAAGAAAGAATGTTCCATTAAAGGTGTCTTTAAAGGAAAGAAAGAAAGAAAGAAAGAAAGAAAGAAAGAAAGAAAGAAAGAAAGAAAGAAAGAAAGAATGCTCCATTAAAGATGCGCTCAAAAATGAATTGAAAGAAAGAAAGAAAGACATGTTCGGTTGTTCATTCATTCATAAACGCACTTCCTGCCCCCTAATGTTCATGCGGTCCTATTACCGAACAGTAGCCACAAATGTCCAGTAAGCCAGTAGAGGAGTCCATCACCGTGACCCCTGCAGTGTTTTGCACGTACACGGCACTCATGCAGCGTATTCATGCTGTATGCATTACAAATGAACACTGCCATTTGATTAAAAGAAATGAATCACAATGGAGCTTTTTGTTTTTTTTTCTTTCCATAGGGAAGTCTGGGAGCTTAATCCTCCAGAAGTTGAGGATTCTGTTCTGCAGCACGCTGCGTGGGGAATGCAAGGTCAGCAGCTGGTAAGTTGTCTCTGCTATTTGGCTTGTGGAAGCCTTTCATTCATATTACGATTTTTGAGACGTTTCCCACTCCAGTAGTGTCCAGATAAAACATAACATTGCCATGGACTAGAGAGGTGAGCTGTACTCCTATTGTTGGCACATTGTGATTTTGTAAGATTGACTATTTAACTAAAGGTAAGGAAGAAAGGTGAACCTTACCTTTGACATAAAAGAGTCTTTTTAGATGCGTTCAAGGATTGACCACAAGTTCTCAATGGGATTAAGTTCTCGGGAGGCTAGGAAACTCCCCAGACGTTAATCCCATTGAGAATTTGTGGTCAATCCTCAAGAGGCGGGTGGATTAACAAAAACCCACCAATTCTGACAAAGTCCAAGCACTGCTGATGCAAGAATGGGCGAGTGCCATCAGTCAGGATTGGGCCCAGAAGTTGACTGACAGTCAGCCTGCCAGGGCGAATTGCAGAGGACTTGAAAACGAAAGAAGGGCCTGCACTGCAAATATGGACCCTTTTCATAAACTTCATGGAATTGTCAATAAAAGCCTTTGAAACTCATGAAATGCTTGTAATTCTACATCAGTATACCATAGAAACATCTGACACAAAGATCTAAAAACACCGAAGCAGCAAACATTGTGCAAATTAATATTTGTGTCATTCTCAAAACGTTAGGCCACGACTGTACATGTACATAGTAGCTGGGTGAATGATGAGGCAGGGAAAAAACCAAATGCTTGGGGTGCCATCCGGGCAAAACCCATGATTCAGCTTCATATAAGAACAAAATGTGAAAACTTCCAAGAGGCGGAATCATTTTTATAGGCCCTGTAAAAATGAATATATTTATACTTAACAAAGATGAAGGGCATATGCCATGACTGCTATTCTCTTCCTTTATCTCCTAGATCTACATATTTGAAAACAACATCTACTATCAGCCTGATGTAAAGAGCAGCTCCTTGCGTCTCACATCTTCTGGGAAAGAAGGAGTTGTTTTTAATGGAATAGCTGATTGGCTGTATGAAGGTGAGAAAGTCCTTTTCAGATCACGGGGACACGTTCTTGCCTTAAATGTCAGGCTGCACTTCTAGTTTTAAATGATCAATCTGTTGGGTCAGACTGTTCTTGCTGTGCATCACCTCTTTCACAACAAGGGGATAGAAGTCAGAATGTGTGTGTCAGCAACCTGGTGTAAATGACAGATGGGAATGTATTTGTACAGTCATCAGCAGCCGGGTCAGTGTCACTGGTGATAAGGTTTACGCTCTAGGAAGGGTGGAAAAAGGGAAATAAAAAAAGAAAAGTTAAATAAATTAAAATTAGAAAACAACATTAAAGAATGCAGAATTGTCTTTTTTTAAGGGTAACCCTTTTTCTGTAATGTTTGTAATTGACTTTGGAGGGTGCTGGAGCTGAAAATGCAATAAAATGGGAAAAAAAAAAAAACATTTTAGGTGAACACTGAAGTGTGGAGAGAAAGAAAGAAAAAAACACAATGAGAATTTGTAGCCCTGAAGACTAAAGTGACTTGGATCCTAATGTTTATATTACATACACGTTTTCCTTTACTTACAAAACTGGTATAGTCCTGTTATTCTGTCTAAAAAAAAAGGTTTACATTTTCAAGGGTGGCACGGTGGTTAGTGCTGCCACACAGCTCTTCTCTGACCTTTGCATGTAATGGTACAGCTTACCTGGGCTCACCTTAGAACAGCGTCCAGTTTGAAGAAAAAGGAGATTGGACTTGCGCTGGTGACTGCTTAGCTCAAAGCATAACTTTGGTATTTTTCAAGGTTAAGTTTTTTCTTCATGGCATGCAATTATTTGCTTAATGAGCGTATTTTATAAAGTTTGAGAATAACTAGCCTGTTCTTATGTTTTATAATGAAGATGATGGATATCTTAGTCGCAATCCACCTTAATAAAAGGATACGTTTCTGTGTGTCCATCCAGTTGCTATGTCTCTGTCCTTTCATCAGATGGCCCATCACAAACATTAGCACCACTTTTATTAATCCTGTACCGAATGGCATATAACAGAGACATACGCATTGCATTTGTCGTTCCAACAGATGGCCCATCACAAACATATTTAGTAATAAAATGCATTTCATTGGTCATTCCAATAGATGGCACATCCCAAATATTAGGACTGCTTTTATAAATTCCATACCAAATGCATACAACAGAGACATATGCATTGCATTTGTCATTCCAACAGATGGCCCATCACAAACATTAGCACCACGTTTATTAATTCCATACCGAATGGCATATAACAGAGACATACGCATTGCATTTGTCATTCCAACAGATGGCCCATCACAAACATATTTAGTAATAAAATGCATTTCATTTGTCATTCCAATAGATGGCACATCCCAAATATTAGGACTGCTTTTATAAATACCATACCAAATGGCATATAACAGAGACACATGCATTGCATCTGTCATTCCAACAGATGGCACATCACAAACATTAGCACCACTTTTATTAATCCTGTCCTGAATGGCATATAACAGAGACACATGCATTACAGTTGTCATTCCAACAGATGGTCCATCACAAACATTAGCACCACGTTTATTAATCCCATACCGAATGGCATATAACAGAGACATACGCAATGCATTTGTCATTCCAACAGATGGCCCATGACAAACATATTTAGTAATAAAATGCATTTCATTTGTCATTCCAATAGATGGCACATCCCAAATATTAGGACTGCTTTTATAAATACCATTCCAAATGGCATATAACAGAGACACATGCATTGCATTTGTCATTCCAACAGATGGCACATCAAAAACATTTCTAGTAATACAATGCATTTTATTTGTCCTTCCAACAGAGGGAACATCACAAACATTAACACTGTTTTTATGAATCCCAACATAAATGGCATATCACAGAGACATATGCATTGCATTTGTCATTACAGCAGATAGTACATCACAAGAATTTGTAATAAAATGCATTGCATTTGCCATTCTAATAGTATGCACATTCTAAACATTACCACTGTTTTAACGAATCCCATACCAAATTAAATATAACAGAGACATATGCATTTTATTTTCCATTCCAACAGATGGTGCATCCAGATTATTTACGGTAGTAATAAATTTTGGTATCCTGCCTTATTATTTTTTCCTTTGTCGTTTTCTTTATTATTATTATTATTATTATTATTATTATTATTATTATTATTATTATTATTATTATTATTATTATTATTATTATTGTTTGAGAATAACAGTGTCAAATTAAGTAAGCACTGTTGTCAATGATTTCTGGTTTTCCCTTTTATAAATTTTCATTTAATTAATCAGCCCCATTTGTTTCAGTGTTAAAGTTTCTGTCAGCTGACATCCTGAAAAAAAAAAATATATATATACAGGTATATACATTAACAATTCACTATTTTCATTTGAAGATGGTGTTCTGCATACAAGAAGGTCCCTGTCAGCTTTTTGTTTCTCTTTAATGTATTTATTTTTGTCGTTTTGGTCTTTGTTTGTTCTGTAAAGTGTTTTTTTCTACAATAATGTGATAGTTTTTTTTTTTTAATAAAAATTTGGATTTTGTGCGTTGATTATTTAATGGTTTTCACCATTTAATGGTTGTCACATTCTAGCTGCCTTTGGAGAACGTGGCCACGTTCGAGTGTGCCACTATTCTTTCAGCATTAAGACCCTCATATTTGCAGATGAATTCATTATTAGCAGATCAGCTGTAGTCATCTTCTGTTTTGAAATCTGACAAAAACACCTGCATGAGATAAGCATAATGCCCATCAAAAGTCCTAGTAACACCCAAGATGACCTCTGGTCCTTGATGACAGACGGGCATGTGCCATCACTCAGCATCCCCGAGACACCTGACAGGACTCAGGCAGTTTTGCAAAGAAGAATGGGGGAAAAAATGGCAGTGTGGAGATGTGCAAAGCTGATAGAGAAAGAGAAAGTCCTGTGCACAAAGACCATCATGGCTATCAAAGGGGTGCCTGTTACACACTGACTTGAAGGGCTGAATACTTAATGTGATCAATTATTTTGTGTTTTTACATTTGTAATTAACTCAGACCACCTTGCAGGGGTCTTTTTTTTAACTTGCACATTAAAGAGTCTTTTTCTGTCGATCAGTGTCAGAAAAGCCAATTTAAATCCATTGTGATTCAGCGTTGAGTAACAATAAAATGTGAACTCTTTCCAGGCTTTTTATCAGCCGTGCTTTTGATTTGGAGGGTTAAATTCACTTTTGAAAGAAGGTAACCTGAACTAGAATGAAAAAATTGGGTCAGGCCAGTGAAGATAATGCTTAAAGTCATTCTGCCATTATATTTTCTAAAGACGTGAATCATTCTTTTAAGTAAATCAGTCATGAAGAATGTTGTATGTCTTTAAGGTTCCTGAATTTTTTTTGCTGATGTAATGCTAATATACTGCTTACAGAGGAACTGCTACAGTCTCACGTTGCCCACTGGTGGTCTCCAGATGGAGAAAGGCTGGCGTTCCTGATGATCAATGACTCGCTGGTTCCAAACATGGCTCTCCCACGCTTAACCGGCAGCCTCTATCCGAAAGGAAAGCAGTATCCGTACCCAAAGGTAAGGGAAAGTGTCGACTCGTTTCAAACAGCTTTCATTAAATTGTGTTCTCTTGCCAGGCGACTGGTGGCTTTCAAGGATTAGGATTAAAGCACTGGATGCTGATTACTCCATGAATACTTTATCCAGGACGGGCTTCTTAAACCTGTTAAATCCAACATCATCTTAATTGAAAATAAAGTCGTTAGGAAGCATGTGGGATTTGTCTGATGATGTTATTTGGCGTCAGTGAAGAAGCCTGTAAGAGCCATTTCCTAGTTACATAAGATTCATAAATATTTTACTAGATGACAATGCATAATCTATGGGAGGCTCGTATAACCCCCATAAATTGAGTAGAATTGGTATATTCTAGCTATTTCTATCTGCTTTGACTAAACATTATGCTTCAGTTAGTGACCAGCCTTGCCATGTGTAATGCGTAGAGGGCACAAGGTTTTTCAACTGTGCCTATGTGCCTGCGGGCCTTTTGAGTGTGTGAAGTAACTTGTAAGAAAACGTGCTTATTTAAGCGCAGAGCTGTACGTTTAAGGTGTACAGAAGAAGAAATTAAGAACGTTTAAGTATAGAAGAAGTTAAGAATCTTTAAGTACAGAAGAAGAAATTAAGAACTTTTAAGTACAGAAATAACTAAAGTTTCTCAAGAAAAGCTAAATTTAAAGAAGATACTTTTTTTCCTTTTTTTGTCTTTTATTCTACATGTGTAACTACTTTTTTCTTTATTCTTGTGTGGATTATTTGCTTTTAACTTTCACTAAATATTTTTTAAACGAACTCGATCTCACTTGATCTTGCCTTATACATCGGTGGCTACAAAGCCCTTAATGACACTTGTGTATGTGCTTCGTTTCTTTGTGAAAAGACTTTTCAGTTCAGAAAATATGTTTAGCATGTAATGTTATTATTACATACAGAGTATGGCGGGTGGTTCAGTGGTTAGCACTGCTGCCTGACACGTATGGTGTCCTTGAGTAGCACCTGGTTGTTGTCTATGTTCAGTATGCATGTTCTCTCCTGTATTAGCGTAAATGTTGTGAGACATACTAGGAATGTTTATTGGGTTTGTCTACTCTCGCTCTGCACACAGAAAAACACACATACAGGCAGCCATCCTATCCAGACAAAGTCTCGAGTGGTGCCACGTGCCAGTCACTCCGCAGTAATCTGCATAACATTTCCTATATAGCGATTCACTGTCACCTGCTCTAACAAACATGCGGGTTGTCATCGTGACACACACACACTGTAAAAGCTCAACGCTTTTGATTATACGCCACTTACTAATCAAACTATGCCTTAGTTTTAGCGCAAATCAAATTAAATCAAAATTTATTTATAAAGCACAATTTTAAAACACCATAAGTGTGAACCAATGTGCTGTACAATAAAATAAAAAAAAATCAATAATAAATCAGTAAAGAAACGAAAGACAAAAATTACATAAATACTAAAACAAATAAGTTAGAGGAATCGATTAGAAGATAAACAAATTACAGAAAAACAATAGATATAAAAAAATTTATAAATTAATAATAAAATTGATACCAAAGTTACAGTCATATGAAAAAGTTTGGGAAGCCCTCTTAATTCTTTGGATTTTTGTTTCTCATTGGCTGAGCTTTCAAAGTAGCAACTTCCTCTTAATATCTGACATGCCTTATGGAAACAGTCGTATTTCAGCAGTGACATTAAGTTTATTGGATTAACAGAAAATATGCAATATGCATCATAACAAAATTAGACAGGTGCATAAATGTGGGCACCCCAACAGAGATATGACATCAATACTTAGTTGAGCCTCCTTTTGCTCCTTTGAGCCTCTCGACGTTGTCCTCCTATAGCCTGTGATGAGTGTCTGGATTCTGGATGAAGGTATTTCTGACTATTCTTCCGTACAAAATCTCTCCAGTTCAGTTCAATTTGATGGCTGCCAAGCATGGACAGCCGGCTTCAAATCATCCCATAGATCCATCCATCCATTTTCCAACCCGCTGAATCCAAACACAGGGTCACGGGGGTCTGCTGGAGCCAATCCCAGCCAACACAGGGCACAAGGCAGGAACCAATCCTGGGCAGGGTGCCACATCCCATAGATTTTCAATGATATTCAAGTCAGGGGACTGTGATGACCATTCCAGAACATTGTACTTCTCCCTCTGCATGAATGCCTTTGTAGATTTCGAACTGTGTTTTGGGTCATTGTCGTGTTGGAATATCCAACCCCTGCGTAACTTCGAACTTTGTGACTGATGCTTGAACATTATCCTGAAGAATTTGTTGATATCGTGTTGAATTCATCCGACCCTTAACTTTAACAAGGACTCCAGTCCCTGAACTAGCCACACAGCCCCACAGCATGATGGAACCTCCACCAAATTTGACAGCAGGTAGCAGGTGTTTTTCTTGGAATGCGGTGTTCTTCTTCCGCCATGCAAAGCGCTTTTTGTTATGACCATATAACTCAATTTTTGTCTCATCAGTCCAAAGCACTTTGTTCCAAAATGAATCTGGCTTGTCTAAATGAGCATTGGCATACAACAAGCGACTCTGTTTGTGGTGTGAGTGCAGAAAGAGCTTCTTTCTCATCACCCTGCCATACAGATGTTCTTTGTGGAAATTGTGCTGAATTGTAGAACGATATACAGATACACCATCTGCAGCGAGATGTTCTTGCAGGTCTTTGGAGGTGATCTGTGGGTTGTCTGTAACCATTCTCACAATCCTGCTCATATGCCGCTCCTGTATTTTTCTTGGCCTGCCAGACCTGCTGGGTTTAACAGCAACTGTGCCTGTGGCCTTCCATTTCCTGATTTCATTCCTTACAGTTGAAACTGACAGTTTAAACCTCTCAGATCGCTTTGTGTAGCCTTCCCCTAAACCAGGAGACTCAACAATCTTTGTTTTCAGATCTTTGGAGAGTTACTTTGAGGATCCCATGCTGTCTGTCACTCTTCAGAGGGGAGTCAAAGGGAAGGAAGCACAACTTGCAATTGACCACCTTAAATACTTTTTACCACTCATGATTGGACACTCCTCTCCATGAAGTTCAAGGCTTAAAGAGCTAATCCAACCAATTTGGTGTTGCAAGTAATCAGCACTGAGCAGTGACAGGCATTCAAATCAGCACAATGACAAGGGCACACACATTTGTGTGATTTAATTTTATGCAACTAAATACTGCATCTCTAAAAATCTTTGTTCGTAAAACACCGCAGTGCTCAGATGTTCCTAGGAAATGAAAGACATACCATTGTTATCTTTTTTTGTTGAAAGGAGAGTCAATTATTATGCAGGCTGAGAGGAGTTCCCAAACTTTTTCATATGACTGTACTCATATACTGTTAAAAGCATTCGAAAACAAGTGTGTTTTAAGTCTTGATTCAAAAATTTGAGTTGATGGTGCTGACCTAATTTCAATTGGCAGAGCGTTCCATAACTTTGGTACTAGAACTACAATGGCACGATCACCCCTTGTCTTCATCTTAGACTTTGGCACGACCAACAATTGCTGTTGAGAGGAACGTAAAGAGCGGACTGGTATATAACGAACCAGCAACTTGGCCAGATAGGATGGGGCAGCACCATTTAGTGACTTATAAACTAAAAGTAAAATTTTAAAATAAATACTAAATTCAACTGAGAGCCAATGAAGTGAGGCCAGAATTGGAGTAATGGACACAACTTTCTGAGACCCGGTAAGAAAATGAGCAGCAGCATTCTGAACCATCTGTAGCCGAGAAAGATGAAAACTAGAATAAAGTGAATTACAATAATCAAGGCACGATATAATAAAAGCATGGCATACCTTCTTCAGATCAGAGTGCCCTAGAAATGATTTGTCTCTAGCAAGCAGTCTAAGCTAAAAAAAAATTATTGAGGAGCAAACTCAGCAGCCTTAATAAACCCTGTGAATAGGCAAGTAGCGATCTGACTCACACTTGGTACCCTTTTACTATTTCAATTACTCTAAATAAATGAGAAAGTATAGAAAATATAAAAACAACGTGGTATTTATTAACATATAAGAATGTAGCGGTGCTTGAAACTTCAACTCCCAGCAGTCCTTGTTGGGTACAACGATGCCGGCGCGACATTTAAAAGGGGGGCTAGTGTTACCAAAATTGGAAGAAGTCTTTTGTGTGTCGTGTCTGGAGTTACCTGTCTGTCAGCCTTCCGTTTTGACACTTGAGGATTCTCGTCTTGTCCTGGATCGTCTCCTGTTCTGGGTGTATGGACTGTCTGGTGTCTCCCTGCTGCATGGGGACTGTGTGAGGATTGTTGTGGTCTTGGGAAGAAAGCAGCGCTTCTGATCCCAATCATACGCCATAATCTCATCAGGAAATACTGGTAGGACTGACCCTTACATTCATATACAGCGTGTTCATCTCTGGACTATCTACCATCATTTCACGTCATCAGTTGTCGTTTTCATGGACTTCATAGTGTGTGATTTTTGTTATTATTGAGTTTGTGTTTATTGTACATCGCCATAAGAGGGTACTGGGGGTGGGACCGTTGTTTTCATTTTTTATTGTTTAATATATTCTTTAATTGCTGTTTTATTAGCGGTCGCTTTTTTGTCTCTGCTTGCGAGTGTGTGTGGGTCGGGACAAAAAAATAAATAAATCACCGTCTCCTTGACGGTGTGATTCATAGCAGCACCGGTGAATACCATATAGAAGAAAATGTAATTGAAAATAAAATAGATAGCAAAGTCTGGATATGAGTAACTGGTTATAAACTTTCGCCACACCAAAAAGCCTCTTGTCTGGTCACTGTTCACGGAATGGATGTGGAAGAGGGGCACTCCTACAAGTACTTGGGGGTCCACATCAGTGACAGGTTGGGCTGGTCTCAGAACACAGAGGACCTAGAGAAGAAATGTAGCGCAGATTATTGTTTTCTTAGAAGAACGCACTTCTTTAATGTGGGAAATGACAGCCTTCACATCTTCTACAACTCTGTGATTTTCTGTGTAGCTGGCAGCTTTTTTCACTCAGTGGGTGGTAGAATGTCCATGTAGTTCTGTGCTGTGATAAATCGGACTACTTGTGATGAAGAAATGCCTTTGGAGCAGTGATCTACATCAGCACCAGAATCTACAGGTTCCACATCATGCAAATGATTGTTAAACGCGACGTATGAGAGAAATCGTACCTCAGTATACAGTCAATACAAACACAGCCAGCTTGTTGGTGAACATTTCTGCTGCATCTCCATTACGTGCTGCCATCTATTGATGGTAATAACTTGTGGAACATTGTGTTATAAATAGACAGTCCATAGTTATGTCATTGTGAAAAAGGTGCTTTGAAACAACAAGATGAATATTTTGACAATAATGACAGTGATCAAGATAATGGCAATCAGTTGAATGATGTGGAACCTGTAGGCTCTGGTACTGATGTGGATTACTGCCCCGAAGGTGTATCATAAGGTGTCCGATTTATCACAACTGTGAGGACAGAACTACACGAACATTCTTAAAGTCACTGTGCGCAAACAGTCACCAACTAGCATGTTAAGTGCACCACGTGTGGACAGCCCAACGGAAACACGTCATATTAGTGGCGCATGTGCTTATAAGCCTGCACTCTGCATGGTGCCATCTAAAAGAACTCTCAATCAAATGGAGACGTATTGTCACGTTGCAGGCGAAAATGAAAAATGAACAGTTCCTTTACATCATTGTCGGGCAACCGGTGTGCCGCGGCGCACTGGTGCGTCGTGGAATATTCTAGGGGCGGCGCGAAAACTTTTGTAAAATATTTAAAATTGGTAGCGTTTTTGAACTTTTGGTTGATTAAAAAGTTAATGTTTAAAAAAAATATTTTATGCTGGAAAAACAGATAACAGTTAATCAGATTGTTGAATAAACGAATGTTTTTATTTTGAATGCAAGTTAAAATTTTCGCTGTTCACGATTCATCATAATATCAACACAAGCGGTGTCAGAAACACATCTCATCAAAAGTCTCGTTGTCAGAAGATCTCACTCACTGTACGGATAGAAGAAGGCGGAGCAAATATAGAACGAGAAAATACGGACGCTACATTTCGGCTCTTTCCGACGAGAGAGTATCGCTGCAGCTGCAGCTCTCACCACTTAATCGTCTGAGCATTACTATGGAAAAATTAACTTTATTTTCGCTCTGACACCGCTGATCAACACAGTAAACTTTGTAAACTCAGTGACCTTTTCCAGTTCTTTGTGGTGAAAAACATTTTGTTGTGACGCAAGCATTCGATACTTCCTTGTAATTTAATTCTCAACGATTATCACTCGCTTTTTATTTACGGTAATTTTAATTAAACTTTATCTAGAAAAATTCATACGTAGTTTATTCTCGTCACGACTTCATTTATGGGCAGTCCCTCAGGTGCACCGCGAAAGAAAATTTTTGGACTTAGTGCGCCGCAACTCGAAAAAGGTTGCCTTTCACTGCTTTACATGTTTGACAGTGCTACTCTTGATAATATGGCGGCACGGTGGCGCAGTGGTAGCGCTGCTGCCTCGCAGTAAGGAGACCTGGGTTCGCTTCCCTGGTCCTCCCTGCATGGAGTTTGCATGTTCTCCCCGTGTCTACATGGGTTTCCTCCAGGTCCTCCCACAGTCCAAGGACATGCAGGTTAAGGGCATTGGCGATCCTAAATTGTCCCTAGTGTGTGCCCTGTGGTGGGCTGGTACCCTGCCTGGGGATTTGTTCCTGCCTTATGCTCTGTGTTGGCTGCAGCAGACCCCCGTGACCCTGTGTTAGGATATAGCGGGTTGGACAATGACTGACTGACTGATTTACTGACTCTTAATAATAAAACCTGTTGCTTTTTTATTCATTTCTGTACATTTTGTGCAAGTTTTTGTTAGGGTTCATTATTTATCCTAAATGCAGCGTCCTGGTAATGAGTGGTCCAGCAGTCAATGTTGTTAATGGCTTTTTTTTTTTACTTAGCAGAGCAAAAGATTAAAGTGACAACACCTCATTTAGCTGCCATACGGCATGGCCCCCTGCCGCTGTCCGTGCTCATCCCCGTTCTTTAATCTGCATATACTTTTGTTTTAACTATGGCTGTTCTGACATTATGCACAAAATGCCAGGTTATTGAAGACGGTATGACCTTTTACTGCAATATGGATTTGTAGCTCACATCGATCCATGCTGGCATTATCACCCCTCAGTATTCCATTAAGGGTCATGATGCAGCCTGATCGAACAGAGAGCTGTAGCTTCAGTGCGTGGCTTATAATACTTTTAGGACTTTTTTTTTGACTTTCGATATTACTTTTTTTGTGGAGAAACACAATATATCAATCCAGCCATTACAGAACCTGTTAAGTCTATGTGCCATGATAATGAAGGGCAAACCTTTTTTTTATAATGTGATTTTAGCTTTTAATTGTTATTAGGTCTCCTTTAAATTTTACAAATTCAGTTTTCAACCTATATAGAGAATTTCGAGTAAATATTGTGACCAAATTCATTCATCGCCATTTTGTTTTCTTCATGAACGAAACCATTTTGCTATGACGTGAGTCCCAGATGTGGACGAGTGGATCGCTGTGAATGGTTAGCAATGGCAAATAATTTGACAAACGTCTAAAGGGAAACAAAAAAGAAAATAAAACCATCTCACCTTACAGTTATGGCATAATCCATATACCCGTTATCCAACTGTATGCTCAAAACGTGCATTTTGCTAAAATGTCCTTAAATGCATACGTCCAGAAAAATCAGTGCACGTAAACAGGAAGCATTCCCCTGCTACTCTGAACACTTTAGGACCCTGTCCCCCACAATGCAACATTTTGGCACTAGGAAAGGCGCTATATAAAAATTATTGTTCTTATTATTACTATAACCCCAGTATGGGTGGAATTGTGGCTCTGATGATCTAGGGAACTGCGCAGGCAGTCAGGCAGTTGCCAGTTTAAATCCTCTAAATGCCAGAAGTGACTCTAAACAGTTGAGAAAGGCCCTTAACCTGCATTTGCTTCGTCCTGAGTATGACGTTAATCTGCATCCAGCCCAGAAAGCAGGTACAAAAACTTAGGGGATGGTGACAGGATTGGCACTCCAGCCACCATACAAAAACCTCACTCTGTTCCAGTGTGGTGCTGATGTGTCACCTGCTGCACTTGGGTCCCAATCCATGTGGTGGGTGCGGCAATGTGCTAATGGATTTAGATCGGGTTTTTTTTCTATAATTTGCTTGAACATTCCAGTTGATTTTGCGACTTATCTCATCACGCTAAGTATCATAGTTCGATTGCGGTACGAATCTGAGACAGAGGGTATGGGCCAAGAGGAGGGGGCGAGGCCCTCCTCACTCACGCGCCAGCCTCCGTTCGAGTCATTGTACTTCTCGCCACATGTTGGAGCGCACCTTGCCTCCACTTAGCTAGCGATATCTGTTTATTCAACAGAGATTATCATCTACAGATTGTTAAAGAGTAAAGTTTGACACTTTTGAAAGAGAGAGATCAGAGCTACGTGTGTTTTAGAGGGTACCTGCTGATTGCCAGAGATATCATTGGCCACGTGCTTTTCTCCCCATGTGGGTGACGCTCTCCCGTCAGAGATGAACACGATCAGATACAGTGCCAGCATTTGACGTTTGAGAATACCTACCTTCTGCTTGGCCAGAATTACATTTTTTTTTTTTTTTTTATTGATTTTTAAAGTTTGTCCTGTTTCACTACTATGTGGTCAGAGCCACGGTAGGCAGCTTGTATATAATATATCATAAAAGACTGCCAGAGGCTTTGAGCTCTGCGGTCGTCAGTAGTTGGTCCCCAATTGAATGGTGACTTCCTGTGGGACTCCAGTTAATATACTGATATGATTGCAGGGGACGTGAATTTGGTTGCAATGTAAGTGACCTCAAAGTCCTTCTGGATTTTTTTCCTCCTCCATTTTAAGCAGACAGATGGAACATGTTTGTAGCACACCCACGTGTCTGACACTCTCTATCTACAATGTGAACGTATCTGTCTCTCTTATAGACTGTGTGTTTATTTTGTATACATTGACATGCAGGTTAGGTGCATTGGCAATCCTAAATTGTCCCTTGTGTGTGCTTGGTGTGTGTGTGTGTTTGTGTGTGTGTGTGTCCTGCGGTGGGCTAGCACTCTGCCCAGGATTTGTTCCTGCCTTGCGCCCTGTGTTGGCTGGGATTGGCTCCAGCAGACCTCTGTGACCCTGTGTTAGGAAATAGCGGGTGGGACAATGACTGCATCCATCCATCCATTCATTTTCTTAACCCGCATATCCAGAGCAGGGTTGCATTAAAGCACAAAACACTCAAAGCTTTTCCAGCCTTTATAATGTGCAAAAAGCTTCCAGTCCTGGTGTGAAAATGAAACCGCGTGTGGCACACCTAGAATATTAGATACCTAGAAATACACAATAGAATAAAAAGTTGAACATACATTTGAAAGTAGAAAGGAACAACTTACAGCAATTTATTTTAATGTAAAAGCGTAATTACCATGGTGGTTTATAATACATTTAACCAAAAATTCACTTGAGAGCCTTTCACGTTCTTTTTCTGTGGATGATCATATCTTTCTGCAAATCTTCAAAATCTTGATAGCGTTTAGCTTGTTCTCAGTACAAAGTTAGTGCTCAAATATTCTAAACGCATCAAAGGCCTCATCAAAGAGACGCTGCCTTTCAGTGCCATTCGGTGTGCTGTATGCTCCACAGACAGTCTCGGAGATTCTCTGAAGGCCTGCTCACCGGGATTCTCTTTTATTATCATGACACACAGAGTCCATTTTTCATATTTTTCTTTTTGTAGCGACTGCTTCCCTGTTTTGTTGTTTATTGCCTTTCTTCTTTGTTTGTTGAATGCATTGTAAATCGTAAGGTGGTAGGGCATTTCCATCCCTCAGAGCTGAATTCCACTTGTTCTTCTACATCTCATTTTTTTTTATTTTGTAGATATTATTTAAATTCCTTTAACATTCACACAGCATGCCAACTGTGTGGCTAACATTTACTGGCATGGTTTACTGAGTCAGAAGCTTTACCATGGAACCTTTAACTCTGAAAACACATTTTATTAATATAATAATAATAATAATAATAATAATAATAATA
The DNA here is from genome assembly GCA_026402145.1 of Polypterus bichir lapradei. NCBI lineage: Eukaryota > Metazoa > Chordata > Cladistia > Polypteriformes > Polypteridae > Polypterus > Polypterus bichir. The sequence continues at coordinate 10,840,040 of JANRMT010062816.1, read as the reverse complement.
ATAATAATA
>JANRMT010062816.1:10802741-10817015 GCA_026402145.1 Polypterus bichir lapradei | reverse complement strand
AGATAGATAGATAGATAGATAGATAGATAGATAGATAGATAGATAGATAGATATGAACACAATCCATAAAAAAGACCAGTACCAGAATGATTTCCACCTTGAATAGCGTCCCGTAATTCATTCAATGCCTTTTTATCTACCATTATGAGAATTCTAACAACTTGAAGCGCAATCCAAGGACAATGACAATTTTCAAAGCAGGTAAAACCATAAAAACAAGTTAAACTAGGGCACAGAGCCTAAATCCAAAAACTGTGACTCAACAGGTTAAATTGTAATACAATTGAATGTTTTGCTATAACAGAGAAGGCGCTGAAGTAACACACATAATAAAACGATCATAATCCCCCTGCCACCTTCTTATGGCTTCCTTTTAAATTCAACGCCTCATCTTTTTTCTCCCAGCAGCCCCAGAGTGAAGAGCTGAAGCTGCCTAGTGATTGAGGTGCTGCTGAGGCTTCTGGGAATTGAAGTCTTTTCACATAGCACTGCTACTTAGTGATTCAAAGAGTCTCAAATTCTGCAGAGAGGAGTCTAAGAGTATGCCGCACCATGCCTGCTTCAGAGGGTGTTAGTTAATTTGTCGCACTGTAACATTACCTCTATGTGATTGGCTCACATTTACATAACATTTATTTCTATAGACCATTTTCATACAAAGGTTTTAAAGTAGTTCAAAGTGCTTTACAACATGTCAAAGACGTATTTACATGAAAAAAAGAAAAAAATTTAGATAAGAATAAAAAAGAAAAAATATACAAAAAATAAAATAATGCAAACTTACATAAGAAAGACATATAATCAAGAGAAATAGAGTCCTTAAAATGTGAAATTGTAGCCCACTGAATGACACTGTTGATTAATGTGCATCCTGGTTAACTTGTTTTGAGGCTGGAGGGAGGAAGTGGGCACAGCACCATGCCACCATCTATCTATCTATCTATCTATCTATCTATCTATCAAGAAATTTATATATATTTATGGATATATAAATTAAACAATTATATATAATTCTCTTTCTAGCCAAGAACAGATCAGATTACTGTCCGGCATCTAACTTCAGGAAACTGGGAGGTTACCAAAATATTGGCTTATGATGAAAACCATCAGAAACTGTGAGTATCTTGCAGTGTGCAGTGCTGTACAGTAGTGAAGTCAAAATACTTTCCTCCTGTACGTGACTGTGTTTTGAGAATATTTATGCTTTCCATGTGTTTAAAAGTTTCTGTCTATGTTCAGTTTTACTTCACTATGTTTTCCAGTGCAAGTGTCTACTTTTACTCGGATATGTATTGCTAGACACTTTTGTTACTGCAATATTAAATCAAAAATCCAAGAGGATACACTAAAACACATCATTTTTTACTCAGTCATTTATCTAAAACACAGCCTTTCCCTACTTTAGGAACGACCTCTTTAGGAAAGTTTGCATGTTTGAAGAGACCGGGATGATTTTGAAATGCATGCTGCTGGCACATGCAGCCCTTCTCCACTTTGCCATAGCCTGCAGAAGGGGGCGGGGCCGGATGTTACCGAGACGCACTCTCAACGGCTGCTGAGTGGCTAATCTGACAGCTGCGGCGAGGCGTACCCGTGCATTCATGTGCTGTTCACGTGCGTTGTTCACATGTTTTCTCACTTTATTCTGAGCATCATGGGCTCCTAAAACAGATGGACAAGCCCCCAAAAAAATCTGAATGGCCATTCCATGGGAATGTGAAGTAAGAAGTGCCAATAGTGGCCTATTAACCATCGTTTAATGTTTGTTTTGATGACTCATGTCATTATTAAACTAATAATGTTAACTTTCATGCAGTTTGGTGTTATTAGAACAGAAAACAGGGGGTCATTTGTGTGCTTAACTATGTTTTCCATTTAAATTGTGCTTAATTAGATGTTTGCATTTGCAAAGGGATTTTCAGAATTGGATTAGTTGCTTCTGCTTCTTAAAGCACAGGGAGCCTGCACGCCTCTCCTATTAGTGCCTACTCCACTGAATTAAGATGCAATCATTAAGATGTCCGCTTACCCAGAATGACACGGCTTCATGTTGCTCTTGCTTGGCTCCTTCTTTAGTGCCAGGAATTCGACTCACACACAAAAAAAGAAAGCAAACTCACCTACAGTAAGAGAGAAGGGGGATTAAGTCAGAGACCATCTGCTCACACCTTCTGGATGACCTGACCCTACAGAAGACAACGCCAGGCCACACATAGCTGCCGGTGTGTAGGTGCTGACTTGGCCTGTCTTCTCTCTAAGGACCTTCACCCCACAAAGCACCTTTGGGATGCCCTCGATCACAACATCTGGAGATTTGGCTCTCTGCCTTGCTGTGGTCAACAAGTTCATTAACCCCTTCTTTAGGAATGATTTGACTTCTGACAAGTGTCGATTCAGACACTCATTGCCTCAGTGAATCAGATCTGCCAAGTGCTATGGACTAGGAGTCCCAAAAACAGTGACAGTGCTACCAATGCCAACTGGAGGGGAAATGATGTTCCTACATTGATGGATTAAAGGCCAGAAGTCCACAAGACCATCATCATCAAGTCCTTCCATGAGAACCCTAAATACAATGAGGACTGATCATTTATGTTAGGTAGAATGCCTAGAGGGGGCTGGGTGGTCTTATGGTCTGGAACCCCTGCAGATTTTATTTTCTCTCCAGCTGTCTGGAGTTTTTTTTTTTTTTTTTTCTGTCCTCCCTGGCCATCGGACCTTACTTTTATTATATGTTAATGAGTTTTGTCTTATTTTAATTCTTATTTTGTCTTTTTTCTCTTTTCTTCATCATGTGAAGCACTTTGAGCTACATTATTTGTATGAACATGTGCTATATAAATAAATGTTGTTGAAACACTGTCTAAAAACCCTGGCCAGATACCAAAATTGCCGATCAAAGGATTGTTATAAAACAAAAGATTTTTTTTATTTTATTGATTTTATTGTAGGCGCAGTGGGTAGCGCTGCTGCCTCACAGTTAGGAGACCTGTTTTCACTTCCCTGTTCCTCCCTGCATGGAGTTTGCATGTTCTCTCCGTGTCTGCGTGGGTTTCCTACGGGTGCTCCGGTTTCCTCCGACAGTCCAAAGACATGCAGGTTAGGTGCACTGGCGATCCTAAATTGTTCCTAGTGCGTGCTTGGTATGTGTGTGTGTGTGCCCTGCAGTGGGCTGGCACCCTGCCCGGGATTTGTTCCTGCCTTGCGCCCTGTGCTGGCTGGGATTGGCTCCAGCATACTCCCGTGACCCTGTGTTAGGATATAGTGGGTTGGATAATGGATGGATGGATTTTATTGTAGGCGGCTTGGTGGCGCAGTGGTAGCGTTGCTGCCTCACAGTTACGAGACCTGGGTTCGCTTCCCGGGTCCTCCCTTTGTGGAGTTTACATGTTCTCCCTGTGTCTGTGTGGGTTTCCTCCCACAGTCCAAAGACATGCAGGTTAGGTTCATTGGCGATCCTAAATTGTGCTTGGTGTGTGTGCCCTGCAGTGGGCTGGTGCCCTGCCTGGGGTTTATTTCTTGCCTTGCACCCTGGGATTGGCTCCAGCAGACCCCCCGTGTCCCTGTAGTTAGGATATAGCGGGTTGGATAATGGATGGATGATTTTATTGTAATCAATCCATACAAATAGATCCATTTTTACAAAAAAAAGGACTGAAAACAAATCAACCTGAGAAAGAGAGCATGGCCAACCGAGTAAAACGTAAAGCTAAATAAATTGATGAGTTTAATAAGCGGATAAAGATAAATGGAGAAGAAAAAGCTTCCTCAGTGCTTTAAGAGCTTACTCTAAAATATTATTGATTAGATCCTGCCAGGTTTTGAAAAAGTTCTGTACAGATCCTCTAACTGGGAATTAGATTTTTTCCAGTTTCAAATAGTATATAACATAAGTTACCCACTGACTTAAAAGAGGAGAGTTAGGATTCTTCTAGTTTAGCGAAAAAAACTAGTTTAGTCTGCGTGCCAATGGTGAAGTAAAGGCCATTACAGTTTGTTTGTCCTTCTCCACTTTAAGCCCCTCTGTGAACCCACCAAACACAGCTGTTAGTGGGTAAGGAGGGATTGGGACACCAAGGCTGTCTGAAAGGCACTTAAACCCAAAAACATGTGACCCAGTGAGGCTGGGACTTGATTGCAGCGTTCACAGGTTGGCTCTTTCCCTGGAAAAATTTTGGACAGTTTTAAGTGAGACAGATGTGCTCGATTATATAATTTTGAGTTGAATAATTGTATGCTTTGCGCATATGGAGCTCGAGTGGGTTCTCTGCATTGCTACCTTCCACTCCTTTTCTGATATGTTGAGTGGGAGATCCTTTTCACGCTGTCCTCTTGGATCTTTGAAAGGGAGGGACTCTAAAATATTTTTATATATTGCAGAAATGCTGTCTGAGTCCTCGAAACTGAGCAATATTTTTCCAGCATAGAGAAAGGTGCAGAGATTTTTTATTTTAACAAAGATACTCAGACTCCGTAGAGCATGAAAGACAAAGCATTAACGCAATCCCAAGTAAACAAAATCCCATAACAGGATATCCAAAATGAAGTCAAAGAACAGAGCACTGGGTCAAAAATCCATTCATTAAAATAAGTGCAGAAGAATCCCTGGACTCAGTAGAGACTCCCAAACACATTTGAAATGAACCACCAGGAACTGTGGGAGACCCTCCAGTTTAATAGGACGGAGGGCAGTTCCTGGTGGTGATTGACAGCTTCCCCCACTCACAAAACATATGCAACGTGGCACAGGCATAGAGAAAAAAGCACTGTGACGGATGGCGGCCAGTGACATTACCCGGCCGGGGTGTCTCCGAAATGGAAGGACAGTGGGGCTGGACTTCCAAAGGGTGCTGTCACCACCAAACTCTAACTTAGCAGCCCAACCGATTCCCACAGGGCATTATGGGAACTATTATTGGTCAGCACAACCTTATTGGGTTCCGTGGATGTCGCCAGGGGGAGCTGTGGGAGCTGCAGAACCCTACTTTGGGATTCAGCCACACATGGAAGCAATTCCAGACCTCCCTAACGAACCACTGGGTGTGTGGCTTAGAAAGGAGTAAGCCCCTCAAAGATGGCAAGCCATAGTCGGAGGACAACACTTGTGAAGCTTGACTGTGGAGAAAGAAGAAGGAGGCTGCAAGGCTCTGGAGGAAAGGGATGATTTACTGTGCTTGTGACTGTTGGTACCCATCCTCGAGACTCCTCTGGGTTGGGGTGCCTTTCCCTGAGTAAAGGACTAAACTGCTGGCGTCAATGCCTGTTTTGTGTCGGATTGGGGTGGCAGGTGCGCCCCTGGTCTTCACAGCACGTAGCAATTGAAACTATCATTAATATAAGTCAATGACCCAAAAGAGAACAAAAAATGTATAAAACAAGAAGATGAACCCTGGCTTCAATATAACACCAAGGAGTGCAGGTGCCCATTCAGTCAGTTAGTCATCATCAAACCCGCTATATCCTAACACAGGGTTATGGGAGTCTGCTGGAGCCAATCCCAGCCAGCACAGGGCACAAGGCAGGAACAAATCCTGGGCAGGGCGCCAGCCCACCGCAGGGCACACACACCAAGCACACACTAGGGACAATTTAGGATCACCAATGCACCTAACCTGCATGTCTTTGGACTGTGGAAGGAAACCGGAGCACCCGGAGGAAACCCACACAGACACGGGGAGAACGTGCAAATGCCACATAGGGAGGACCCGGGAAATGAACACGGGTCTCCTTACTGCGAGGCAGCAGCGCTACCCACTGCGCCACCGTACCGACAGGTGCCCATTCAAGATGCTGTTAAAGTTCACAGTTGGCATCATTTTCCTGTTGCTTTTGTTGTTGTTGATTTCCTATTATTCTCAATTCCCTATTGTTACTTAAAATTTTAATCCAACTAAGACTGTTGCATTTTTTGGTTTCTTCTAGCAGAATATGAGGAGTTATCCTAATGGCACAACCATAATTCTTTTAGCTACTTAGGCTGTGATTTTTAACAAGTGTGAAAAGATCAGACTCAACACACTCAAAAAGGTTTGGGGCAGCCACCCTTATATTATCCCTGGCTGGAATGGGTTTGTGGATAAGACGACTGCGTCTTGTAAGGAGTCCAAATGTGAACTGAAATCAGGTTGTAAAAATGGCGGCTTTACATGCCAAGACCGGAAGTGACATATGGGAACTGGAAGTGACCTTCCTCTGGCATCACAACCAGAAGTGACATCATCCTGGGCGCTAGAACCAGAAGTGACGTCGTCCTGGATGCCGGAACCAGAAGTGACATCTTCAGGGATGAGTCAGACAGGTTTTCCCACGTCTGGTCTGTAGAGACAACAGAAGAAGGTTTAGGGCACCCTGCCAACCCCCGGCCTGGCATGGAATTACCCTCACTTGGTCCATACAACGTCCTGTTACTCGCACGTGTGTGACACAATTAAATAAAAATACCTTAAAATGTTCATTTACAATATGACATTAAAATTATATGCCATTCTTTTTGTGCTACTGCATACAATATTTGTTTCTATTTTCTACTGTCTCATAGTGGTTTGTGAAATACATCATAAAATTTTTCTTCTCGTTTTTTTGTTTAGCTATTTCCTGAGCACAGAGGGCTCCCCAAGACAACGCCAGCTCTTCAGGTATGTTCAATATGAATGCAGAAATGAAACTGACAGATTTTATTTATTTCAGTTTTGCTCATTTTCGGCTTTAGCTCAAGCGTATGACATATTCCAGGTTTTATGACACCAGCGCATAGTGACTGTCATAACATGCGGTGTTTCAAACCAGTTATTGGGCACTAAGTATATGTGAGTGTATGAAGTACATAGACAGACTATAAAAAGTGTTCACTACCTTGAAATTTTTACATTTTATTGTTAACAATATCGAATGCCTGCAGACTTAAGTTGGATTTTTGACATTGATTGATAAAAAAAGATGAAAAATCAAAGTGAAAACTGATATCGGCAAAGTGGTCCAAATTAGTTACAAATATAACACAGAAAATAACTGATGACATAAGAATTCATTCCCTTTAATACGACACGCCAAAGTCATAACTGCCACAGCCAACTGGGGCTGCAGTGGTGGCTCTGAGGCTGAGGGTCCACGCTGGTATTCGGAAGGTTGCCAGTTCAAATCCCAGTTACTGTCAAAAGGGATCCTACTCTGCTGGGCCTTTGATGTGAAACTAACAAATTCCTAATGCAAGGAATTGTATAAGGCAAAAAAAAATAAACTGGTTTTAGTCATCCCAGAATGAATTCAGTGAGGTCACCTGCCTGGGGTTTAAAACGATAGCAGTTTAAATGTACCTCCATGTTGGAAGGGTCAACATATGGTGAGTCAGTATTGTAAACTAACTTACACAATGAAGAAAAAAGAGCGGTCCAAGTACCTCAGTGAAAAGTACAAGACAGGAGATGGAGACAAACCCAGAGGAAAATTTTACAGCTCAAAGATTCATCTGTGGTGGGTTGTGAAACATCACAGAGATCCTTATTTAAATGGAGTCATCCACCTGAAGCTAAGCATGTTTGGGCCTGACCAAAACTTGGATGGGAGATCCTCTGGGAAAAGCTTTGGGTTGTTGCTGGAAGAGGTGCCGGTGAGGCTAGCAGCGGGCACTTACCCTGTGGTCTGAATGTGGGCGTCAATGCCCCCAGTGCAGTAATTCGGGACACTGTGGTGTAAAAATGGTAGCGTTCTTCAGATGAGACATAAAACCGAGGTCCTGACTCTCTGTGGTCATTGAAGATCCATCAAGAGTAGAAGGTGTCCCAAGGTCCAGGCTAAATTGCCCTCCATGGCCTGGTTATTCTGTCCCCTATACGCGCACCCTCACTTATTCCTACTAGACCAATTTAAATCTATACTACTCTGTTCTTTCTACTACTAAATGAAGAGAAAGTTGAAACAGTTACCAATTGGCTAGCTGTCTCTCACTCCTTCACCACCTAATAGCTCATGTGTGTTGAGCATCCTGGAGCAAAAATGACCAGGTGAATGCTACACATGCTACTTGGAGGTGGTTGAAGTGGCTCCCCTCATTAAGTAAAGCACTTTAAGCAGCGGGAAAAGCAGTATATAAATGTAAAGAATTATTATTATTATGCTTCATTTAAGAATCACATTTGTCACAGATGTTTATCCTAAAATTCTTTAGGAAAAATAGTTTCAGACAAAAAAAGCAGGCAGTGTGGCCTGTTAGTAGGCAGTGTAGTGCAGTGGTTTAGGCTTTAGAGTTGAAAACCTGACATTGAGGTTCAAATCCCACTACTGACACCATGTGTGTGACCCTGAGTAAGTCAATTGACCTGCCTGTGCTCCAATTGATAGATAGATAGATAGATAGATAGATAGATAGATAGATAGATAGATAGATAGATAGATAGATAGATAGATACTTTATTAATCCCAAGGGGAAATTCACATAATCCAGCAGCAGTATACTGGTACAAAAAAACAATATTAAATTAAATAGTAATAAAAATGAAAAATGAAGAAAATAAAAATAAAAAAGCAGACAATAACTTTGAGTAATGTTAGCATTTACTCCCCCGGGTGGAATTGAAGAGTCGCATAGTGTGGGGGAGGAACGATCTCCTCAGTCTGTCAGTGGAGCAGGACGGTGACAAAAGTCTGTCACTGAAGCTACTCCTCTGCCTGGAGATGACACTGTTCAGTGGATGCAGTGGATTCTTCATGATTGACAGGAGTTTGCTTAGCGCCCGTCGCTCTGCCACAGATGTTAAACTGTCCAACTTTACTCCTACAATAGAGCCTGCCTTCTTAACAAGTTTGTCCAGGCGTGAGGCGTCTTTCATCTTTATGCTGCCTCCCCAGCACACCACCGCGTAGAAGAGGGCACTCGCCACAACCGTCTGGTAGAACATCTGCAGCATCTTATTGCAGATGTTGAAGGATGCCAACCTTCTCAGAAAGTATAGTCGGCTCTGACCTTTCTTACATAGAGCATCAGTATTGGCAGTCCAGTTCAATTTGTCATCCAGCTGCACTCCCAGATATTTATAGGTCTTGGAAATTGGAAAAAATTGGAAAACCGAAAAAAGAACTGGAACCCATTTTATCGTAAATGTTGTAAGTCGCCTGGGATAAAGGTGCCAGCCAAATAAATAAATGTAACGTAAATGTAAAATGAGACCTGAGATAAAACCAAAGTTGAAGAAGTCGACATTGAGAGTTTGATTTGAAAAGCATGGTATATTTTGTGAGATCTGATTCTTTCTAGTCTCATTTTAATCTCTTTCAAGACATTTTTTACTTATTACTGAACTGATATCTTTATGCAAAGTGTCTTACAACATCTAAGATACTTCTTAGATATACTAGGGGGCTTCACCCCCTGCTCGCTTCGCTCGCCAACCCCTGTGTATGGTTAATCGGATATACAATTTTAATTTTTTTTTCTTTGGAATTGTTTCAATTTCATTATTTGCACTTTAAATTTAAAGCTTCATTAAAAACAATATTTTTTGGAGACACATTGTGACAATGCAATGTATAACTGCCCGTAAGTGAATATTGTTTGTTTCTCTAATAAATAATCCGACTTTTTCTAATGTTTGTCCCTGTGATTTATTGATTGTCATAGCAAAAGCTATTCTCACAATAAACTGTAAACATTTTAATACGAATGGCATATCACGATCTCCTTTGGTGTGTAATGTTATTCGCGGAATATATACATTACCTTTCTTTTTGCCTGTTAAAATTTGCATCGCTTCTCCGTGATCATCAATATACACCTGACCGAATTGCGTATTCTTTGAAATTCAACTTGTCGTTGCTTTAACTGTTGCAGGACCACAGATTCTCATAGCATATGGTCTATTATTGTGTAAATCCACGTTTTGTGCATAAGAATAATGCGAAAAGACTCTACTCTTTGCCTTTTATTTCTGTCCTTGATTTGTCCTGCTCTTTTTGCAATTACACCTGGTTCTGATGGTTAATCACCTTTTGTTTTGCGATAATGCAATCTTTTCTATCTTTTTTTGATACTGTAGCGACTGACATGATAAAGTGTTGCAAAAGTTTTACTTGAACAATCGCTGACTTCGTAAACCCAAACACAACTTTCTAGATCCCCCTCCAATCCCTCATCCCCTGCGTCTCTACCCCGCCCCTTACCGCATCAATAAATACCCTGCTATCAGTCTTCCGTGCTGTACTCCGCCCTCCGTCAATCTGACCGAACAGTCACTTAAAACCAAAAAGGCCTCAACCTAGCTGGGACGCTACAATACTTTAGAATATTACTGGTTTCATAATCTATCTGCCTTTTTTTCTCTCCAACGCTTTTGGGTGTTTATTCTCCGGATTGTCCTTATATGCTTTATATGTGTTGAGAGCACATGATCTGTGTGCACTAAGTGCTTTTACACGATTGACTGTTTTTTGATGCATGTGCTCTTGTATGATATCTGTTGTAAGTAGGGAGTGTCTTGCAAGAATCTCACGTTCCACGTCCCCGTGAGACGGCCCTGGGACAATCTCTTGGCACCAAGCCTCATGTTTACGATCCCCATGAGACGCTCCGTGGCAAGTGTCTTTTGTCTCGCGGGTCTTTTAAATGTCTTCCGAGAGAAGATCACGTATCATAGCCTTGCTTTTGCATTCCAGGATTTATTTTTATAATAGAAAGATATAAATATATATATATAAATATAAATATAAGATATATATATTGTAAGAGATGGCCGGCAGCTCATCCTGGCTGGGATGCCCCGAGAATGAAAGGATGGGGGAAGTCAGCTACTCTTGGACACTGCCTTTCCCAAGACACTAGATGACAGCTCCCTCACAGGGCATACTGGGACTTGGAGTTCGGTATCTTAGCCCTGTTGGGTGCAGTGGGTGCTGCCAGGGTGTGCTGTGGAAGGACCTGGGGAGTCATGCTTCCCTTATAGTCTAAGTTTTTCAAGTTTCAAGTTTTTGATCAGCCCGGAAATACTCCGGGGTTTCTGTCCTGGTGACTTCCTAGTACTTCTGGAGTGATCAAAAACTTGAATTCTCCATCTGACCCGGAAGTGCTGGCAGGTCACATGGACAGATGAGCAGAAGCACTTCCTGTCGGGGAATATATAAAGGACTGTGGAACACCCAGCAGAAGAGCCTGAGTCGGGAGGAGGTGGACAATGCTTCCTGGGAGGTGGGGAGGAGAAAGAGAGAATATTGTATGTTTGTGCTGAATTATTTGCCTGTTTATTGTGGCTGTGGTGCTGAGAGGGCACTGTTTAAGAAGGAAATAATCAAAAACAACTTATTGGTGCTTTTACCTTGTGCCCTGCATGTATGTCTGTTGGGTTAAAGGGGCAATAGTGACCCCTAGTGTCCACAATATATATATATATATATATATATATATACTAGCCGACGCCTGCCGTATCATATGGCGGTGTAAGAATAGGAATGGAAAACGGTGAGAAAGGAATTCAGAAATCAAGTAGAAAGAAATACTTCTTGAAAGACGCAGTTGTGAATAGGTGTTTTGCTGGAGACGACAGATAATGAGTCGAAAGATCTAACCCTAGAAAAAGCCGCGTACAACTGACCGTGGCTGAAGACTGGTTGTTGTAGATTAACGCAAATCTTTGCAAACATAATGCAAGACGGGATGTTGGGGTCGCGTTTGAAGTAAATGACAATGGTAGCATGGAGAATCTCAGAAAAGAGCTTAAATTTGAGCTTCACCTCCATAAACTCCAGATGTTGCCATGTATTGATAGTACTCATGACTTGTTGTGATAACTCGACTTGCATTGAAAAGAACAACAGGACGAATGTCTCCAAATCTGTCCCAATGTGATGCAACGAAATCTACTGCCCTATGCCACTCGTAGTGAGAGTGCACTGCCTTCGTCAACTGTTTGTGTCAAGAGATAATACACTGATAGGAACAGGCAGTTGCTGGATCCCGGAATAAAGATGACATTGTACAAAAACCTGTCGACAGAGAAGATACTGTCATTCATTTTATGACAAAGGCTTAGGAAACAACCGTTGCAGTATAATGAAAATAGCAAGGAGCGAAACCAATGCCAATGGTCGAGAGAGTACCTTCCTGTAGCAGGCTACGGAAAAGACTTCCAGGCGCACACATGGTCGAAGTGAAAGGTCACGCGGTCAGGCTAGATATCGGGCGGTGACATGACACCAGTGGGGTCATGAGAGAGGAGCGGGGAACGCGGTAGTCCAAAGGAGGAATAAGAATCGAGAAAAGTGGCATGGGGGTGTATGGGAGGCCACAGGCAGCGTGAGGAAGGGTTTGGAAGAGGAATATGAATCAAGAAATGCCGTGTGGGCTGCGTGTGTGTGTGTGTGGGGGGGGGGGGGGCCGTTTTGAAGAGGAAGCGGGACAAACCAATAGGAATCGAGAAATCCCATGTGGGCTGTGTGTGAGGTGGACCGGTTTTGAAGAGGAAGCAGGATGAATCAGAAGAGAAATATATATAAGATATATATCTATACTAATAAAAGGCAAAGCCCTTACTGACTGACTGACTGACTCATCACTAATTCTCCAACTTCCCGTGTAGGTAGAAGGCTGAAATTTGGCAGGCTCATTCCTTACAGCTTTCTTACAAAAGTTAAGCAGGTTTCATTTTGAATTTCTATGCGTAACGGTCATAACTGGAACCTACTTACGTACATATATATGCCATAGCCTGCAGCTCGGTCGCCGTGTGAGGCGGAGTTGCGTCCCCCATCACCACGCCTCCCACGTAGATGGCGACCTGCCTTAATTGCATCCCCCATACCCACGCCTCCCACGTAATTGAGTGCCTGCCCATATAAGGCCGTCCGTCAGCAGCAATCCAATAGACACACTGCCGCTAAATATTCGCAGGCAAATCAAAAAGTTAATACCGGGAATGCCTGTTAAACATCTTAGATTCACGAGTAGCGATTTGGGTGGTGAGATGTCTATCGAGGTGATCACTGTAATATTTATATGTCATTGAAATGTATTTTTATCAGGCATGGTTTAGGCACCTATGTCATCAGGAAGGCACCAGAAAAAGGGACCTCAAGGTTACTATTATGGAAGTTAATCTAGAGCACGGATGCCGTGAATGTAAGAGCTGTAATAAATAAAGTTCCCCTGCATACTTTAAAAGAAAGTCTCGCCATCATTTAATTTTTCACAATTTGTGAAAACAAGACATGGTGTCAAAATAGAGGACAGTCATGGATTTTGTTGGAGTTCCCTCGCCACGAATTGACTGGGATTCTTTTAACCTGCCGGGAGAATGGAAAAAGTTCAGACAGCACGTGGAGCTGATGTTTTCTGGCCCGCTAAAAGGCAAAGACGAGAGTGAGAAATGCAGCTACCTGTTCCTGTGGACTGGGGAAAAAGGAAGAGACATTTATAACACATGGACTCTCACCCAGGAGGAAGCCAAGGTACTGAAAACTTACTATGACTGTTTTGAGGCGTTTGTCATGCCTAAGACGAATACGATATTCACGAGATACAAAATTAATGAGAAGACGCAGGGTATAAATGAGAATTTTGATCACTTTGTAACGGAGTTAAAATTGCTGGTGAAGGACTGTGCTTATGCAAACGAAGATGAGATGGTCAGGGACAGAATAGTGTTTGGCACAAACTCAGCAAAAGTGCGAGAGAAACTTTTTTACGTTCATAGACACGCTGCCTCTAAATATTCGCAGGCAAATCCACAACTTTATACCGGGAATGCCTGTTGAACATCTTAGATTCACGAGTACCGATTTCGGTAGTGAACACTTCGGTGAATGAAACCTCTTATCTTTACAACGGTTGACAACGAAGATGAGATGGTCAGGGATAGACTAGTGTTTGGCACAAACTCAGCGAAAGTATGACAGAAACTTTTAAGTGCCAGGTCTGAACTAACATTAAATAAAGCCGTGGACATCACAAGATCGCATGATATAGCACAAGCACAGCTGAGAACCTTCGATGCATGTACTCCGAGCGGCTCACGTGAACTGACTGTGAACGCAGTACGCAGACAACAAGCAAGAACTCCAAAGAGCGCTGAACAAAAAACGTATTACACAATTGAGACGGCAGCAATAGAATATGAAGCGACTGACGCATACACGCATATTCATAAGTTCACCTACTGCAGAAACAAAGCACACGGTGGAAAAAGTCAATGTCCAGCTAAAGGAAGACAGTGTAAAATATGTGGTAAATTGAAGCACTTTGCTAAAGTTTGCAGGACTGGGAAAGGTAAACCCGTGCATGCAGTGTGTGATGTC
>JANRMT010062816.1:10762561-10776708 GCA_026402145.1 Polypterus bichir lapradei | reverse complement strand
TACATGTTTAATTATTCTATCCTTCACGCCAGTCCCAGTGAAGAATATAGATTATTTAAATGAAGTTAAAGTTTTATCTGTATAATATAATAAACATATGTTGCTGCATTTCATCTTAAAAATGATATCATCATAATATGTAAATACGTGCTTTATAAAGTGGTGCAGGTTTTGTAATATTTTAACTGTAGTGCAAGTTTACAGTGAGGTGATTGTACTTATAAGTACTAACAGTTCTATAAGGCGCAATTGATTGAGTGCGTTTAAAGTTCTTGGGATGAAACTGTTTCTGAACCGCGAGGTCCGTACAGGAAAGGCTTTGAAACGTTTTGCCGTGGCTGAGACAGCGTGTGCTTGATGCTGTAATACCGATAATTCTCTTTCCGATCAGCTGCTGCTGTGATTCCCCACTCAGATAAAGTGGTATAAATACTCCGAGTGGTGCAGTGAGAGTAATATGGAAAAAGATGATCCTCTGTGGCAACTCCTAACGGGAGCAGCTGAAAGGAGAAGAAAGTGCAGTTAAAGTAACAACGCTAAAGCAGTTATGGTATTTGGAATACTATGGCTATTCCCTGGACCATTATATTGTTACAAGTTAATTACAATCAGATGCATTACACTAATAAACAATATGCGGTTAATTTCAGTGTATTTATAAAGCCGCGTCAGGAAAATAAGGAGTAACCACACAGGAACAGTAGCATTGCTTTGACGCTGGGTGCCGCCAGTCTGCAAAACCGAGCGGAGAACTTGCGTAAGACAAGGTATGAGGTACCGTGGAAAAGTGCGTGGCTTTACGCCAAGTGCAGGTTTTATACATCGCGATTTGAACGTGGAAAAGTTCTTACGCAATATTTCTGTGCGTACGCACCATTTATACATGAGGCCCCAGATGCTCTTCTTAGCACACCACAGTGGAATGAAGCTGTGGCTAAATGTGCTCCAAGAGAGTGCCACCTAGAGGGGATTTTTCACGATGGCATCCAATTTTTGCCACCATCTTCTTTTCCACAACAGCTTCCCGTGTGTCCAGGGTTGGCACTGTGATCGAGCAGGCCTTCCTGATAAGTTTGTTCAGGCTTTGTGCTTCTTTTGTGCTCAAGATGCTTTGCCAGAAGACCACATCACACTGAGCAACACCACACTGGCTACCATGGACTGGTAAGAACATTTCCAGCAGTTTGCTGCAGACATTACAAGACCAGAGTCTCCTTAGCCAGTCCAGTCTTATCTGGTCCTTTTTGTCTAGTGAGTGGTTTATGTGAACCCTCAGGTCTTTTTAGCTCCGCACCACATGGATGGTGACTGGTCTCAGAGTCTTCTTGGCCCACCGGAAGTCCACCACCAACCCTTTTGTTTTGCTGATGTTAAATTGAAGGTGACCACAAGAGAATGTCCTCCACGACTTTCCTGTACTCTGACTCGTTTCCATTATTAGTGAAGCCTATGATGGAGGAGTCATCTGAAAACTTCTGTAAGTGTCAAATGTTGGTATTGTGTCTGTTGTACAGAGTGGTAAACAGGAATGCAGACATGACAGTTCCATGTGGTGCTCCAGTATTACAGACCTCCATTTCTGGCACAGAGTCTCTAAGCCTCACAAACCTCTATCTATTGATCAGGTAGTTCATGATTCAGCAGATTATAGGGGCATCAAGATTCAAAGCCTTGAGCATTTTTCCTCATTTGATGAGACAGAATGGTGTTAAAGGCACTGGAAAAGTCAAAGAACATGACACTGAATGGGTGCCAGTGTTGTCCAAGTAAGAGTTGGCTCTGTGGAGCGTGCAAATCAGAGTGTCCTCCACACCTGTATGTGTCTGATAACCAAACCGCAGAAGATCTCGATGTTCTGAGACCAGGGGGTCATAGCTGTTTCATGCTAAAGGTAAGTAGTAACAGGAGTTGGTTTAATGAATGATCTAATACAGGGGTCTCCAACCTTTTTTCCCCTGAGAGCTACTTTTACAAAATGAAAATGGCCGAGAGCTACTCATGTGTTGTAATGTTTCTTCTCATACCTTATTTCAACCCAAACAAACTGAATAAGCTTGTCCTGCCTGAACATTTACAAAATGTTGGTGTCCACAACTCACATTTTGCATTAAAACATCACAAAAAATATTTAGTTCACCTGCAAGTGCATTTTGTTTGTCTGTATGCATTTTCTAGTGTATCTCACAGTATTGAATTAAAACATGAATGCTGTCAAAACAAAACAATGCAATTCCAAATCCACAGATATTCCTTATTCATTTGTCATTTTGTCACATGTCATTGTTTCACTTTTTTCACATGTCCAGCCGCATGTGTGATGTTAGTTAGTCAGATGACTCAACAAGAGAGGCAGGTGTATGGTGGAGTGGAGCCCCCTTAGGTTCGCTCTTATGGAGTCATTTCAATGTCCGTCTCTCAGTCTTGTTCTGAGCTTTGATTTCATGACATTCACGTAAGACTCACAGAGGTATGGAGACCCAAACAAAGCAGACATTTTCAGAGCTGCTTGGTGAAGATTCTTCTAGTTATCTGGCTCTACTAAGCTCCAGAAATGCTGAGGATTCTGTTGAGACTTTAACTGCACATTATTTTGAAGGGTTACTAATATATAATATATAAAATACAACATCTGTCTGTCTGTATGTCTGTCCGTTTTTCACGAGAGAACTACTTAACGGATTTAGATTGTTTTTTTTCCTATAATTTGCTTGAACATTCCGGTTGATTTTGCGACTTCTCTCATTTCGCTATGTATCAGAGTTCGCTTGTGGTTTCGATTTATTTGCACAAATCCAAGATCCACGGAACAGGTCGGGGGGAGAGGACTTCCTCACTCCCTCGCCAGCTTCGGGCCGTGTTCCTTAACTCCGCTTAGCTAGCGAACGAGAGAAGAATTGAATTCAACTTTGTTTGATATTTAAAATAAAGTGTTACTTAGGTGTTGATGAGTTTGAGTCCGGATATTCTCTTAATTGTATGCCACATTGAAAATATAGATTGCAATTCAGATTGTGGATCGTGATTTTGTGTTAAAAGGTTCATAATATGATTTTTTTGGAAAGATCGCCCAGCCCTAATTTGACTAATCAAGTTTTCAAATTTATGTAGGATTCATTAACCCTTTGGCAAGCTACTTGGAAAGGGGTTTTGAGTTACCGGTAACTCGCGAGCGATGCGTTGGAGAACCCTGATCTAACAGATTAAAAAAGATAAAGTGACGGTGATAAAAGTAGGAAATATCTTAACAATTTATCAGCCGTCTCTTATAAGGCCTTGCATAAATGTCTTCAAAACAGCAGAACTGAGATGTTAAAAAATATATATGAGCATCAATACAATAATGTGCACATCTGTTTAATTTTTCAGTGATGATAACATAAGGCTTAATTACTTTCTTCCCTAGGACCTGGGATTCCCACCACGACATTGCATAACATGAACAACCCATCATGTAAGTTATTAAAAATGTATTATATAATTTAAAAATCTGAAATCTTTAGAAGTTAATGTTGGAATGTGTTTCTTTGTTGAGGAATTTGCATGTTCTGCCTATGTCTGTGTTTGAACTCTGGTGCTACTTCCCATTCCAAATTTGGATAAATTACATTAAATGACAACTCTGACTTGTCCCAGTGCTGCTACTGCCCCGTAGCTCATGGATCCTGCACCCTGTATCTTGGGCTTGGTTGTTATCTTTATTAAAGTTGCATGATATACTACGCTGAAAAAAAATACTAAATGGTATGGTGCCAGCATTTCTGTATTTTTGGTACCAGAAGACAACATTAGTTCCACCCAGCCCCTAACTCCCACTCTCAACGCACAGTAGAATATACAGGGGAACGGTTAGGGCTAAATTTAGGGTTTTGACACTGTGAAGGTTTTACAGGGGAACAATGTGTTTTGACGCAAGGTTATCTGCACAGCCCAGCTGTCCCACCTTGCTTCAACATTCTTTAGAGATCACAAGGTCTAAGTCATCATACCCACACCTGGAGACTTCACAGGGAAACTCATTTTGATGGGAATGATTTGATTTCATTGAGAATCACTGTTTGTATTGATGTGTAATGTGCCATGATGATGTGACACAACAGGAAGGCTGTAGGGTGCATTGGTATTTATCTTTACTTTCTTGTATACAAAGTATATACCTGTAGTATTGGAATCGTCCAAAAATTCGATTTCAAGATTTTAATGAATCTTGACGTTTTAGACCCCCCTGAGTCTCAATATACAGTTGTGCTTGAAAGTTTGTGAACCCTTTAGAATTTTCTATATTTCTGCATAAATATGACCTAAAACATCAGCAGATTTTCACTCAAGTCCTAAAAGTAGATAAGAGAAACTAGTTAAACAAATGAGACAAAAATATTATACTTGATCATTTATTTATTAAGGAAAATGATCGAATATTACATATTTGTGAGTGGCAAAAGTATGTGAACCTTTGCTTTCAGTATCTGATGTGACGCCCCTTTGCAGCAATATCTGCAACTAAACGTTTCTGGTAACTTTTGATCATTCCTGCACATCGGCTTGGAGGAATTTTGGCCCATTCCTCCTTACCGAACAGCTTCAACTCTGGGATGTTGGTGGGTTTCCTCACATGAACTGCTCGCTTCAGGTCCTTCCACAACATTTCGATTGGATTAAGGTCAGGACTTTAACTTGGCCATTCCAAAACATTAACTTTATTCTTCTTTAACCATTCTTTGGTAGAACGACTTGTGTGCTTAGGGTCGTTGTCTTGCTGCATGACCCACCTTCTCTTGAGATTTACTTCATGGACAGATGTCCTGACATTTTCCTTTAGAATTCTCTGATATAATTCAGAATTCATTGTTCCATCAATGAAGGCAAGCCGTCCTGGCCCAGATGCAGCAAAACAGGCCCAAACCCTGATACTACCACCACCATGTTTCACAGATGGGACAAGGTTCTTATGATGGAATGCAGTGTTTTCCTTTCTCCAAACATAACGCTTTTCATTTAAACCGAAAAGTTCTATTTTGGTCTCACCCGTCCACAAAACATTCTTCCAGTAGCCTTCTGGTTTGTCCATGTGATCTTTAGCAAACTGCAGACGAGAAGCAATGTTTTTTTGGAGAGCAGTTGCTTTCTCCTTGCAACCCTGCCATGCACACCATTGTTGTTCAGTGTTCTCCTGATGGTGGACTCATGAACATGAACATTAGCCAGTGTGAGAGAGGCCTTCAGTTGCTTAGAAGTTACCCAGTTACCCTTTGTGACCTCGCTGACTATTACACGCCTCGCTCTTAGAGTGATCTTTGTTGGTCGACCACTCCTGGGGAGGGTAACAATGGTCTTGAATTTCCTCCATTTGTACACAATCTGTCTGACTGTGGATTGGTGGAGTCCAAACTCTTTAGAGATGGTTTTGTAACCTTTTCCAGCCTGATGAGCATCAACAACTCTTTTTCTGAGGTCCTCAGAAATCTCCTTTGTTCGTGCCATGATACACTTCCACAAACATGTGTTGTGAAGAGCAGACTTTGATAGATCCTGTTCTTTAAATAACACAGGGTGCCCACTCACACCTGATTGGCATCCCATTGATTGAAAACACCGGACTCGAATTTCACCTTCAAACTAACTGATCATCCTAGAGGTTCACATACTTTTGCCACTCACAAATATGTAATATTCGATCATTTTCCTCAATAAGTAAATGACCAAGTATAATATTTTTGTCTCATTTGTTTAACTGGTTTCTCTTTATCTACTTTTAGGACTTGAGTGAAAATCTGATGATGTTTTAGGTCATATTTATGCAGACGTATAGAAAATTGTAAAGGGTTCACAAACTTTCAAGCACAACTGTACCATTTTTAGAATTATGTCTATGTGTCTGTCTGTGTTTGTGTGTGTGTGTGTGTGTGTAAACACGATAACTTGAGAATTCTTTCACTCACAGGTCAACCAAATTTTACATACAAGTATTAGGTATAAAGTGTAGATTTCATTCAACTTTTGGGCTATTTCCACTAACCGGAAGTGATACTTTACCTTTTATTCATGCAGATGCCAAGTCCGATTTATTTAACTTTGCTTTTATAATAATTGTTCAATGTATTATTCATTTGATTTGATGTCGATGGTTCTTTAATGTACATAGTATAAAAATATAACCACTGTCTTGCGGTTTACTCCTCAAATATCCATCCCCATATCTGAATATACGAGAAAGTCGAGGGGAGACCACTCCTAATTTTTTGCTTTGGTACCATTACTGAGGTCCAAAAGCTGGAATCGATACCAAACTCATATCTACATATATGGAATTTGCACTTTCTCCTTGTCTATATGGGTTTTTCCCAATGCTTATTTTTATGCCTCATAAAATGTAGGAATGCTGTTAATTGGAATTTTCATATTAGCCCCAGTTATGTGTGTGTGTATGTGTGTTTTTTGTTTTAATAAGATGCCTGGGCACCCAATCCAACATTGTTTCCTGCCATACACGCAGTCTGTGGCAGAGCAAGTGCTTTGAAGTAGAAGGGGCATGATTGTTAGTTGGCCACACACTCAAGCACCCTTCACACCCTAGTAATGCATGCCCACCGTGTAACACACACAATTTGGCTTATGATCAATGAAAGCAGTCTTCATGGTGAACTTAAAGATACATGTTAGTAGAATGTGTCCCCATCTAATATGAAGAGATTTTCATTAGTCTATTAGGAGACATTCTTCCCTAGAAGATGTAGAGTAGGGGTCCCCAACTCTGGTCCTGGAGGGCTGCAGTGGCTGCAGGTTTTCATTCTAACCCTTTTCTTAATAAGTGACCTGTTTTTGCTGCTAATTAACTTTTTTTAATTCATTTTATTTGACTTGTTTTTTAAGATTTGGTTCTCTGAATTTCTTCATCGTTCCTCTGAATTGCTTCATTTCTTTCCTTAAATGACACCCAAACAGAAATGAAATATGAAGTGAGTGACCAACAGAAGACCAACTAAGTCATGGCCTCAAACTCCAACCAATTTCACCCCAACCAGTTGCCTAATTAGGCGTCAAGTCTTGTTGTTAATTAAACCCGTTCTTTAACTTCATGGCTTGTTGCTGCTCTCATTGTGCAATAGCAGACATTTCCGAAATTGTTAATTTTCTCTTTTCTAAGAGTGCTCTTAGAAAGTTTTGGGGACCTGAGCAGATCAACATTCATCTTTCTTTATTTTTAGACTAGTGGGTTCTCCCCTGCTCGTTTTGCTCGCCAACAGGTCTGTGCTACAAGCAACTTGCATCTCTACTGCTCAAATTGTGAAGATGGGGGCTGAACCCACCCCAAGGAGATGCGGTCGCTCCTCCGAAACCCCCTCTTAAACGATGACACAATGGGAAACAAATACAGTTTTTTTTTTTACCTCCTCTTTGCTTGATCAGCTCCTGGTTACTTGATGCTGCTGCTGTGCTATGTGATCTTCGAACATTTAAAAGCCTGTACAGCTGCTGTCCTACTCTTTGTCTTTTATTTCCGGCCCCGGACGTGGTTAAGTCTCATCTCACGGAATGTGAGTTCTTGATATTTTTTAGTTTATAATTTAAAAACTGAATAAGAATCTGAAAATTTAACAACATCACTTTAAAGTTCTAAAAATTCTGAAAAGAATGATACCAAACATATATATGTAAGTTTTAAAATAAGCCCGATTTAAAGTGTGACAAAAAATATGACATAAAAACGTTGTTGCACAAAATCGTTGCACTTTTCGGCTTAGGATTTTATATATATATATATATATATGGAAGTCCCAAAGTAAAGAACCTTCTGGCAATCAGCAACAAGGCCCAGTCTTCACAAAAGCAAGTGGCAGGCTTGTTTATCTGAACACCTCCGCTCCGAGTACACCCACGTGTTACTAAGAGTGACTTTCTGTTTTAAGGTTGTCATCACAACCGGTAATGTAATAAGTGCCATCTAATTTAAGGATAAGAGGCCACAGCAGTTAATCACCTTAACTTTAAAGTAATAAAAGAATGATTTTTTCTTCTAAAAGTTTTACATCTCAATTCTAGTCTGATTCATCAACCCCTGCCTGTTCAAAATTTGTAATTTCTGCTTTAGTTACTTCAAATCTTGCCACTTGTTTATTTTCTGAAATCAATATATTCTGTTATGGAATAATGTACTTGCTGGTCACACTATGCAAAACAGGTGGACAATGACTTTAATGTTACTGTAACAATTATTGATTCCTTATTTTAAATAATATTATATCACCAAGCTAAAGGCAACTAAATACACGTCTCGATAGCCGTTCTGCTAAGTTACATTTATGGCCTGAACCAGCTTTCGCCGTGTGCCCATTTGGACTTTTCTCTCCGATTCCTGAAGTAGGTATCAGTTGACAAATGAGTACATTCTGCCGAAAAATCTTGTAATGGTCCCTTAACCTTCCTGAACGTGACATAACCCAAAAATGTCAGCAACAACAACATTTATTTTTATAGCACATTTTCATACAAATATTGTAGCTCAAATTGCTTTACAAGATGAAGAAAGAAAAGTATATAAGAATAAAAATATAAAAATAACATTAGGCAATACTAAATAACAAAGAATAAAGTAAGGTCCGGTGGCCAGGATGACAGATAAACAAAAATAAATAAATAAAAACTCCAGAGAGCTGGAGAGAAAAAATAAAAATCTGCAGGGGTTCCATGGCCACGAGACCACCCAGTCCCTATTGTGTCAGGACACATTTGAATTGAATCAAAGAAATTCCAACTAAACTTGTGGCCAATGAAAGAACAATTCTGATCAGACCTTAAAGAATTTATCTTTCCCCAAGTAGAAAAATGAGAGGGCCTGCCTTTAATAACCTTTCTCTCGCAGAGCAAACATTACTGTTGAATCCCTACAACAAAATAAGAGAAAAACGAGGCAAATGAAACAAGATGTTTTGACTAAAGTTCTACAAAAAGGAAGAATATGGTGTACTGAGAGAAAGTCAAAAGGCCGAGGAGTCGACTTCTGGACCTCTAATAAAAATCCAAAAAGTCAATGTCCTCTTACTGCCATCACATCTCTTTAATATCAGACCTGAGGGCTCTGAAGACGCACTCATTGCATATTCAGTACAAGCAACATAAGCGTCCTGTCCCGAAGGTGACAAACCCAGAGGTGCTGGGACACATTTGAATTGATTTATAGAAACTCCAATTAAACTTGTGGCCAATGAAAGAACAATTCTGATAGACCTTAAAGAATTTACCTTTCCCCAAGTAGATAAATGAGAGGGCCTGCCTTTAATAATCTTGCTCTCGCGGAGAAAACATTGCTATAGGGTTCCTAAAACAAATTAAAGAAAAATAAAGAGAATAATTCTAAACATTTTGACTAAATTTCAAAAAAACAAAAAAAAAAGCTTGTACTGAGAGAAAAGCAAAAGGCCAAGGAGTCAAATTCTGGGCTTCTAATAATCTCCAAAAAGTCAATGTCCTCTCACTGTCATTCCATCTTTTTAATAGCAGACTTGACGGCTCTGAAGACACACTCATTGCATAATAATTACAAGTAACCGAAGCGTCCTGTCCTGAAGGTGACATACTTAGAGGTGTTAGGACACATTTGAATTGATTTAAAGAATCTCTGATTAAAGTTGTGGCCAATGAAAGAACACTTCTGATCAAACCTTTATGAATGTACCTTTCCCCAGGTAGATAAATGAGAGGGCCTGCCTTTAATATTCTTGCTCTCACGGAGCAAACATTGCTACAGGGTTCCTACAACTAATAAGAGAAAAATACAGAGAATGATTCACAACATTTTGACTGAATTTCAAAAAAAAAAAATATGGTGTACTGAGAGAAAGGCAAAAGGCCAAGGAGTCAAATTCTGGACCGCTAATAAAATCCAAAAACTCAATGTCCTCTCACTGTCATTGTGTCTCTTTAGTAGTAGACTTGAGGGATCTGAAGACACACTTATTGCTTAATAATTACAAGTAACATAAATGTCCAAAAAATCTTATGGCTAATGAAAAAACAATTCTGATCAGATGTTTAAGAATGTATCTTTGCACAAGTAGATACATGAGAGGGCCTGCCTTTAAATAAACCTGCTCTTATGGAGCAAACATTACTACAGACTTCTTACAACAAATGAGAGAAAAATAAAGAGAATAATTCGAGACACTTTGACTAAATTAAAAAAAAGGGTGTATGGAGTCAACTTCCGGGCCTCTAATAAAAATCCAAAAATTCAATTTCCTCTCACTGCCAGTGCATCTCTTTAATAGTAGACCTGACGGCTCGTAAGATGAACCCATTGCATAATAATTACAAGTAACATAAGCATCCAGTCCTGAAGGTGACATATCGAGAAGTGTTAGGACATAAGTGAATTAATTTAATGAAACGCTAGTGGGGTCTCCATCTGTACCCCAGCTGCCACTGTGGAGGCATGCATGTGATGTCTGCTAGGAACAGCAGGCACATGTAAGCTAATAATAATAATAATAATAATAATAATAATAATTAATAATTCATTACATTTATATAGCACTTTCCTCACTACTCCAAACGCTCCACACAGGGAGGACCCTGGGCAAAATCCTTGATCTCCTTACTGCAGGTCATTAACACTACCACTGTGCCACTTGGTATCAAACATAAATCCTAGACAGGGCCTTTAGAGGCCCTAAGCACTTTAGATTTTGGTGCCCCCGTATATATGAGCTGCACTCACTCTCAGTGGATGACTGAACGGGTCGACCGACATGACTATGATGAGAATAATCACATGAAACTTGATGAACCATGTGGCAGCTATCAGATTATAATTTTGCTGTTTTCCCATGATTAATATATATCATTAACCTCTATTATTATTTTTTTATTGTATATACAGTATGTATGTTATTTTTTCATTTACTGTGGGAGCCCCTTTGTGTAGAACCTGGTTCAGCTGCACTATTTGCAGTTTTTCACTATATGGTCCATGGCAAATCCATAATTTCTGTGGTGCCCCCCTTCCCCTAAGCATCTGCTTATTTTGCTTAAAGGTTAATCCAGCACCGATCCTAGGGTGCCAGAGTCTATAAATCTAGGATGCTTACAGCAAAATAAATGACATATTAAGAAATCCGTTAAAAACACGTGGTGTGACTTTCTTGTTTCCCTGCAGATTATTATATGCTTGAAAATAATATGATATTGGCAGAGGGTGTGAAAGAAAAAAAAGTTCAACAGACAGAGTTCAGAATAATTTCTAATGAAGATTTTGGTGAGTAAAATTTCTTTTTAACAGTTACTAATCTTCAAAAACCACTTGTTAAGTAAACTTTCTGCATCTTCTAATGGGAAACACAGCTCCATAAAGTGGATGTGTTAAGGATAAGTTCGGGATTTTTCAAGTCAAAGTTATTTCTTCACAAACCTGATATTTACGTATTTGCCACGCAAAGTTGTATTATAAAGTTAAGCGTTTTGTATAATTTGAAAAAAAATATATCCAACTCTGGTATTCTACAACAAATATTATGGGACACGGGGATCTAATTAAATAAAAGCGTAGAAACTTACTTAAATACGTCCTCTTGGAGTTTCGAAAAACTAAAACATGCCTTCCATGTTTACAATACATTTGTGACAAGAAAAGGTATCTGGAAATAATCATTTTCCTGCATATTCCTGGATTACTTTTCTCGAGGTAAGGATATTTTTTTCTCTTCACTTGTGTAAGTTCTTATATACATATATCTGTGTTCACAGACCACTCCAAGTCTGTCATCAAGGTGGTCACCTAGATATTTGTAAGTATGTTCTAAAGTTATGTGTTTTTTGCTTTACGCCCTCCCCCACCATAACCTATCGTCTATGGAGATTGACAGATCTCGACATTTTAGGGTCCCCTGATACCGAAAAAATCAATATCTCGATGATGGGTGTGCCTCTGCGTGTGTGTATGTATGTGTTACAGATTCTTGAGGATGGTCTACAGCTAAAACAGCTGGACGTAAAAATACCAAACTCGAAACTTAAGCCTGTAATGAGATGATGATGTGCTTTTTAGTTGTTGAGCCAAATCATGCAAGAGAAAGAGACACTCGAGAGGAAGCCTCAAATACCGTAGTTCTGCAATTAATTATGAATTCTTCTCATCAATTGCTGTTGTAATGACCTGTTTTATAATCTGAAAGATCAGCATCAGAGTGGTAAATAATTACTGAAATGTTATAGAATAATTTGGGTATCTTGCCTTCTAGGACACAAAGCCTACTGA
Organism: Polypterus bichir lapradei; assembly: GCA_026402145.1. Classification (NCBI taxonomy): domain Eukaryota; kingdom Metazoa; phylum Chordata; class Cladistia; order Polypteriformes; family Polypteridae; genus Polypterus; species Polypterus bichir. The sequence goes on along the minus strand of JANRMT010062816.1, from coordinate 10,764,461 downwards.
TACTCATGTCCAAATTTTTATACATTAAAAATAAATACTGTACTTAGTAAGCCCTTACATAGCTATTTTTACAATGCAATCTTATGAGGGATGAGGAGCCACCATAAAATGAAAACCTAAAAACTTACTGATGAAGTGGCAAACGTTTCAATACAAGAAAACATGCCTCCCATGTTTCTGATGCATGTTTGTGACGACAAAAGGGATATGGAAGTAATAACTTTATTGTATATTTTTGGTACTATTTTTCTCAAGGTAAGGATACATTTTCTATTCACTTGTGTGAGTTCTTACATAAATATGGAAGTAAATCAAAACAAAACCAACCAAGTGATATGAACAAGTTACTGCAGCTTTTCTCAACCTTTCAGTATTTGCAACCCGAGTTTTCATAACAGTTTTAATCACGCCCCCCCCCAACATTTTTTTGAAATGTAGATGCATATTTTATTATACCTACTTAACTTTTATCGACATTTATCTAACTCTATATTTATTGTTCGAGTATCAGAATGTAGTTTAAGTTAATTTGTTTTGGTTTCAACAGATGTTTTTTTCATATTTTTGATTCTTGTTTACTTTTTTTCACATCTTCGCGCTCCCCTTTTTGTTATTTCATGCCCCCCTAGGGGGGCCTGCCCCACAGGTTGAGAACCACCGAGTTACTGTGATTTGGTCTTTCAAGAGGAAAGAAAACCTCTTAAAATGGCTGAATCTCATAATATTGGTGTTTGTTTGTTTAAAAATGACATGAAGAAACTATTTTACAATACACGTGCAATCGCAGTGTGTGAGTCAATACTCGAGAAATTTCTTGGCTTGAAAACTGGATGTATTCAGTTAAGTTTTTAGGTTTTTATTTCCCAGTGGAGTCCTGTGCCCCATAGAATTCATTATAAAACTCCAGAATTGGCATTGTATATTTAAAAATTAATAGAAAACGCTTAACCTTAGTGGTAAATGCATTTAGAGCATGTTTGTGTAGAAATAACTTTGACTTGATAAACACCAAGTTTATCCTTTTATTGGTCTATAAGGCTATAATATCATATTTCTTTTATTGTTTTCAGAACTGCCACTAAAATTATCATTTCCAGTGGACTTCTCTGAGTTACGACAATACCCCGTCCTTCTGATTGTGTAAGTGCGTCAGTTCAATTAACTTGGTACAATAAGTATTCCATTATACTTGTTCAAAAATAATGCAACTGCTGAAAATAGTTCTAGTCTATTAAATAATGTGATTTCGAGAGAATATTTATTTACCTAGGCTTTAAAACTGACTAGGATGATATTAGGAATAAAAGAGTTCTGTTTTATGAAATTTCAACTGATGTTTATATATTTAAATATTGTACGGTTATGTGAGGGGGGAACACTGGGGATTACACTTCAAACTGTTAATGCGTTATTGTAATTCTTACAATGATCAACTTTTAATATGCATTGCTGAAGTCAAGCCAGAGTGATTTTACCGTTTAGCTAGCATTACACTTAAGTGCTACTGTCCGTCTTGCTAATACATTTTTGGATTCAGTTTGTACAGAAACTTTCCACATTACAGAAGCTCTCCTGACATCACCATATCTTTCAGCCTCTTCATCAGTTCAGTCACAGTTACTTAGACAGACCCCTCAAAATGTCATTGTGTCATCATATCATCTCCTCAGTTTAGCAGCTGTTTATCATTTCTTTCAGTTTGCAAAAAATAGCTAACAGCCATACTTGAGTATAAGTAGAAATAGCTTTCTGGAAATTATCCTTTTCCCATGAGTAAACTACTCCAGGTAAAGTTTTAAAATAACTCGCATCAGGTGTATTGAAGTATTAAAAGTATAAGTAAATGCAGGGTCTCTCCATGCTTTGTGTGTGTATATATATATATATATATAATTTTATA
>JANRMT010062816.1:10716435-10732502 GCA_026402145.1 Polypterus bichir lapradei | reverse complement strand
TATCTATCTATCTATCTATCTATCTATCTATCTATCTATCTATCTATCCTTACTAAAATTTCTTATTTATCTAACTATCTATCTATTATATAGTGCCTTTCACATCTATCTATCTATCTATCTATTGTGAACTACCAGGGGTCACACCAGCCACCCAAACACCCGACACAACAGACACAAATGCCATAAACAGAAGGCTTTTATTCCATGGGAAAGGTTTTCCAGTTGTTTCCCACTAGCACTAATCACAATACAGCCCAGAAATACAGCAGTTCTCTTTCTCTTTTCTTTCTTCCTTCACCTCAATTCCTTCACAGGCAAGAATCGTCCCTCTCGCTCTGGCTTGTCTCTGTGAGGTAGCTGGCTCCATTTTTATAGGGAGGTCTGGAATTGCTCCCAGGAGTGGCCGAAGCCCAAAGTAGGGCTCTGCAGCTCCCACGGCTCCCCCTGGCATCATTCACGGAACCCAACAACCCTGAGCCGACCAATAGTAGTTCCCATACAGTCCTGTGGAAGTCTGAGGTGCCGTTGCAACCCAGGGAGGACGCCAAGTAACAGGTCAGGGAAGATAGCACCCTTCAAAAGCCAGCTCCCCCGTTTCTTCCTTTAAGGAGGCATCCGGGCCGTCTCTCACACTGTCTATTATATAGTGCCTTTCATATCTATCTATCTATCTATCTATCTATCTATCTATCTATCTATCTATCTATCTATCTATCTATCCTGCCAACTATACTAAATCTACTATCTACTATTTATCTACTACTAGTATGTAGGTCAGTTACTCTGGCTTGATGGTCTTCTCTGGCCAACATACCATGTGTACTTTGTGAGAAGTTCAGGCCTGGCTAGTGTTTGAATGGGAGACCATCTAGGAAAAGCTTGGGTTGCTGCTGGAAGAGCTGTTGGTGAAGCCAGCAGGGGGCTCAAACCCTATGGTCTGAATGTGGGTCCCAATGCCCCAGTGCAGTGATGGTGAGACTGTGCTCCAAAAATGGTGCCGTCTTTCGGATGAGACGTAAAATCGAGGTCCTGACTCTCTCTGGTCATAAAAGATACCTGGAAATCCTTAGTAACTAGTAGTGGGTATGCCAATGTCCTGACTAAATTGTCCACCACAGCCTATTCATTTTGGCCCCCTAATCATCCCCTACTTGTAAATAGCTATCACCCCAACCACTATATATATATATATATACTGTATATATATATATATATATAGTGTCTTTCAGATCTGTCTCTCTCTCTCTCTGTCTGTCTGTCTAGCTGTATCTCTTTTTATTGTCATAGTCTTTAACACATTCATTATCTTTGTATTCTGATGTCATGTTAATAAGGTGGAAACAGCTCAGTTAATGCTCTTTATTTTTAGTTTTCTACAGATAATAACAAAATTATATATTGTAATAGAGTTTAGTAAAAACTAAAATGAAGATTTTTCTGCTTGAACACTTTCAGTGCATTATATTGACTTTAGCCTGCTGATTCTTAACACTTTTAAGTCTTCCTACCGTGTACCATTTTATTGTATTCGCCTGTGTTGTGATTTCCTGTCATATTAAAAGTATAAGTATGCATATACAGTCCCAGGGAAGAGTATTAGGAACACCTCTTCACCTGCTTGTCCATGTAATTCTCTTACCAGACAATCATGTGGCAGCAGTGCAATAAAATTAAGTCAGGCAGAGACGGGTCAGGAGCTTCAGTTCAAGTTCACATTAAACACCAGAATGGGGAAACAAATGTGTGACCCCAGTGATTTCGACTTTGCCGTGGTATCAATACTACTAGTAGGAATGTGGCTCGGATATCTGAAGTACTGTTGTTCCATTTGTGTAATGAGAATGCTGTGTTAAAGCATCTTAATAAATTTAAAAGAACTGGCCATTCCATAAGTGTTTGGCTTGAAGACAGAAAAGTGTGTCACATTAGCCATTTGTTGACCCAGCAAAGGTATTTTTACTTCCTCTTTACACCAAACTTGGAGTAATGAAAAGCTTTGTGAAGCTGAAAGATGTTTTTGTGAATAACTATTGTCAATATTAAGGAAAGTATTTCCGTTGGTCCACAAATCAGATGTGTCATCAATGACAAAATCAAAGATCTGCTCATGGAGTCTGAGGATATCACAAGAAAAGCATTCAACAATGTTTTTGAGAATTTTCTTAGCAACTACAGAGCACCAAACTACAGTATGCCCAACTGGTGGACAACATGCTTTAAGCATACAAAACCATAAAGTGCAACAAATCTCTAAAAATGAGTTTTCTGCAGTCACACTTAGACTTTTTTCCTTGCTAATCTTGGTGCAGTCAGTGACAAACACGGTGAAGAATTTCACTAGGACATTGCAACGATGAAAAAGCAGAATCAGGGCAGGTGGAATCCATCCATGCTGGTTGACTATTGTTGGACATTGAAACGAGAAGCACAATGTAAATGAAAATCAGCAGCAAAACATATTTAGCTCAACTGAACAAAGTCAGTGAATCCACATCATTAAGTGGTTAAACACACTACATTCAGTAAAGGTTAATTTTATGTTTCTCCTTACTGCTACGTGATATTATCAATCTAAAATTAATATTTTGTTCATACTGAAGCTGTCAATCAAATTCACCAAAAACTTTTCAGGAAGCAAAACCTTCAGAAAAATGTGATGTCTGGTATAATTGTAACATTGTCGGTGCCAGTTTTGATTAATAATTAGAAATTGTGACTTTATGGTGATGATGATGATGATATACTTTAATAATCCCTGAGGGGAAGTTGTCTTTTGGCATGACCTTTTACCTTCATTTTTGTCTATGTTCATTACAGGTACCTATCAAAGTTAAAGTATGTCGATCCAACACGCATTGGAGTTTTTGGAAGGGTAAGATTGAAAATGTTACATTTTTCTTTAACTAGGGTGAGGACCTGTTAACATTGCTTTGTAACAGTTAACATTTTTAAGAGTCTAAGACAATGAATAATGTAGTGGTCGGGGGAAGAAGGGTCAACAAAGGCGGGAGTAGTTTGGGGTGCAAACACGGCGCTCCCTGTTTAGTAACAAGTTCTTAAACAATAGCAACACTCAATGGCGTGAAAACGATAACCAAATCAAATACCATGTAGCCAAGTGGCCTCTGTTCGATAATTTCTGTTCTCTCATCTGCTTGGTCAATGACGCCTCCTTCCGGGTTGTCCTTTTAAAGCTCCGTGATTGGAAGGAGCGGGTTTAGTTGCCCTCACTGGGCGATTTCTGCAGGCTGTGGAGGAAGAACATGACATATATAGGTGAGGCCTCATCTGGAGTACTGTGTGCAGTTTTGGTCTCCAGGCTACAAAAAGGACATAACAGCACTAGAAAAAGTCCAGAGAAGAGCAACAAGGCTGATTCCAGAGCTACAAGTGGATTAGTTAGGAGGAAAGATTAAAAGATTTAGGAGTCATAGTGGCCTTGACACTATCAACTCTCAGACAGTGTTCAGAAGCCATGAAGAAGGCTAACAGAATGTCAGGTTATATAGCGCCTTGATGTGTGGGGTACAAGTCACAGGAGGTTCTGCTCAGGCTTTATAACATACTGGTGAGGCCTCATCTGGAGTACTGGATGCAGTTTTGGTCTCCAGGCTACAAAAAAGGACATAACAGCACTAGAAAAAGTCCAGAGAAGAGCAACAAAGCTGATTCCAGGACTACAGGGGATGAGTTAGGAGGAAAGATTAAAAGAGCTGAGCCTTTACAGTTTGAGCAAAAGGAGATTAAGAGGAGATCTGACTGAGGTGTTTAAAATGATGAAGGGAATTAGTGCAGTGGATCGAGATGGTTATTTTAAAATGAGTTCATCATGAACACGGGGACACAGTTGAAAACTTGTTAAGGGTAAATTTTGCACAAACATTAGGAAGTTTTTCTTTACACAAAGAACGATAAACACTTGGAATAAGTGACCGAGTGGTGTGGTGGACAGTAGGACTTTAGGGCCTTTCAAAACTCGACTTGATGTTTTCTTGGAAGAAATAAGTGGATAGGACTGGCGAGCTTTGTTGGGCTGAATGGCTTGTTCTCATCTAGATTGTTCTAAAGTCTGTTAGTGACAGCGTCCCCTTTCGGCCCAGGGTGGTACTGCACACCAGGGACGAGCTTGGGTGGTGATTCTCAAACGCACACACGTGCAATTGACTAAATTGTAATGTTTTTTATTATTTAAATATGACGTAGCTTAAAACCCACAATTAAACATATAGAAATGAAAGACCTGTGTGTTTGTGTGTGTGTGTATGGAGCAGTCTGCTCTGCTTATGCTCAACCACAGCCACTAGATGGCACATGCATTCACTTTTACATTTTTTCACCACTTGCACACACCTCACTTCTCACTATGAAAGACTTGCGTGCTGCAAATGGCGTCAGGCAACAACAACGTCGTGCTACTGAAGAGACACAACTTTGAAATGATGCAAACGCCGCAGCTCAACAAAGTGCAAGTGAAAAACCTCGGTAACGGAGGGCAAGGCTTGAAGTGGTCACTAAAAACATTGTCTATCTGGAGTTGTTTTCTCGAGACAAAGATTAATAGGACTGATATGCCAGCTAAAATATGGTATCGCCAGGGTCTTCTTATGAAAGCCAGTGGGGCAGCAAGCACAGGTGGGTCCATGTCCTCTGCTCTGGGTGGTAATTCTTAAGAGTTAGCCGACACCTCTCTGAGTTCTTGAATATAGTACAACTGCTAGGGAGTCTTTGGGTTATTTGTTGTCCCGAAGACCACACGCAGCTAGTATTAAAATAAATAGATTTTTAGGAACAATGCTGGGTTAAATAAAGATGTTACACCCAAAGTTATATCACTTGAAGTAACAGATGTGAAATAATAAAGAAGAATTTATAAGATGTTCAGCTTAACAGCCTTCTGTCTGTCAATGTCTGGCAAGAAAGGCACCCGTCCCAGTGTCTGTGATGCTGAAGGTGCTTTGATCCGAGTGATTGTTGTAACTGCTTTTGTCTGTGACATAACGTAATATGCTAAACAGGGAACAACGAATCACTAATAGATGACTGACCTGAATTTAATAAAAAAAAAAAAATTAATATCAGTCATTCAATGCACAGTGGCATTCATGATCACCAAGTGCTTTTGAAAAATTATAAAGATTATGTAATACATACAGTACAATTTTAATAAATTCTTAGAGAATGCATACAACTCCAATTTCAAAAAACTCAGAAAGTATGGAGAATGCTAGCAGCCACACCGCCTGTGCTTCTGAAGAGGTCATTATGGTGACCCCTGGGAAGGACTTGGATGGGAGACCATCTAGGAAAAGCTTGGGTTGCTGCTGGCAGAGGTGTTGGTGGGGCCAGCAGGGGAGGCGCTTACCCCGTCATCTGAATGTGGGTGCCAATGCCCCAGTGCAGTGACGGGGACGCTGTGCTGTAAAAATGGAGCCATCCTTCAGTTGCGGTCCTGACTCTCTGTGGTCATTAAAGATCTTTGGGCATCCTTTTGAAAAGAGAAGGGTGTATCCCTGTGTCCTGGCTAAACTGCCCATCACAGCCTCTTCCATTCTGGCCCCCTAATCATCCCCTGTCTCTGATTGGCTATCTCACTCACCCATTCAATGCCTAACACCTCATCTGTGTGTTGAGCATACTGGCGCAATAATGGCTGCCATCGCATCATCCAGGTGGGTGCCACACATTGGTGGTGGGTGAAGTGGTTCCTCTCTGTCTAAGCGCATTGAGTAGCAAGAAAAGCACTATATAAATATAATTATCATTATTTATTATTAATAAAAACAAAAAAGGAGTGATTTGTAAATTTACTTTGACTTGTATTCAAATGCAAACAGTATAAAGAAAAAACATTTTACCCAATCAATTGCTTTGTGTTTTGAAGATATACGTTTATTCTGAAATTGGTGCAGGTAACATGTTCTACAAAGGTTGGCATCTGAGGATTAATATCTTATTATAATTAAAGGGACCGTCACCTGTTTTTACAAAGGCATTTACTTGTTTGTATAACAGTGGTATTAGTATCACTGAAATTGAAGGAAAGCTCTATAGTTACTTACAACCTACACATGATAGATAGATAGATAGATAGATTTTAATAAGTGTAGTAGGCAGGATTAGATAGATAGATAGATTTTAATAAGTGTAGTAGGCAGGATTAGATAGTTAGATAGATAGATTTTAATAAGTGTAGTAGGCAGGATTAGATAGATAGATAGATAGATAGATAGATTTTAATAACTGTAATAGGCAGGATTAGATAGTTAGATAGATAGATTTTAAAAACTGTAGTAGGCAGGATTAGATAGTTAGATAGATAGATAGATAGATAGATAGATTTTAATAAGTGTAGTAGGCAGGATTAGATAGTTAGATAGATAGATTTTAATAACTGTAGTAGGCAGGATTAGATAGTTAGATAGATAGATTTTAATAAGTGTAGTAGGCAGAATTAGATAGATAGATAGATTTTAATAAGTGTAGTAGGCAGGATTAGATAGATAGATTTTAATAAGTGTAGTAGTTAGGATTAGATAAATATATTTTAATTAGTGTAGTAGGCAGGAATGATAGATAGATAGGAAAGGCATTGTAAAAGCAAAAACATTGCTCAAATTTGTATTACCATTTGAATGTTAAACGGAAAATTGTGATTATCTCGGAAACCGGTTGTTTTTCGAAAAGGTTGGGATTTGAGGATTAATATCTTATTATAATTAAAGGGACCGTCACCTGTTTTTACAAAGGCAGTCACTTGTTTGTATAACAGTGGTATTAGTATCACTGAAATTGAAGGAAAGCTCTATAGTTACTTACAACCTACACATGATAGATAGATAGATTTTAATAAGTGTAGTAGGCAGGATTAGATAGATAGATAGATTTTAATAAGTGTAGTAGGCAGGATTAGATAGTTAGATAGATTTTAATAAGTGTAGTAGGCAGGATTAGATAGTTAGATAGATAGATTTTAATAACTGTAATAGGCAGGATTAGATAGATAGATTTTAATAAGTGTAGTAGTTAGGATTAGATAGATATATTTTAATTAGTGTAGTAGGCAGGAATAATAGATAGATAGATAGATAGATAGATAGATAGATAGATAGATAGATAGATAGATAGATAGATAGATAGATAGATAGGAAAGGCATTGTAAAAGCAAAAACATTGCTCAAATTTGTATTACCATTTGAATGTTAAACAGAAAATTGTGATTATCTCGGAAACCGGTTGTTTTTCGAAAAAATGCAAAGCAACAAAAAATGCTTAGAATGTGATACTTTATCATAATATGATGTGAAATTATGTAATTGTTTATATTTTTGGGGAATGTTTCAGGTAAAGTAACACTTCCTGTTAGCGGGAATAACTCAAAGTTGATAGAAGTCTATGTTTTGTACCCAATACTTGTATGCAAAATTTGGTTGACCGAAGTGAAAACGTACTCAAGTTATTGTGTTTAAACACAGACAGACAGACTGGCACACAGACATAATTCCAAAAATGGTATTTTTGGACTCAGGAAGTTCTAAAACATCAATATTCATCAAAATCTCGAGGTTGAATATTTGGACGATTACAATACTTTCCCTGTACTTTGTATACGAGAAAGTATAAAGGCTGCGAAAGGCAAGAAGAGGGAAAAAATGGGAACAAACAGCAAATGCAGTCAGAGAAAACATCGCCTCACCCTGATTGGGGTCCATTCCCACTTATGGAGGCTGCCACCTTGAAGACTTTGCCGCCTGACCCACTCTGGAATAGAAATGGATGGGAAAGTGAGGAGAAATTCCTGTGTGTGAGCTAAACCTTGCTTATCTGTGATTGTGCATTTGTAGACTCTTGGAAAATGAGAATAAGGAAAAGGACAAATAATACAATAAGTGCCCGTACTGCTTGGACTTAGAGGGTCATCTGTGGCGAAGGATTTTCATTCTTTCCAGTTATTTGCATACTGAATTTGCTGGGGAATGGGGGGGGGGGCGTTCACAGATTTGGTTGCCTCCATTTATATTTGTATTGTTTTATTAGATTGATTTAATACCATTATTTTCACCTTGTCTGTTTTCCACGGTTGATATTGTGTCAACTATATTATTTAATCTATCAGTATCACAGGAAGGGGACAGACGGTGATTTGGGGTTGACCTGCTATCAGACTCACATAACACCCCGAAAAAGTGTTGACGTATAGTGAAATTGTCCGAGAAAGGGCGAAGCGTTATACTCTTTTATAAGTCACTTTGGATAAAAGCATCTACTCAGCAAATAAACGTGCAGGTAACTATTGATAGTGGTGCTGACCTTTATCATTTCTGGAGAAGAGCTACTGTATACCTGACTCCATTCAAATCAAAATGAAAAATTGTAGTGGAGTACATTTCTCTCCTACTCTGTTTTTCCGGGATGCACCAGTTCCTGTTTCCCACCCGTGGCACTGCCATTAACTTTGCATGTGCCCCGCAGGCCAAGTTCACGCTCCACCAAACCAGGATTTCTAAATTACTGAAAATCCTTTACCAGTGGAAGTCCACTTTGACAACCAACTTAAGAGTTGCAGATTTTTAACAGTATTTGCATATAGTGCCATTGAAAAATAATTTTTTATAACTTACACTCATTGCTTTTGCAGGGATATGGTGGCTACATTACGTTAATGATGCTGAAATCAACGGAAAGACTTTTCAAATGTGCAGTAGCCATGTCTCCTATAACAGACTGGAAATTATATGGTAAGTACATTCTAATTTGGTCTTGATTGTCTATTATAAGTGCTGTAGGGGAAGGACTGGCACCCCGACTGGGATAAGAGGCGATTCCTGTCTCGGACAGGAGGCCATATTGAAGTGTGATACTATATGTGGAGGTGTAACCACACCAAGATGGAGTTTGATTATTATCCCAGATGGGGTGAAAGGCTAATGGATGAACTGGGGGAAACTGTCTGTCAAGAGCAGTTTCTGTCCCCTGTACAATAGATGGCAGTGCTTCTCTGGCATTGCCCTGGTATGGATACCCGCAGTGATCCATAGAATTCGTAGTCCTAAAGGACAACCCTGTTGGGGGTCCTTGGGTGCGGCCAGAGAACCCTGCAGGGAGATGAACTCACAGTTTTATAGGGCTTCTTCATAACCCACAGCTACTTTCCACCATTCAGTGCCGACTGGCACCGGGACAACTCCAGCGCCTAACATAAAATAAGCTGATCAACCTCAGCCAGGTGAGCTGGAGTTGGGTGGAAGAAGAGCAATGTTTGCCTGGAGGAGTTTGAAGACCGGACCGGACACTTGATTACTCTATTATGTTGACCTCTTTTGTAAGTCGCTTTGAATAAGAGTGTCTGCTAAGCTAACAAATGTACAGTAAATGATACAGGAAAACAGGGAAACTCTTCATGGTAAACACAGGTGGTCCACTCACTTTGAGACAACATCACTACCTGCTATAGTAGAGAACCACGGGCCTTGCTATAAATGGCATCTCCAACCACACTCGGAGCTGGGAGGAAAGTATACCTTTGATCAAAAAAGCTCAACAGTGTATATTTTTTCTCCAGTTTGTCAAGTCTCTGTCAGTGGTGGTCCAGTTCCGAGCTATCATTAGGTGTTTTCCCATTGCAGGAGCTTCTTGCAGGGACCAGAAACATTTTAGGAAATTTGTAGCATTCCTACAGTGGGAACTCAGACCATTTGTAGCTGTCGATAATTTTTTTAGCTCCTACTCCAGGTCCGGTTGAACAAGGGGGGGAGGAGGGGGAAGGTGTGTGGCAAACTCCCGATATCTCTACAAAAGATATGATACGAAGGTCCAAGTCTTTAGAGTCCTGGTGCTTCCTGTCTTGTTATATGGTTGCGAGACATGGACGCTATACAGTGACCTGAGATGAAGACTGGACTCCTTTGGTACTATGTCTCATCTGAGAATCCTTGGGTCCCGCTGGTTTGACTTTGTGTTGCTCATGGAGTCCCGAATGAGGCACATGACCCGCATTGTGAGGGAGCGTCAGTTACGGCACGACGGCCATGTGGCGCATTTCCCAGAGGGTGATCCGGCTCACAGGATCTTCATTGTTGGGGACCCGAGTGTATGGACCAGGCCAAGGGGTCACCCATATAACACCTGGCTGTGGCAGATAGACTGGACTGTAGTGGGTGCGGTAATACACTGTACCAGTGCATGCTCCCTAACTTTACTTGACTTGACTTGACTACTCCAGGGTACATTATGTACTTTTCATTCAAGCAGGAACTATCGTGGATTGAGCTCAGGTGATGAATAGTGCTGATTGGTTGACCACAAGCAACCGGCACCATCCTACAAATCTGTTAGTAGTTTGGACTTTGGAGAGTTATTGGTGAATATGGTGCACCGCATGGGCTGGCGCCATGCCCAGGGTTTGTTTCCTGCCTTGCACCCTGTGTTGGCTGGGATTGGCTCCAGCAGACCCCTGTGACCCTGTAGTTAGGATATAGCGGGTTGGATAATGGATGGATGGATGGCGTACCGCATCATTCTTCATAGCCACCAGTTCTTGGTGGGCTGTGCCATCGCTGCATCGAAGCAGTCATCTCCCCTGTGAAGTTGTGATCACTTCAAAGTAATATTTGGGTGGGGAGCTCCCTGTGAATTCTTAAACACGCCTCACTTTGCACCGCATCAGTGGGAAGGCAATACACAAAAGTGGCCAGGGGCCGCAAGAGACCCAGAGCCTACGTCATACAGGAACTCATTGGGTCCTGAAAACAAAGGACTTTTTGTAATCATCCTCACTTCCTCCATAACATTCTGGTTTGGTTTGTAGTGAAAAGTCAAGCAAAATGACACCTTTTATTGGCTAACTACAAAGATTACGATATGCAAGCTTTCGAGGAAACTCAGACCCCTTCTTCAGGCAAGATGTAATACAGAAAGTGGAGTTCCCTGTGTTTATATCCACACACTAGGACAAGAAACAACATTGACAAATCTTTAGGTGAGAAATCTTGAAAGGCATCTACTGTCTCAAAACATGAATAAGGGCATGCTGTTCAGAAGCTAGAAAGGATTGTAGGCCTCTAATCAGGACATTTACATACCTCAGGTCGTGAAGCAAGCAAAGATTTCACTCGCCCAGGTAACCATCTACTTCAAGGGGGTGATTATGTACATAGCAGACTCAACGTGTGTTTTGTGGTACCCAAAGTAAGCTTGCTTTTTGCCTTAAGTGTAATCTTGATAGGATAAGTTGTGGTCCTTGTGATGCTAAGCCGGACTAAGTAGTGTAAAAAAATTAATTATTCCATTTAGTGAAGCATATGCAGAAGATTGGTTGTAATAAGCAATGGAGAGCTCACGATGGAATACAGTCATATGAAAAAGTTTGGGAAGCCCTCTTAATTCTTTGGATTTTTGTTTCTCATTGGCTGAGCTTTCAAAGTAGCAACTTCCTTTTAATATCTGACATGCCTTATGGAAACAGTAGGATTTCAGCAGTGACATTAAGTTTATTGGATTAACAGAAAATATGCAATATGCATCATAACAAAATTAGACAAGTGTATAAGTGTGGGCACCCGAACAGAGATATGACATCAATACTTAGTGGAGCCTCCTTTTGCTAATCTAACAGCCTCTAGACGCTGTCCTCCTATAGCCTTTGATGAGTGTCTGGATTCTGGATGGAGGGATTTCTGACCATTCTTCCATACAAAATCTCTCCAGTTCAGTTCAATTTGATGGCTGCCAAGCATGGACACCCTGCTTCAAATCATCTCATAGATTTTCGATGATATTCAAGTCAGGGGACTGTGACGGCCATTCCAGAACATTGTACTTCTCCCTCTGCATGAATGCCTTTGTAGATTTCGAACTCTGTTTTGGGTCATTGTCTTGTTGGAATATCCAACCCCTGCATAACTTCAACTTTGTGACTGATGCTTGAACATTATTCTGTAGAATTTGTTAAAACTGGGTTGAATTCATCACACCCTCGACTTTAACAAGGACCCCAGTCCCTGAACTAGCCACACAGCCCCACAGCATGATGGAACCTCCACCAAATTTGACAGTAGGTAGCAGGGGTTTTTCTTGGAATGCGGTGTTCTTCTTCCGCCATGCAAAGATCTTTTTGTTCTGACCAAATAACTCAATTTTTGTCTCATCAGTCCAAAGCAATTTGTTCCAAAATGAATCTGGCTTGTCTAAATGAGCATTTCCATACAACAAGCGACTCTGTTTGTGGCGTGAGTGCAGAAAGGGCTTCTTTCTCATCACCCTGCCATACAGATGTTCTTTGTGCAAATTGCGCTGAATTGTAGAATGATGTACAGATACACCACCTGCAGCGAGATGTTCTTGCAGGTCTTTGGAGGTGATCTGTGGGTTGTCTGTAACCATTCTCACAATCCTGTGCATATGCCGCTCCTGTATTTGTCTTGGCCTGCCAGACCTGCTGGGTTTAACAGCAACTGTGCCTGTGGCCTTCCATTTCCTGATTCCATTCCTTACAGTTGACACTGACAGTTTAAACCTCTCAGATCGCTTTTTGTAGCCTTCCTCTAAACCAGGAGACTCAACAATCTTCGTTTTTAGATTTTTTGAGAGTTGCTTTGAGGATCCCGTGCTGTCTGTCACTTTTCAGAGGAGAGTCAAAGGGAAGCACAACTTGCAAAAGACCACCTTAAATACCTTCTACCACTCATGATTGTCTATGAAGTTCAAGGCTTAACGAGTTAATCCAAACATTTTGGTGTTGCCAGTAATCAGCATTGAGCAGTTCCATCCAATCAAATCAGCACAATGACAAGGGGACCCACATTTGTGCACAGCCAGTTTGATTTAATTTCATACAACTAAATACTGCTGCACTAAAAATCTTTGTTCGTAAAACACCGCAGTACTCAGATGTTCCTAGGAAATGAAAGACATACCACTGTTATCTTTTTTGTTGAAAGTAGAGTCAATTATTATGCATGCTGAGAGGAGTTTTCAAACTTTTTCATATGACTGTAGAGATACAAAAGAGATAACAGGAAAGGTGAAACTTTAAGTGAAGACACAGGCCGGTTAGGAACGTGTTTCCCCTTAGATGCTTACACAAAGCGAGCGCTAGCCCGCCATGCTGATGTCACGTTCTTATCCTCAGTGATGGAGTCTCATTTACTTTTGATCACCCTAACACTGCCGATAGCCATCACACTTTTTCCCTTAGTCCCTATTGGGCGAATGGCCCACACTAGTGCTGAGGCTGACAATCTCCACTGACACCGGGGCGGTTCATCTTCAGTCGGATGTCATTATGGGTTCATCCAGCAATTACATTATCTGTGCTACCATAGCAGAAAACATTCAGGATCCCTTCATTGCGCTGACTCATATCTCGAGAACGGGTTGCCTTCAGATAGCTTAACTTCTGCCAATGGTTGCTGCAACCCATTTTAATAATTCATAAGGTACCAAATCTAAAGCTTCATTACGGCCTTTCTGTAATAATAATAAATACTTAATGAGTAAGTATTTATGAGTTAGTTACTCATTCCAAGTTTTAACTTGCATAATAAAGTGAGTGATTTATTTCTGTGGGGTAGAAGTAACTTGAGATTCATGCCCCCACATACAAAGCTAGCATCAATTTATGTTTAGCGTCTTGTACAATAAATATTACTATACTGAATATCTAATGCAGAGACAGTGTAAGGCCGCTTCAGAGATAACAGCTGAGCCTAACAGAATATACACCGCTGAGCCAAAATGTTCTTTTCGAAAGCGAATGACATTGAATGTGTCATCACAACAGCACATTTCAAAATTGTGATGAAGTGCGTAAGGGGTCCATCGCAGTGGTCAATGTTTTAAAATAAAAACAGTGCACTCAGGCTCGGAGGCTTGTGTGTTAGCATAGCTGAGCAGCCCCAGGGTGTGGATGGGGAAACTGCAGACATGCTCAGTTCATTCTACTCAGATGATCGCGCTGCCCTGTGGGACATCTGGAGGTTTGACAGGATCCCCTCGAGGTTGCTGGATATCATGGCCGGACTTTACACTGGTACTGTGTGTGCTGTGCAGAGTGGAGGCTGAACCTCTGCGTTTTTCCCAGTTGATTCCGGGGTTTGTCAGGGCTGTGTTCTGCTCCTACTCTGTTCAGTTGCTTGCATGGACTGGATGTTGGGCAGGGTCGTGAGGGTCCAGCGGCTTTGGGGCATCTGTTGGTGAAGAGAGATTCACTGATCTTGACTTTGCTGATGATGCTGTGATCTTCACTGAGTCAATGGAGGCTCCGATTAGTGTTCTCGGACCCTGAATGTCTGGGCTTGCGAAGGTTTGGATAAAAAAAACAAGATCCAGGCCTTTAATGACCTCTTGGGCACAGACGTCAGCAGTGTGTCTGTCTGTAGAGAGAGTGTCAACCTCATCAAGAGGTTTACTTACCTCGGAAGTGACATTCATGTCTCAGGTGACTCTTCCTATGAAGTCAGTAGATGGAGGCATGGGGGTCATGAGGTCACTGGAAAGCGGTGTGTGGCGCTCCCGATATCTTTGCAACAGGACGAAGGTCCAAGTCTTTAGTGTGCTGGTGCTTCCTGTCTTGCTATATGGTTACAAGACATGGACGCTATCCAGTGACCTGAGATGAAAGCTGGACTCCTTCGGTACTGTGTCTCTCCGGAGAATCCTTGGGTACCACTGCTTTGAATTTATGTTGCTCATGGAGTCCCGAATGAGTCACATGACCTGCATTGTGAGGGGGCATCAGTTACAGTACTACAGCCATGTGGCTTGTTTCCCAGAGGATGATCTGGCGTTGTTGAGGACCCGAGTGGCTGGACCTAGGCCAAGGGGACGCACATGTAACACCTGGCTGCGGCAGAGAGAGGGTCATTTCCAAAAGGGTGGGACTGGACCGCGTGTATAGGGGGTGGGGGGGTGCCAAGCAGGATCCCGAGTTGTTTCGTCGTGTAGTGGGCACGTCAGTGCTCTGTACCAGTGCATGCTCCCCAACCTGACCTAAGCTGATCTGAACTGACAGTGCCCACGGCGTGGATAGGTTTCACATCTGTGTGGACTGAAGGCTTTACACAGCCTGCTGAGAGAGATACAAATATTTTGCTTCTCTAATGATCTGATTACTTAATGTAACCAAGTTTTAAGCCTAACTCAGGTTTTTATTTTATTTTTTTTCCTTTCTGTTAGCATCTGCCTTTTCAGAACGGTACATTGGTTTACCTTCAAGAGAAGAAAATCTGTACCAAGTAAGTAACACCTTTGAATGTCTAAATCGTACCAGAAGCAGGTTATGTTGAACTTTCTATTTAACGTATTACATGTATAGATTGCATTATAAGCTTTACGTGCATTCATCATTTATTCATTTTTTGACTTCATCCAGTTCAGGTGTAGGCTTTATAGCTGCATAACATGGACGACTGCCAGTTCATCCATTTATTCATTGTTTCTTTTTCTGAACCTGCACTTTTCATTAGAAGATCATTTCAAACCACAGCCTGCCTTGATCAGACATCGGCCCATTGCGAGGCCCACTTCAGAGAGATTGTCTAATCGCGTATTGAATTATTTAAAAATGCGGCGGTTAAATATTTAAAGAAATATTATGTGGAGAAGTCAATAATGAGGGTTATTTGTGAACAAACCTAAATTAAAGTTCTGGCGTGAAACTTAAATAAGCACATGAGTTGCGTTATAGGAATTTTATGTTGATATTACTCTGTGATGCGGTATTGAGCAAGGTGGACTCAGAAAATGCAGAGTTTAAAAGAATGAATAAGAGCAATAAGACTTCTAAAATAATATAGGTGACATTAGGCAATGAGATGAGAAAAGAAAAATTGAAAATGTACGCTTGGCCAAAGAAACTTCATCATAGAGACAGTCACCACATTTTCATTTATTAAATATTTTTTTTAACAATGATTATATTCGAAAAGAACTGTGATAATAGAATACGACTACATACAGTACAGGCCAAAAGTTTGGCCACAACTCCTCATTCAATGTGTTTTCTTTATTTTCATGACCATGTACAGCACTCCATCACTCTCCTTCTTGGTCAAATAGCCCTTACACAG
>JANRMT010062816.1:10685097-10711435 GCA_026402145.1 Polypterus bichir lapradei | reverse complement strand
GATAGATAGATAGATAGATAGATAGATAGATAGATAGATAGATAAATGATATGAAAGGCACTATGTAATAGATAGATAGATAGATAGATGTTATGAAAGGCACTATATAATAGATAGATAGATAGTGTGAACGCTGGCCCAGACACAGAGAGGCAGACACGTTTAATTCACCCCACACACGTTTATTCTCCATATTTACAAATAATAAAGTGCTGACACAAACCCCAAAAGTACCCAAAGTCCTGGCCACAAATCAATGCCTTGTCTTCTTCAGGCTGCCTCCTTGCCTCCTCCAGAGACCTCGTCCTCTTCCACCCGACTCTAGCCTTCATATGAAGGCAGCCCCTTTTATATTCCCCCAGATGTGCACCAGGTGTGTTCCGGCAATCTCCCACCGACACGCCCCAGTGTGGCAGAAGTGCCAACTGCATCCCCGGAAGCACTCCGGGTGTCCCTGCTCCTCTTCCCCCCAGCACTTCCAGGTGTGGCGGGAGTGCTGAGGTCCAGGGCTCCAAAGGCATAGGGGCACCCCCTGGCAGTGACCACGGGCCCCTACAGGGTTGAGCTTCAAAGCTCTGTACCCGTGGCCCCCAAAGGTACCAGGGCAGTTGCCCCCATATGGTCTGAGGAAGGCATAAGCCCTCCTCCAGTCCTCCTAAACGTCCCGGCTGGGTTGCCCCCCCAGCCATCTCCGACAATAGATAGATAGATATGAAAGGCACTATATAACAGGTGCAGCATCCACCTGGATACTGTGGCTGCAGTCATTTCTGCAGCAGTATGCTCACCACTCATTAGCTATTAGGTGGTGAAGTGGTTGTGGTGATAGCTATTTACAGGTAGAGGAAGATTAGGGACCCAGAATGATTAGGCCATGGAGGGCAATTTAGCCTGGACATCAGCATACACCCTTCTATTTACTAAGAATTCAAAGGTATCTTTTATAACCAGAGAGAGTCGGGACCTTGATCGCACCCTTTTTTTAGCACTGTGCCCCCATCATTGCACTGGGGCACTGGGATCCACATTCAGACCAAAGGGTAAGCACTCCCTGCTTGGCATCACCAATATGTCTTCCAGCTGCAATCTGGAAGCTTTTCCTAGATGGACTCCCATCCAAATACTAGCCGTGCCCAAAAATGCTTAGCTTTAGATGGATAACATCTTTCGAAGTGAACATGGTATGTCAGCCAGGGAAGGCCACCAAGCCAGAGAGATGGACCTACAAGCTAGTAGTACAAATATAGTAAATAGTAGATTTAGTATAGTTGGCAGGATAAATAGCACTTTATTTGTCCACAAGGGAAATTAATTATTTTACAGCATTAATTAATTATTCAACAGGAAAATATTACTTTGTATCTCTTTTTTTGAGTGTGGTAAGTGTACCACTATCTCCATTTGCCTTATATTATCACATTTTTTATGATAGGTTTCCAGTGTGCTACACAATATTCAAGAGTTAAAAGAGCAGAATGTGATGTTAATACATGGAACGTCAGATGGTAAGTCTGTGAAAAAAGCTTCTCTAATATGTTTGACACATTTTGTGGTCTTTATTTTGTGCATCTGTGTGATCAACATGGCCCTGATCAAAATGCAAATGGTTTACAGATATTTACTGTATACTGCTTTATTTATTTATTTTGTACTTGTAATATTTCGTAATGTCATACCCATCTAAGATGAAACTGAAATCTAAGTAATCAACGTAGACCTCAACATTAACATTTGCAGTACACCACCTATTGGAATGTATTTTGTAATACATGTAGTAACAAAACACATCGAATGTGTCATTCCAATTGATGGTGCATCACAAACATTTGCAGTAGTACATTTTATTACTAGGGGTGGCACGGTGGCGCAGTGCTGGCGCTGCTGCCTCGCAGTAAGGAGACCTGGCTTCGCTTCCCGGGTCCTCCCTGCGTGGAGTTTGTATGTTCTCCCCGTGTCTGTGTGGGTTTCCTCCTGGTGCTCCGGTTTCTTTCCACAGTCCAGACATGCAGGTTAGGTGCATTGGCGATTGTAAATTGTCCTTGGTGTGTGTGTGTGTGTGCCCTGCGGTGGGCTGGCACCCTGTCCAGGGATTTGTTCCTGCCTTGCGCCCTGTGTTGGCTGGGATTGGCTTCAGCAGACCCCGATGACCCTGTGTTAGGATATAGTGGGTTGGATAATGACTGACATTTTATTACTACAAATGTGTGTGATGCACCATCTGTTGGAATGTCAAATGCAATGTTTAATGTCATTTGGTTTTGGATTCATAAAGGCAGTGTAATATTTGGGACATGCTATCCACTGGAATGACAAAAACAATACATTTAATTACTGCAAATGTTGTGATGTACCATGTGTTGGAAATGAAAAGTGTATATGTCTCTGTTTTATGCCATTTGGTGTGGGATTCATAAAGGTAGTGTTAATATTTGTGATGCGCTATCCGTTGGAATGATAATAGCAATGCATTTTATTACTACAAATGTTTGTGATGCGCCACCCATTGGAATGACAAAAGCAATGCATTTTATTACTACAAAATGCAAACGTTACAAAATGTGCCTTCTTCTGAAAATGATAAATGCAATGCATATGTCCCTGTTATTTACCATTTGGTATGGGATTCATACAAGCAGTGTTTAAGTTTATAATGTACCATCTAATAGAATGTATTTTGTTACTACAAATGTTTGTGATGCACCATTTGTTGGAATGACAAATTTGAAGCATATATCTCAGTTATACACTATTTGGTGTGGGATTCATAAAAGCAGTGTTAATATTTGGGACATGCTATCCATTGGAATGACAAAAACAATACATTTAATTACTGCAAATGTTGTGATGTACCATGTGTTGGAAATGAAAAGTGCATATGTCTCTGTTATATGCCATTTGGTGTGGGATTCATAAAGGTAGTGTTAATATTTGTGATGCGCTATCCGTTGGAATGATAATAGCAATGCATTTTATTACTACAAATGTCTGTGATGCGCCACCCATTGGAATGACAAAAGCAATGCATTGCATTACTGCAAAATGCAAACATTACAAAATGTGCCATCTGATGAAAATGATAAATGCAATGCATATGTCCCTGTTATTTACCATTTGGTGTGGGATTCATAAAAGCAGTGTTTAAGTTTATAATGTGCCATCCAATAGAATGTATTTGTTTACCACAAACGTTTGTGATGCACCATTTGTTGGAATGACACATTTGAAGCGAATATCTCAGTTATACACCATTTGGTGTGGATTCATAAAAGCAATGTTAATGCTTCTGATGCACTATCTATTGAAAGTACAAATACAATGCATTTCATTACTCCAAATTTTAATGATGCACCATCTGTTGGAATATCAAACCGGGTAGACGCCCAAACACTTGTTCTTTTAATAAAGGTGGATTTTTAGTTCCCAAGAAAAGAAACTGCATATCTTAAGTTAAAAAAAAGAATCTCCAAAATATAATTAACAAACAAACCATGCTAATGCTGCTTTTATCGGTCAATGCAGTGTAAGTCAAATCTGAAATATCAAAGGTTGAAGAGGCACAGGGAAAATGTTAATAAGATCACCTCCACAGGAAATATTTTGTAAATGTAATAAGCTGTGAACAAAATGAAACTGTAAATATCTAATTACAATGTTGGGAAAAAAAAAGCTGCACACCTATTACAGTACCCCGTACTCTCCGTTCCAGCTGACTGGTCTTCATTTGACCTTTCCGGCAGCCTGACCACATTCAATTTGGTGTTTGTAACCATTCATTAAAAAAAAAAAAGAATTATACATTGTGTTTATTGTACTTTTTTTTTTTTTTTTCCAGCAAATGTTCATTTTCAGCACTCAGCAGAACTGATTAAACATCTAATAAAAACTAAAGCAAACTACACTATGCAGGTAAGTGTCTGAGTACAAACTGCAAATACAGAGTGAATATTAAATGAGCAAATATGTTTAGTATGAAGAAAGAAACAAAACAAAAAGGGGAGAGCAGCCTGTGAGATTGAGAGCCCAATTGTGTGGTGAGAATTGAGCTGACTAGGTGTACATCACGGAATAGGAGATCATTTGTTATCATCATTAATGTGTATACAGAACTGCAGTGGCCTTAATGGAGCTCACTTACACTGCTCTTCCTTTCGCATAATCATCCATCTGTCTGTGTTTCAGGTTATTTTAGATTCTGCATGCATATCAACTTCTTTCATTTCAATATCCAGGGTGTATAGCATCAGATAAATTCATTTTGATGTGGGCATTTTGAGCATGGGAAAGGCGCTATATAAATAAAATGTCTCTCTATTATAATAAAAAAAATCTTGGGAAAAGAGACGAGATGTGATTTTCTCAGAGTTACACTTTCACGTCCCTTCTGAGATGAGATTTTGGGCCAAGAGATTTAACCACGCCCGGGGCCAGAAATAAAAGACAAAGAGTAGATGACAACGTAGAATGTCGTAAAGGATTCAAAAACAATGGCGCGATACACATACAGAGCAGGTTAGAGATAATGAAAGTATGAAAATTCGATAGTCTCAAAAAAATGACAGTAAAGATTACATTAGCGCAAGCAAATGGAAATTATTATTCGGTGAAATAATAGAATAAATAGATAGATAGATAGATAGATAGGAAAGGCACTATATAATAGATAAATAGATAGATAGATAGATAGATAGATAGATAGATAGATAGATAGATAGATAGATAGATAGATACTTTATTAATCCCAAGGGGAAATTCACATAATCCAGCAGCAGTATACTGATACAAAGAAACAATATTAAATTAAATAGTAATAAAAATGAAAAAAGTTAGCATTTACTCCCCCGGGTGGAATTGAAGAGTCGCATAGTGTGGGGGAGGAACGATCTCCTCAGTCTGTCAGTGGAGCAGGACAGTGACAAAAGTCTGTCACTGAAGCTACTCCTCTGCCTGGAGATGACACTGTTCAGTGGATGCAGTGGATTCTTCATGATTGACAGGAGTTTGCTTAATGCCCGTCGCTCTGCCACAGATGTTAAACTGTCCAACTTTACTCCTACAATAGATCCTGCCTTCTTAACAAGTTTGTCCAGGCGTGAGGCGTCTTTCATCTTTATACTGCCACCCCAGCACACCACCGTGTAGAAGAGGGCACTCGCCACAACCGTCTGGTAGAACATCTGCAGCATCTTACTGCAGATGTTGAAGGATGCCAACCTTCTCAGAAACTATAGTCTGCTCTGACCTTTCTTACATACAGCATCAGTATTGGCAGTTCAGTCCAATTTGTCATCCAGCTGCACTCCCAGATATTTATAGGTCTGCACCCTCTGCACACAGTCACCTCTGATGATCACGGGGTCCATGAGGGGCCTGGGCCTCCTAAAATCCACCACCAGCTCCTTGGTTTTGGAACAGCGAAAACAGATGAAATACATTGTTCGGATTTAAAGTTTAAGTCGGAGACTTGTAGATCTTCTAATTCATGTTGCCATCAGGGAAAAGTAACGTTTCTTCCCAATGAAGAGTCGTATCCACGAGAATTGAAAGATTGGTTGTTTGGTGAAAGTGAAATCCCACAAGAGAAAATTTCAAGCCCCGCAAGACAAGACTTTATACAAAGAGATTTGGAAAAGTCCCGCCCACATCTAAAACATTTACAACCACGCACACGGTTCAATCATTTCTCATTTGTGTGAATGCTATTGTCAGACACAGTTCGTGTAAAGAGAAAGAAACAATATTCACTCACGGGCAGTTATACATTGCGTTGTCATGATGTAATTCCAAACACGGAATCAAAATTCAATGTGATATTGATGAAAAGGTAAAAGCGAAAAGAGATCGAATATATGGACATAGGTGATATGATCGAAGTATGTAGATATTGTTCGGCTTTAAAGTTTAAGTTGGAGACTTGTAGATCGTCTAATTCGTGTTGCCATCAGGGAAAAGTAGTGTTTCTTCGAGAGAAGAAAGGAGCCGCTTTACGCCTTCCTTTTCCGACTCATTAATTCCATGCATTGTGCAATTCCACTGCTTGCTTTTTCAGTATCCGGATCATCATCACGACAACCAATGCAAAGAAACCCCGGGGTTTGGATTCCTATCAGCCATTGCCGAGGGCTTACATGGTGAGGTCGTTCTGTATGTTCGGGAAGAAGCAAAATATCACTTCAGCCAAAATTCAATTCTCGCCGGACTTTATTAGCTTTGGACTCATTTATCACATACATTTCACCTGCCGTTTATCATTAATCTGTGTTTGTGCTCCATGCTTATTCATTTATTGTTTAGTGGCAAGGGAGGGTTTTTGTAAATATTATTATTATATATTCATGTGTTCATATAAATAATATCTACTCTCTCTCTATATATATATATAAAATCCTAAGCCTAAAAGTGCAATGATTTTATGTGACGTTTTTATGTCACACTTTAAATCGGGCTTATTTTAAAACCTATACATATATGTTTGGTATCATTCTGTTCAGAATTCATCAGATTTTAATGTGATGTGGTTAGATTTTCAGACTCTTATTCTGTTTTTAAATTATTAACTAAAAAATATTAAGAACTCACATCCCGGGAGATGAGACTTTGTGCCAAGAGATTTAACCACGGGTTTAACCCTAAGCCTAACCCTAACCCGGGGCCGGAAATAAAAGAGAAAGAGTAGGACAGCTGCTGTACAGACTTTTAAATGCTTAAAGCGCTGCATGAGATGCAGATCACACCGCACGGCAGCAGCAGCAAGTCAGCAGCTGATCAAGCAAAGAGGAGGTAAAAAAATTATATATATTTGTTTCCCATTGTATCACCGTTTAAGAGGGGGTTTGTGAGGAGCGACCGCGTCTCCTTGGGGTGCATTCAGCCCCCATCTTCACAATACGAGTGGCAGAGACGCGAAGTGGCTGGCGCATAGCAGAGGCCTTGGTTTGGCGAGCGAAGCGATATATATGGGAGGGTTATGTCAGGAAGGGCATTCGGTGTAAAATTTTACCAAATCAACATGCGGATAAAGATGATCCGCTGTGGCAACCCCTAGCGGGAGCAGCCGAAAGAAGATGTATATATAATCATTCAGTGGTGTCTTTGGGATAGTGGCGAATTGTGTGCACATGTATAGTATTGAGTATTTGTCAGCCCTTGTGTGTGTATATATACAGTAGATTTATCCATTGTCAATATATCTGCACTTGATTTTACTTTGCTGACTTGTAGTGTCTGTTATTTCGTCATTTGGGGGAAAAAGGACTGTTTGTAAGGAGTACGGCTTGTTATTAGCTTGAGAATCCTCAGGTTAGCCAAGACAATAGTCTTGGTAGTGTAGTTGCCCATCTGAGTAAAGGGGTCGGCTGTTACAAGTCAGTCAGTCCAACCCGCTATATCCTAACACAGGGTCACGGGAGTCTGCTGGACCCAATTCCAGCCAACACAGGGCGCAAGGTAGGAACAAACCCTGGGCAGGGTGCCAGCCCACTGCAGGGCACACATACACCCACACACCAAGCACACATACTAGGGACAATTTAGGATTGCCAATGCACCTAACCTGCATGTCTTTGGACTGTGGAAGGAAACCCACGCAGACACGGGGAGAACATGCAAACTCCACTCAGGGAGGACCCGGGAAGTGAACCCAGGCCTCCTTACTTTGAGGCAGCAGTGCTACCCACTGCGCCCCCATGCCGCCCCGCTGTTACAAGTAAATGATCAAATAATTAACCAGAACATCTGCCAAAGCAGAATGAAAATTAGGTTGAAAAATACCGTTAACGACTTAAAAAAACAGCATATTTCCCCATATAACTGCTTATTACATTTTAATAAAAATCTAACAGATAGATAGATACTTTATTAATCCCAAGGGGAAATTCACATACTCCAGCAGCAGTATACTGATACAAAAAACAATATTAAATTAAATAGTAATAAAAATGCATGTAAAAGCAGACAATAACTTTGAGTAATGTTAGCATTTACTCCCCCGGGTGGAATTGAATAGTCGCATAGTGTTGGGGAGGAACGATCTCCTCAGTCTGTCAGTGGAGCAGGACAGTGACAAAAGTCTGTCACTGAAGCTACTCCTCTGCCTGGAGATGACACTGTTCAGTGGATGCAGTGGATTCTTCATGATTGACAGGAGTCTGCTCAGCGCCCGTCGCTCTGCCACAGATGTTAAACTGTCCAGCTTTATTCCCACAATAGAGCCTGCCTTCTTAACAAGTTTGTCCAGGCGTAAGACGTCCTTCTTCTTTATGCTGCCTCCCCAGCACACCACCGCGTAGAAGAGGGCACTCGCTACAACCGTCTGGTAGAACATCTGCAGCATCTTACTGCAGATGTTGAAGGATGCCAACCTTCTCAGAAAGTATAGTCTGCTCTGACCTTTCTAACATACAGCATCAGTAAGACGTCCTTCTTCTTTATGCTGCCTCCCCAACACACCACCGCGTAGAAGAGGGCACTCGCTAAGTACCAAACTTAGTTTGTAATTTCTACATTGACTCCAAAAACAAAGAAACTGGGAAATAATGACTCACCGAATTAGGCTAAGAGTCCAATGAAAAATAGAAGATGGTTGGAACAAAAACCTGCAGCCACAGTCCCCAGGACTGATTTTGGGAACCACTGATCCCATCCAAATACTGGCCGGACCCAAACTTGCTTAGTTTCAGGTGGATGATGTCTTCTGAGGTGCATCCCACCCCACTTATCTAAATGAGGCGCATTCGTTCAGGGTGCAAGACCAAAAGCAACAACATCCGCTGGATGGATAGTTTGTTCTCCTCTCAGCACAGCGTCTATTAATAATGCATATTTGGTTAGGACTGCCGTCTTTGTTTTTTGAACTGATCGGACAGCGCCTTATGGTAAGCATGAGGTATGTGTAATATAATTTTTTTTAAATTTGTATAATCCTATGCCATACTTATGTACCAAATAAGAAAGAATGAGTTTCCATTTTTTTAATGATCTATTTTTTTTTTTTTTTCCCCCGACAGATCTACCCAGATGAAGGACATTTTGTGTCAGATAAAAGCAGACAGCACCTGTATGGCACACTCATCACCGTCTTTAGAGAGTGTCTAAGAGAAGACACATTATTATTTCCAGAGGAGCCAGAAGAGGATGAATAGGTCAACAGGCCACTGGAAGGACTTTATAATTTATTTCTGTAATGACTACTGGAGCCTTGAAGGCTCTGAAGTAAGCATTAGCTAGAAATGACTGAGAGAGTGCAGATGCTCCAGAGGCTCAAGGGCAGATAAAGGATTTCTATCAGTGGAACGGCACAGTTAGACATACTGGGCCAACAGTCCGCATTTAACATATCAGGCCCCAACTTCTCTTCGATTTAGAAATCTCTTTCGGAAGGGCACAGGTCTGCTTCATCTTCCAAAGAGAATTTAGTTTTTACATCCATAGTTAACGTGCATGATTATTTGGTTTAGCGTCACCGATTTTTCTTTTCTTTCTTTTTTTTTTTTCGTTTTTTGGTTTTTCATGTAAATATTTCTGGTAGCAGCGAGCCCACACGTTTCACTGTCTGTCTGTATGGTTTCTTCCCCTTTGTAAAGCTACAACGATGTAGAAACAAGTGCAATTCCTTCACTCTTTCACTTATCAAGCAATCCTGTGGAGTGCATAGAGGAAACATACGAAAAACAAAAAAAAAATGTATTTAAATAGCACCCAATCCAAAAATTCTTACTCTCGACTCTCAAAAATGCTTTGATTTTTTTTAAAAGATGTAAGTATTTTGTAATGCTTGTCCTCTCCTTTTTTCCTTTCTGTTTATAGAATTTTTTTTTTGTTATTGTTATTTCTTGATAATTAACTGGAGAAAAAAAAATAAATCTTACTTCAATACTTTAAACTTTTGTTTGCAGTGTGAAGAATGGATTTATGGGCTGCTGTCGTCTGGTATTGGCATCATGGCATCCCACCTGTTATTCCCCTCAAGGTTATTGGGATGCAGAACAGATGAGCAACTTTATCTCTTTAATTAAAGAAACGTTCCCAATAGCTCACTGGGGGGGTCAGTCGGTGGGTATGGAGGTGGCACTGGACTGGCTGTAACAGACTCCCATTTTAAGTGTACAAGTACCATCAGTCAGTCATTTTCTGACCCATTTTGTCCTGAACAGAGTTGGAGGGGATGCTGGATCCTATCCCAGCTAGCATAGGGCATAAGGCAGGAACAATTCCCTGGACAGAGTGCCAGACACACACACACACACACACGGCCCAGCTTAGGTCTGGCAGTCCACCTAACCTGCATATCTTTGGACTGTGGGAGGAAAACCAGAGCACCCGGAGGAAACCCACGCAGACATGGAGAGAACATGCAGACTTCACGCCGGGAGGACAAGGGATATGAACCCTGACCTCCTTACTGTGAATACCTTCTACTGCGCCTCCGTGCCTCCCAGTGTATTATCAGTCATAGTCAGTCACTCAGTCAGTCATTATCCAGCCCGCTATACCCTAACACAGGGTCACTGGAGCCAACACAGGGCACATACACACACACAAGGGACAATTTAGCATCACCCGGAGGAAACCCACGCAGACACGGGGAGAACATGCCAACTCCACGCAGGGAGGACCCAGGAAGCGAACCCTGACCTCCTAACTGTGAGGCAGCAGCGCTACCCACTGCGCCACCGTGGCATCAGTCATAGTGACAAAGTGAAATAAAAGCATCAATAACACTTCGGGTGCTGGGGTTTGCGATGCATCCCATAACACATGGATTGGAATCTTGATTGGATTTCAAGGCAATTGCCATTTTTTTTCTCATATCATTGCACAATGAAGATTTTGCTTGCAGCACATCAGAACAGATACAGAATTGTCCTGTAAAATTCGGAATTGTAGTGTAAATGGAAGGTAAAAGACGTGTTCCATGTTGAACTAATATGGGATATAATTAGTTCTGCATTTTCGTTTTTTTCTGCATTTTATTGATTTTATTAAAATCAAATAACATTCTATAAAAACAAGTCACGTTTTACAAAACTAGGTGTGAATTTCCCCTTGGGGATTAATAAAGTATCTATCTATTATATAGTGCCTTTCTTATCTATCTATTTATCTGACTTATAGTCAGTCAGTCATTGTCTAACCTGCTTTGTCCTGGACAGCGTCACGAGGGTCTTCTGGAGCCTATCCCAGCCAACATAATGGACAGGGCACCAATCCACTGCATGGTAAACACACACAAACACCCAAACACATACTAGGGCCAGTTTAGTTTCGTCAATCCGCCTAACCTGCATGTCTTTGGACTGTGAAAGAAAACCGGAGCACCCGGAAGAAAACCACACAGACAGAGGGAGGACATGCAAACTCCACGCAGGGCATGACCTGAGAGGCAAACACTAGTCTCGTTACTTCGAGACAGCAATGCTACCATTGTGCCACCATGCTGCCCCTCTATATTATAGTGTCATTTGTATATCTATCTATCTATCTATCTATCTATTATATAATGCCTTTCATATCTATCTATCCATTATATGGTGCCTTTCATATCTATCTATTATATAATGCCTTTCATATCTATCTATCTATCTATCTGTCTATCTATCTATCTATCATATAGTGCCTTTCATATCTATCTATCCATTATATAATGCCTTTCATATCTATCTATCTATCTGTCTATCTATCTATCTATCATATAGTGCCTTTCATATCTATCAATCTATCTATTATATAATGCCTTTCATATCTATCTATCTATCCATTATATAGTGCCGTTCATATCTATCTATTATATAATGCCTTTCATATCTATTTATCTATCCATTATATAGTACCTTTCATATCTATCTATCTATTATATAATGCCTTAATGCCTTTCATATCTATGTATTATATAATGCCTTTCATATCTATCTATCTATCCATTATATAATGCCTTTCATATCTATCTATTATATACTGTAATGCCTTTCATATCTATCTATCCATTATATAATGCCTTTCATATCTATCTATCTATCTATCATATAGTGCCTTTCATATCTATCTATCCATTATATAGTGCCGTTCATATCTATCTATTATATAATGCCTTTCATATCTATTTATCTATCCATTATATAGTGCCTTTCATATCTATCTATCTATTATATAATGCCTTAATGCCTTTCATATCTATCTATTATATGCCTTTCATATCTATCTATCTATCTATCTATTATATAATGCCTTTCGTATATCTATCAATCATATAATGCCTTTCATATCTATCTATCTATCTATTATATAATGCCTTTCATATCTATCTATCTATTATATAGTGACTTTCATATCTATCTATCTATCTATTATATAATGCCTTTCATATCTATCTATCTATCTATCTATCTATATATCTATTATATAATGCCTTTCGTATATCTATCTATCAATCATATAATGCCTTTCATATCTATCTATCTATCTATTATATAATGCCTTTCATATCTATCTATCAATCATATAATGCCTTTCATATCTATCTATCTATCTATCTATTATATAATGCCTTTTATATCTATCTATCTATCCATTATATGGTGCCTTTCATATCTATCTATCTATCTATTATATAATGCCTTTCATATATCTATCTATCTATCAATCATATAATGCCATTCATTTCTATCTATTATATAATGCCTTTCATATCTATCTATCTATCTATCCATTATATAGTGCCTTTCATATCTATATATCTATATATCTATCTATCTTGAATCAAATCAAACCCCACTTAATGAGAAAGAGAGCTAGGCCACCAGAGTAAAACTTTAAACTAGTAAAAATAAGTAAATAGATAAATTAATAAAAATAATCATTCTGCATTTTCATATACAGCTTTAAACAACTCACATAAAAAGCCCAACGGGGACCCCCTTCTCCAACACCCATGTAGCAGACCTGAGGAGAGATCAGCAGCACACAGTTCAGGTTAAAGGTGTCATAAAACCTGGCAGAACTGGTTTGGACACTACAGAACCTTCTTTCAAATGGAAGGGGGTCAAAGAGGACAGGGAAAGGAGGGAGTGGTCCTCCACGATGCTATTGGCTTTGCAGGTGCTTTGTTTTATAAAGATGTCATTAATGGAGGGCTGCGAGGCCCCAGTGATCTTTGCTGTTGTGTGCACCGTCAGTTGTAATTCCCAAACCAGATGGTGATGCAGCTTGTCAGAATGCTCTCGACAGTGCACATGTATAATGGTAGGCTTGCCTTCCTCAAACACCGATGGAAGCGGAGACCCTGCTGAGCCTTCTTGGCTATGGAGGTGGGTGTTAGCTGCCAGGTGCACACCAAGGTGTTTGGTGTTCAAGACCAATTTCACTGCAATGCCCTTGATGTGCGAAGGGCCTTCCTGAAGTCGACAATCATTTCTTTCATCTTGTCCACATTAAGAAGCATAACGTAGATCTTGCTGCAGTTTGCCAATCGTGGTGCCTTTATTCTGAAAGCCAACTCATCCTCATTGCTAATGAGACCCTCTACCGTTGTTTCATCAGCAAACGTAAGGATGGCGTTAGAGCCCTACGAGTCAGTAGTATTGAAGCCCTACTCACTCAGCAGGATGGTGCAGAAGATGATGATGTTTCTGACAGGGACTGTCTGGGGTCGGCCTGTCTTTCAGGAAGTCCAACAACAACAATATTTATTTCTATAGCACATTTTCATACAAATGCTGTAGCTCAAAGTGCTTTACAGGACGAACAAAGAGAAAGAGAGAAAAAAAGACAAAATATAAAATTAGGCAATACATCCAGGGCATGCCTTTTTCATTACAAAGGTGTCCCAGTCGAGTAAGGGCACTGGCTGGCCACCACAGTGGGAAGTCCGGCTTTCAGATGGCCTAAGACTACGTCGTGTTCCCTGTTTGTGCATAGTTGAATACCATTTTGTGTTATTTTCCAGTAATATGAAGTGAGTGTAGGTTTCAGGTAGATGTGTGGTCGAGTACATTGATTTGAAAGGCATACGTACTGTATGTGGGTTATACACACTGCCCAAGACGGACATCAGTTGAGGTAATGAGATGAGAGTCGATGTCTTTTGAGTACTTGTAAAACAGACAGGGCAGATTACAGTTGTACTGCAGCAGCACTGAAACAAGAGTTTGGCCTCTGGACACTTCATTACCACATAAAGTAGATAGCAGATCATCGAAGTTGTCATCCCTCTCTCCTTTTACTAATCTACTCATCCGTCAGCATCTAATAGATCAGCACTAGCCTGAGGAGTGTCTCACCTGCAGTCAAGGAGCTCTGAATGTTCACGTGGACAGTGACAATAAACATTCTCGTTTTAGAGCAGGGGTCTCAACCAGTGGCTGCTGGTTTTCATTCTAACCCTTTTCTTAATGAGTGTCCTGTTTTTGCTGCTAATTAACTTCTTTTGAATATATTTTAATTGGCTTGTTCTTGAAGACTCAGACCCCATAAATGTTTCATTTTCCTTAATTAGCAGCCAAACCGTAATGAGATACAAAATGAGGCAAAACACGACAAGTAAACTGTGTCCATCATACAATATCTGAAAATAAAAAGCCATGGAGTTAAAGAACGGGTTTAATTAACAACGAGACTCGGCGCCTCATTGAGCCACTGGTTGGAGTTGGAGGCCCTGACTTAGTTGGACTTCTGTCGGCTCACTCACTTCACGTTTCATTTCTGTTTAAGGAAAGAAATAAAGCAATTCAGAGAAACGATGGGGGAATTCTGGGGAGCAAATCTTAAAAAAACAAGTCAATTAAAATTAAAGGAAAAGGAGTTAATTAGCAGCAAAAACATGTCACTAATTAATAATAATGTGGGTGTGTGTGTGTGCATGCCCTGCGGTGGGCTGGCGCCCTGTCCGGGGTTTGTTTCCTGCCTTGTGCCCTGTGTTGGCTGGGATTGGCTCCAGCAGACCCCCCGTGACCCTGTGGTTAGGATATAGCAGGTTGGATAACGGATGGATGGATAATAATAATAATACATTTTATTAATTTGTAGGCACCTTTCTAAACACTCAAGGACACCGAACAATACATAAAAAAAACATTAACAAAGCTAAAATACAAAATTAAAATCAGACAGAGCAATTGTAGTCAAAGAGAAAAAATGAGTTTTAAATAGATTTGAAAAGTGAAAATGATTCAATATTTCTAAGCTCAGATGGTGGTGAGTTCCAGAGCTGGGGAGCACAGCAACTGAATGGTGGTAAGACGGACGAAGGGGACAGTCAAGTGGATGGAGGAAGAGGATCTAAACCAAGGGTGGGCAAAGTCAGTCCTGGAGGGCCGCAGTGGCTGCAGGTTTTTGTTCCAACCCAGTTGCTTAATTAGAAAACAATCCTTGCCAATAATTTAATTTCATTGCTTGTTAGTGCTTTAACTCTGCCATGTCAGGTCATTCGCATATCCTAGATTTTTTTTTCCCTTTCTGAGGATATCATCCAGACGATTTGAAGTCTAAAACGGGGGAGTAATTCTCAGTCCTTCACTTTTCTCTCTTCACTTTCCTTCCAAGTACGAGGGATATCCAGAAAAAAAGGTTACAACAGCTGTTAAAAATCGAAAAATGAATATATTTCAACCAAATTTACAGGGTATGTTCCAAAATATGTGTTTATTTCTCAACATAATCGCCATCAACTTCGATGCACTTCTTCAGCCTGGGCACCAGCTTTTTTATACCCTCGTCGAATACGCTCCGCTCCACCGTCTCCTTCACCTCCTCATCGTTGGAAAAATGTTTCCCACCCAAGAATTCTTTCACGATTCTTCCACAAGCTGACGATGGATCTCGGCCGCGGATTAACGACGCAAAGTGAGGAACTTGATGACCGAACGAATCTCGCATCGGCGGTAGGTGGAGCAAACGGCCTCAGCAGAGGTTGACGAACTCGCTTGCTGTGATGGCATTTCACAACTGACTGACGCGGTCCCGGGCTTATTTTGACCGTTAGGACCCCGCTACACGCAGGTATGCCAACCTTCGAAAAAAAAAAATTCCCTGCACCCTCCAGGGCACTTGTAACCTTTTTTCTGGATATCCCTCGTATTTAATTAAACCCAATAGTGCACGATAAATCCACACAGGTGTAAATGGAAAGAAGCTAAATGGAGAAATGCTGGTTTCTTTTATCATTTGCATTATTGCTAATAAGGGGCGATTAAAAACTGACGATATAGCTGTTTAAAACTAAAATAAGCATTCAAAATAAAATCTTAACAAGCAAGACAACTAAAATAAATCAGAAGTATTATAAATGCTTCTTATTAAGTACCTGGGCTGGAACCAAAACCCACAGCCACTGCGGCCCTCCAGCAACGACTTTGCCCACCCCTGATCTAAGGGTACAGGAGGGAATGGCAACATGGAGGAGGTCAGATAGATATGGAAGGGCGAGGTTGTGGAGAGCCTTACAAGGTAACAGAACAATTTTGAATTGAATTCGGAACTGAACTGGAAGCCAGTGAAGCTGCTGCAAAACGGGAGTGACATGGTGAATAGATGGGGTTCTAGTAATGATGTGGGCAGCTGAATTCTGGACCAGCTGTAGCTTTGCGAGAAAGAACAAAGAAAAGGGAATTGCAATAATCCAGATGAGAAGTGACAAGCTAATGTTACATTTACAAAAGATATGTCCAAGGGGAAGGAGGTAAATAATGAAAAGGAGAGGCGCCGGGACAGAGCCCACCTAAAGTAACAGCGGTGGGTTGGGATGTGAAAGTTTTAAGCTGAACAAACTGAGTGTGGCCTGAGAGGTAGGATCTGAACCAGTCTAGTGGAGTGTGGGTAATGCCAATCAAAGATAATCTATTGAGAAGAGTAGTGTGACAAATAGTGTCAAAGGCCGCACTCGGATCAAGAAGGATGAGAATAGGAATAAAACCAGAATCAGCTGCCATAAGGAGGTCGTTAGTAATTTTTATAAGTGCCGTTTCTGTACTGTGTAGGGGACGAAAACCAGACTGGAACTGTTCATACAGATTATTTTGAGATAAATGAGAATGAAGTTGAATAGCCAGTATTTTTTCAAGAAGTTTAGAAATGAAGGGTAGATTAGAAATAGGACAGAAATTACTGAAATTAGTCAGATCAGCATCAAGCTTTTTCACACATTTTTTTTTTTAAACACATCATTAAAACAGAAACATTTATCATGTTTTAGTAATAATTGACAAAATGTAGACATGAAGTGTATAATGTGTGAAGCCTGAAGTCCAAATATCAAATAAACACTTTCACAAAAGGTACAAATATAACAGAACAAGATGATTGCATATAGCGCGGAACTGACATGTCTATACTATTCTGTCCTCTGTATCTCCTGGAGTTGAAAAGAGATAAAACATGAAAAACGTTTCTGTTTTAACAATGTGTTTACATAGATCATTGTAGACACGGAACACACATGAAATGCATGTGTTCCAAATAACGACATCGTATTTATAAAAGGTGTGATTTTGCTTGACTTCTCACTCTATACAACTCTAAGCAACTGACACGCAGGTAAACAGACTTGAGCTGAGATAACTGTGTGGGGTGGGGGATGTGATAGCAGACTGCTTGCTGCTTGTCAACACATTTACAGGACAAAAGACGCTGATGGAGTGGTGCAAAGCGATTTAAGGTGGGACGGATCTACGAGTTTTTTCGTAGGCTCTGGTAATTCTAGTGTTAAGCAAGAGAGGAGAACAATGTCTAGTCAAGATCTTTGGATAAGATGACTGTCCAACAAAGTCTTTTGAAGTTTCTGATGAGTTTTTAAATACAATGTGGGTCTGTAATCAGGTTGCCCCACACCCACATGAGCTTGTTGGACATCCCATTTCAAAATCACGGTCATTAATTTGGAGTTTTCAGCTATGAACAGCCTCTGTTCTTCTGGGAAGGCTTTCCACTAGATGTTGGAGTAGGCCTGTGGGAGTCTGTGCCGATTCAGCCAAAAGGGTATTTGTGAAGTCAGGTACAAGAAGATATAGCCCACAATTGGCATTCTGGTTCATCCCAAAGGGTTGAGGTCAACACTCACATGAGTTCCACCATGTCCTTATGTATCTGGCTTTGTGCACAGGGACTCGGTTATGATGGAGCAGAGAACAGCTTTCCATAAACATTTGCCACAAAGTTGGAAGCACACAATTGTCTAAAGGCATGTCTTTGTATGCTGTAACATTAAAAAGATGATCCATTACTGGAAACAAAGGACTTATCCAAGGCCAAGTCACTTCACCTACCTGTGTTCCAATAGGAAAAACAAAAGAAATGCAACCAATTGTATCTCAAATGTTGTAAGTTACCTTGCATAAAGGCAGCAACCAAATAATTAAATGGACATGTGATGAGGAGAGACCAAACTTTACAGTTGTGGCTAAATATTTTGAGAATGACCCAAGTGTTGGTTTTCACAAAGTTTGCTGCTTCAGTGTTTTTAGATCTTTGTGTCAGATGTTTCTATGGTGTACTGAAGTAGAATTACAAGCATTTCATAAGTTTCAAAGGCTTTTATTGACAATTACATGGAAGTTTATGCAAAGAGTCCATATTTGCAGTGTTGGCCCTTCTTTCTTTTTCAAGACCTTTACAATTCACCCTGGCATTCTGGCAATCAACTTCTGGGCCCAATCCTGACTGATGGCAGCCCATTCTTGCATCATCAATGCTTGGACTTGGTGAATTGGTGGGTTTTTTCTTTGTCCACCTGCCTCTTGAAGATTAACCACAAGTTCTCAATGGAATTAAAGATATGGGGAGTTTCCTGGCCATGGACCCAAAATGTCGATGTTTTGTTCTCCGAGCCACTTTTGCTGGTGCTCCATCATGCTGGCAAAGGCATTGTGGGTCACCAAACTGTTCTTGGATGGTTAGGAGAAGTTGGTCTCCGAGAATGTTTTGGTTCCATTCTTTATTCACGGCTGTGTTCTTAGGCAAAATTGTGAGTGAGCCCACTGCCTTGGCTGAGAAGAAACCCTACGTGACATGAATGGTCTCTGGAGTGGTCTCCCCTAGACTTTTGGAAATAGCCCAAAAGTTGATAGAAATCATAGTACCTAATACTTGTATACGAAATTTGGTTTACCTAAGTGAATGCATTCTCAAGTTATCGTGTTTACACACATACACACACAGATATAATTCCATAAATATTTTTTTCTGACTCAGGGAGGTCTAAAACGTTGAGATTCATCAAAATCTTGACATCGAATTTTTGGACGATTATAATATTTCCCTATACTTAGTATATGAGAAAGTAAACAAGAACAACTGGATACTGGAGATCTCTTTGAATACAGCTGATAGGCGGCTGGGGAAAATGGCAGCTTGCAGCGCTCGTTCATCACATTTCCTTCATGGAAGCTTGAGCTGTAGCTGGTAGAATTCAAATAACTAGATCATAACTCAGCAGGGTAAGGCCCCAGCTCACGGACCTCATCAATAATTGTATTACTCATTAAAAGCCTATTTTGCTCAGCGCTAACTTTAATCCAGAGGGTAAAGCCATAGTTTGGAGGACCCATCAATTAGCTGGATTGTGGCTGAGGTTAAACTGGTACTCATCCATTATGTCAGAGCTTAGGTGGGTGAAGCTTTAACTTGTTGACTTCCAAGAGGGTACAACAGCAGTGAAGATCAGCACTCCTACTGTTACTGAACACACATGGCAACAGAACAATACATTAAAAACAAAAAAAAAAATGAGACTCTCCGAAGATTGAATTAACACTTACTTGATCCCAGAATAAACCAGGCTGGTGCAAACATTTTGTGGTGATGAGAAGGAATAGTCCCAGTGAAGACGTCCACTTCCAACATGCAGACGTCAATCTTGAGATGCACAAACAGAATTCAGGTGTAAAGTATAATCCAAATATGATTTTGATTACAGAGGATGTGAAATGATATATAAAATAAGATGGTCCCCTCTCTTTGTTGTCCTCCTTTCATTTGTTAAACTAGATGTTATCCCAATGCTCTGTCCCCAAGGGCCTCTGCCCTGAAGCACCAAAGGTCCACTCTGTCCGGTGCCACAGCTGAGCCTG
This sequence comes from Polypterus bichir lapradei, assembly GCA_026402145.1. Classification (NCBI taxonomy): domain Eukaryota; kingdom Metazoa; phylum Chordata; class Cladistia; order Polypteriformes; family Polypteridae; genus Polypterus; species Polypterus bichir. The sequence continues at coordinate 10,691,384 of JANRMT010062816.1, read as the reverse complement.
GGGGAGCCAGACAAATTATAAAAAATAATTGTAATAACTGAGCCACAACCGTGCTACTACATTAGGGTGGTCCAAAACAAAATTCAGATGTAAGCGTCGGGAACCAAGTTACCTAAACTATTCTCTAACATTTCAGTAATTATTTACCACTCTGATGCTCATCCTTCTGATAATAAAATAGGTCATTAGGATGGCAATTGACAATAAGAATTCAGAATTAATTGCAGAATTACAATATTTGAGGGTTCCTCTCGAACAGGGGTGTCCAACTCCAGTCTTGGAGGGCTGCAGTGGCTGCAGGTTTTCATTCTCACCGTTTTCCTAATTAGTGGCCAGTTTTTGCTGCTAATTAACTCCTGTTCTCTTCATTTTCATAGCCCTGTTTTTAAAGGATTTAATCCTCTGATGTGATTCGTTTCTTCATAATATGGCAAAAAAACAGAAATGAGACGTTAAATGAGCCAACAGATGACCAGCTAAACTGGAATGTCAAACTCCAGCCAGTTTCTCTCCAACCAGTTTCTTAATGAGAAGCCGATTCTTGCTGTTAATTAAAGCCGTTATTGAACATCAGGACTTGTCGCTGCTCTCATCCTCTCACAGCAGACTATTGATTTTCTGTTTTTTCTAAGACCACCATCAAGATATTTCAGTGACCTGAGCAGACCAACATGACCGAGACCTTCACCTTTCTTTATTTTCAGGTTAGCTGGTTGTTTTGTGTCTCATTATTGTTTGGCTAATCATTAAGGAAACAGAAACAACTAATTGGTAAATTAAAACTAAGGCAAAACAAGTTAATCGGCAGCAAAAACGGCTCACTAATGAAGAAGATGGTTAGAATGAAATCCGGCAGCCACTGCAGCCCACCAGGACCGGAGTTGGACACCCCTGCTGTCGAGTGCCTCCTTCTCTTGCACGATTTGGCTCAAAAACTAATCAGCACTTCGTTTTTTTTTTGAGTTTGGTATTTTTCCGTCCAGCTATTTTAGCGCTAGACCATCCTGAAGAAATTGTGACACACGCAAACACAGGCTCACAACTCACACACACACACCCACACGCATACACAGATTCACACCCATCATTGAGATATTGATGTTTTCGGTATAGGGGAACCCTAAAACTTCGAGATCCGTCGAAAACCGAAGATTGAAATATTTGATGAATCTAAAGCTTTAACTCCTCCCTCATAGATGATACTTTATGGTGGGGGAGGGCGCAAAATAATAATAAAAAAAAAAGATAAAAGCTTTAGAGGTCTCATTATTTGGCAGATTTATGTCATCTGAACAGCACACAAATGTTCCACGCTTTAGAACTGCTTGTCATGAAGTTGGAAAATTTTTGTGATGATCTGCAAACAGTCAAACTGCTTGTGTTCCTCGTCATCTGTTAATATGTCATTGCTCTTTTCAATGAGTCGTTTCCTCTTTCAGCTGCATTGTTCATTAATGTTGGCAGCTCCCAATTGAAGACTGGACCCCCTGTCCACTGTTCTGGAGGTTTCTTGAGAAATGACTGAGACCTTTCTCTGTATTCTTTTTTCCATAAGGACATCAAAGAAGGACGTTGATCTTTCTGTTATCAGATCCTTCAACTTCAGCTGTTGAGATTCTTTTGTCAACTTAAAACATTGAGGAATGTCTGGTAACGGTGGCTGCTGCTTTTCTTTTTAATCAAGTAGATTCAGCTACATTCTTCCAGCTTAAAGGTGAACCATATACTTGAGGACATCTAGTGGAGATTAAGGAGAAGTGCATTTAATAGTGAAACCAGGAAGCACTTCTTTAAGCAAAGAGTTGTGGGACTCTGGAACAAACTACTGAGACGTGGAGTCAAAGCAGAAACCTCAAAAATCTTGAAGAAGAATCCAGATGAGATATGGGGACAGCTTAGCTATTAGCTAAACAAACGGGCTTGCTGGACTGAATGGTCTTCTCTCGTTTGTCAAATTTCTGATGTTCTGGTATTTCTGCTGAGACTCTGTCATCAAAAAGGCTAAGCCTGTCAAACGTTCAGACGAAAACCAGAGGTGCCTCAAAAATGCTGCATATGCATGACTGGCAACAGCCTGTTTTGGGTAAGTACCTGTAATCTCATGTCATCGAAATTAGCTTGGATGACAAATGGTGCTTCGTTCAACTGTCAGACATAAACAAGACTAACAAACAAAGTAAAATCGTTCTGAACTAAGCCTCTAAAAAAGGAATATTTTATTATATACTAGTCACGGCACTTGTCGAAGACACGTAATAGGATCATTTTAAAAATATTTGCTATCTCTTGCCCTACAAGTACCTTAAGTGCTTTTCCTCAGTATTCTCCTGTGTGTATGTGTGAATGTCTCTTCACTGACGCTCCACTTCTCGAGCGTGTTCCTGTAAAGCCTGCTTCTCAGACTATGTCATTATTTCTGAGGTGCCTTTCTAACCTCCTGTCTCCTGTCCATCTTTGACACCGACTCTCTCAGCGTTCCTCTTAAGCCATCATTGCTCCTCGTGTGTCTCACACTCGCACTTCCTCTTTTGTTGCATCTCCAAGGCCCAGACTCTACTTACAGGCTTCGGCCTATCCAGACCCCAAAAATGAGAAGTAGGCTTTTAAAGTTCAAAGTACTTGTTTGGAATATAAACTGGTTATCTTTATTTGTCATTCATTGTTCATAATATAAAAATTTACAATATTAAGCAAATCTTAACACATGCAAAACTTGGAATCATGAAAAAGTACTCAAGTTCCATTAATAATAATTAAATTAGCCTGAGTCCAGACTTTACTGAGAGACTTTGGCCTATCTAAACTCCTAAAATGGATAGAAAGGCTTTTAAAGTTGAGATTTCTTGAAGTTCTAATATTAATTAAATTTCACTTACATTAATACATGTAAAACTTGAAATCAACTAAAAGTACACAGGTTCTGTTAATGATATTTAAATAAGCCTGAGTCCGGACTCTACTGACAGGACTAGGCCTGTCCAAACCCCAAAAATGGGAAATAGGCTTATAAAATTCAAATTACTTGATTGTAGTATAAAGTTAAAATATTAAATAAATCTTGCTTACATTAACATATGTAAAATGTGAAATCACGAAAAAGTACACAAGTTCCGTTTATGAAATTTAAATTAGCCTGAGCCCAGACTCTACTGACAGGCTTTGGCCTATCCAGACTCCAAAAATGAGCTTTTAAAGTTCAAAGTACTTGTTCGGAATATAAATTGATTATTTTTATTTATCGTTAGCTATTTATAATATAAAGATACAATAGTAAGTAAATCTCATTTACATTAACAGATGTAAAACTTGGAAATAATGAAAAAGTACACAAGTTCCGTTAATGATATTTACATTAGCCTGAGCCCAGACTCAACTGACAGGCTTCGGCCTATCCAGACTTCAAATATGAGAAAAAGGCTTTTAAAGTTCAAATTACTTGTTTGTACTCATATAAAGATACAATATTAAGTACATCTCACTTACATTAACACATGTAAAACTTGAAATCACGAAAAAGTACACAAGTTCCTTAAATGATATTTAAATTAGCCTGAATGCAGACTCTACTGAGAGGCCTCGGCCTATCCAGACCCTATAAATGGGAAATATGTATTTAAAGTTCAAATTACTTGGTCATAATTTAAATTCATGATTGCTATATATCATTAATTGTTTCTAATATAAACTTACAATTAAAGTTCAACTTGCTTTTAAGGTTCAAATTACTTTAAATATCTTGTGAAAAGTCAAGTAAAATTACATCTTTTATTGGCTAACTAAAAAGATTACAATATGCAAGCTTTCAAGGCAACTCAGGCCCCTTCATCTTGCCAGTTGCCTCGAAAGCTTGCATATTGTAATCTTTTTAGTTAACCAATAAAAGGTGTCATTTTGCTTGACTTTTCACCACATCATAATGGCTAACACGGTACAACACCCTAGTACTTTAAATATCTCAAAATATTTCAAAATTCCTCTAAAGGGAAAGGAAACCAATAAAAACCTTTGGATTGAGAAACAAGTCAACAAAGAATCTATAGAAAAGGAACGTATTAGAAAGATCAAAAGAAGTATTAAAAACTGTCAAGAACAAGACAAAAAGGTTGGCTTTACAAGACAACCTACAGTTCTAATCCATGATCCCAGTACAACATTTAGAAAAAAGAAGTAATAATAAAATCAGTAAACAAGAAAATGGTTACTCACCATTGATTGCACACTCCAAATGACAATGAACCACTGAAGGATCCGCTCCTCTGCCTCACAACATATAGGCTGTGGGCGGTCCTTCAGTCGTGATGTAAGGGTGGCCCCGCCTCTTGAGGATCCACCCACAAAGCACAATGAAAACAGAATACGTCATTCATATATCAGGAATAATAAACCCTACTATATTAAAAAAAAATACATAAATGTTGGAAAAATAGTGCTTTACAACAAATAAAGAACATGCAGAAAAAGGAAAATAATAAACCAAAGAACACACCCTGGCTGAAATGTGACACATACATTCCTTGTAAGAACTCCAGTCATGCACAAGCCCCACTGTTAGCAAAAGAGCTATGGCGCTGGGGTTTCTAAAGGACAGTGGGCACTCTGCAGGGTACCTCAGAAGGGCAACAGTCAAAGGACCAGCAAGACAGAAAGAAAGAGCATCACTGCCTAGAAGTCACTAATATTTTCCCAAGATGCTAGAGGTCATTGTGTCTTATAATTGCAGCTATAATGATGTCTCAGAAGGTGTCATCAAAAAAAAAGTAAGCCAACCCAATATGGAACTACAAGGTTATCATCAGAAAATCTGTAAAAAAAAAATGCTAACAATATTAATTATTAAGCAAGAATAATGCAGAAGAATTGTTTCTTAAAAATAAAAGTCTGATCTCATAACATACTCATAGTTTAGTACTGACCCACTGAGAGAAAGTGACAGAGCGAAAGAAGGACGCCAAGGTGGACAGACAAGAAGCTTCAAGACCTCCTGGCCAACACGTGGCAGAGCAGGGCTACTTATTCAGGAAGCTGGCAATTAGTTACCTGGTCAGAAGGGGCATCTCGGGAGAACATGGCAGGAGACCAGAGCTCTTGTGCCCTTTTGCCATGATTTATGATTTATTATTCCTTTTCTGGAGACGATTTTTATATCTTTCCCAAGTTTTTATTTTAACCCTGCAGAATTTATTCTTGATGTATTTTCAATTTTATACCTCTGATAAAAAGTTTATTTATTATTGTTATTTCAATAACAATGTTTGATTCTTGGCATAGACATCTCCATATTCTGAGTTCGTTGGGTGATGGCACCCGATGTTGAAAGGCCCAAAACACCCGCCAACGGCAAGTAAATCAAGACATATCATTGTCATTAATGATGTTTTCACATCTATGCCCCTTGGCTTATTCTGGGTGTACAGGGCTCTCCTCCAAGCACAAACATCACCTCTTACATTGCTTGAAATGATCTGTGATGAAACAAACTCTTTGGACGTGATGAACAGTAAGTGACCTTAAAGTCTAAAACAAAGACCCCCAAAGAATTAATAGGAATTAAAAAGAAACAGCAGCATGCACTTATTCCCCCTTAGTGGACACAACAGTTTTACAAACACACTTTGAGCAATGTGCAGAATCAATTAAATATATTAATTATCACTGTCAGTTATTACACAGCATTTTGAGGCAAAGTAAAATGATTGAATATTGGACAAGATGATATTTTTATTATTTACAGTACTTAGCTGCAGACATATTTAACTGGTTAACAATGTTTTTTTAAAACAGGCATTGTGAAATTAAGGACAGCTGTAAGCAGATATTTCAAACTGTACAGAATAATACAACAGACTCTCATGATACTGAGCAATGACAGAGTTGGACCTTGAGCTTTACTCGCAACCACCTGAGGCACAAAGTCAGTGTTTCGATTATTCCTCTGAAAAATGTGACTCTGATGGAAGTTCTGCATGAAAGCATTGCCTGAAAAAGGTAATGAGTGTATTGTAGAAGTAATATCTGCTCTTTATCAAAGTAATGTCATGCCCTTCGTCAGGATACATCTGGAAAAAAAAAGAAAGAAAGGGAAAGGTCAGTGAGGAACACGGCTGAAGATTCTGAAATTGGTAAAAAAAAAAAATGAAGTTATTTAAAGTTTTATGTGAACATCTTTCTTTCTCTGGAAGATAAAGTGAAAAGGTTATAATGGTCAGATAGATAGATAGATAGATAGGAAAGGCACTATATGATAGATAGATAGATAGATAGATAGATAGATAGATAGATAGATAGAT
>JANRMT010062816.1:10638492-10663187 GCA_026402145.1 Polypterus bichir lapradei | reverse complement strand
CTGTGTAAGGGCTATTTGACCAAGAAGGAGAGTGATGGAGTGCTGTAAATGGTCATGAAAATAAAGAAAACACATTGAAGGAGGAGGTGTGTCCAAACTTTTGGCCTGTACTGTATGTGTACCAAATTTCAGGTCAATAGGTCAAACGGGGGTGGCACGGTGCCTTGCAGTTAGGAGACCTGGGTTCGCTTCCCGGGTCCTCCCTGTGTGGAGTTTGCATGTTGTCTGCGTGGGTTTCCTCCCACAGTCCAAAGACATGCAGGTTAGGCGCATTGGCGATCCTAAATTGTCCCTTGTGTGTGTGGGCTGGCGTCCTGCCCAGGGTTTGTTCCTGTGTTGGCTGGGATTGGCTCCAGCAGACTCCCGTGACCCTGTGTTAGGATATAGCGGGTTGGATAATGGATGGACGGCTTCATCTTAGAGCAGTGGTTCCCAAACTCGGTCCTGGGGACCCCCCCCTGTGGCTGTAGGTTTTTGTTCCAACCAGCTTCTCTTTTTAATTGGACTCGTAGCCTTATTAAGCAAGCTCTTATTATCCAGTTTCCGTGTTTTGGGATCAATGAAGAAATTACAAAAGTAAGTGTGCAAATACGAGGTGTGGCAGAAAAGTAATGAGACTGATTTTTTATTTACCAAAGTTTTTATTTTTTTCTAACATCAATGTTATCCCCTTCAAAGTAGTTCCCTTGTGCAGCTACACACCGATGGAGACGTTGTTCCCACTGTTGGTAGCAGCGCTGGAAGTCTTCAACCGGTATGGTCTTCAGCATGTCCATTACACTCTTTTGGATGTTTTCTAAAGTCCTGAAATGACGTCCTTTGAGGACATTTTTCAGTTTAGGAAAAAGGAAAAAGTCACACAGACTGAGGTCAGGTGAATAAGGGGGCTGGGGAACCACAGGAATGCGTTTTTTCGATTGTCCTTCTGCTCAATTGTGAGGTTTTTCGGCACCATTTTGGCACAGACCTTTCGCATGTGCAAATGTTCAGTCAAAATTTGATGAACGGTAAATCTGTTCAAATTTAATTGTTCACTCAACATTCTTAATGTTAAACGACGGTCTGATCTCACAAGAGTGTTCACACGTTCGATGTTTTCATTGGTTTTCGAAGTTGAAGGCCTCCCTAAAAAACTTGAGCTCGGGATGAAGAATGTTCCCCATAGGCCTGTTTTAACTTTTCAAACGTCACACTTGCCGATTCTCCAAGCTTAACACAAAATTTAATGGCACAACGTTGCTCCAAATTCCGCTGTTCCATTTTGCGTGACGCACAACCAAAAACACAACTTCGCTAATAGCAGTCACAAAAATCACGTAGTTAACGGAAGGAGTTGAAACTCGCACTGAGCTATGGGAGGGTACTGATACACGTGCTCTATCAAGGACAACAGCGCAGCGTTGCCAGATCGCTTGCAGTGTTGCCAGTCTCATTACTTTTCTGGCACACCTCGTACAATTTAATAAAAGTTAAGCAGTTACATGTAAATAATTTTTTCTCTTTTTTTTTACTTTTTATTTATGTTCACCTGCTTTTCCATTATTGACTAATTAATGGGCCAGACGCTGAAGCAGTTGCAGCCTTTCATCATTTAGTGTTGTTTGCCTAGTTGTCTGCTTGTTTTTAATTGTCACCACTAGGATACAATGAAGGGAACAGAGTACACAGAATAAGGGGAGAAAATAATAGGAGAGCAACAAACTAGAATGAAGCATTTAAAGATATAGCAAAATATGTCTAACTGTCTCATAATGTAAAAATCATACTGCTGTGTTTTTCTTAACACTGAGTAAAAGAAGAGAGAGAGAGAGAAAAAAATCAGCTAACTAAATGAGATCAATTATTCTCTATTATTTATCAGTTATTGTGAATCTGGTTGGAGCAAAAACCTGCAGCCACAGGAGGTCGCCAGGACCGAGTCTGGGAACCACTGCCTTAGAGCAGGGGTGTCGAACTCCAGGCCTGGAAACCACATTGGCTGCAGGTTTTCATTCTAACCATCTTCTTAATTAGTGACCAGTTTTTGCTGCTGATTACTTCTTTTTAATTAACTTGACTCAGGCCCTTTAGTTGTTTCTTTTTCCTTAATTAGCAGCCAAACAATAATGAGACACAAAACAAGCTGCCGCATCACACAATATCTGAAAATAAAGAAAGATGAAGGTCTCAGTTAGATCGATCTCTCAACTCACCAAAACACTTTGATGATGTTCTTATGAAAAACAGAAAATCAACAATTTTGGAAATGTCTGCTGTGGCAGAATGAGAGCAACAACAAGCTGAGGAATTAAATAACAAGTTTAATTAACAGCAAGCATCAGCTTCTCATTAAGAAACTGGTTGGAGTTTGAAGCCCCAGTTTAGCTGGTCATCTGTTGGCTCATTTCACGTCTCATTTCTGTTTTGCTGCCATTTTAATGAGGAAACAAATCAATTCAGAGGACTGAATCCTTAAAAACAGGGCTATTAAAATGTGAATTAGCATTGAAAACAGGTCACTGATTAGGAAAAGGGTCTGAATTAAAACCTGTAGCCGTTGCGGCCCTCCAGGCCTGGAGTTCAACACCCGTGCATTAGAGCAGGGGTCCTCAATCCCAGTCCTGGAGGGCCGCAGTGGCTGCAGGTTTTTGCTCCAACCCAATTGCTTAATAAGACCCTCTTATTGCCCAAGTTACACTTCTGCTTCATTTTAGCTGTGTCGCTCGTTAAGATTTTGAACCCTTATTGGTAATTTTAGTCTTAAACAGCTCTATTCTTGGTCTTTGATTGCTCCTAATTAGCAATAACATGCAAATGACAAAAGAGACCAGTGTTTCTCCATTTACAGTAGCTTGTTACCGTTTACACCTCTGTGTATTTATCATGCACTATTGGGTTTAATGAAATACTTGGAAGGAAAGTGAAGAGAAAAAAGTGAAGGACTGAGAATTACTCCTCCATTTTAGCCTTCAAATCATTTGGATGACATCCTTAGAAAGGGGAAGAAAATTGAGGATATTAGAATTACCTGACATAGCAGAGTTAAAGCACAAACAAGCCATGAAATTCAATTATTGGCAAGAATTGCTTTCTAATTAAGCAACCGGGTTAGAACAAAAACCTGCAGCCACTGCGGCCCTCCAGGACTGGGATTGAGGACCCCTGCCTTAGAGGATTCAGCGATATCATCACTGAGCACTGATGCAGCACAGGTGGCAGCCAATCAAATGCTCCACAGTGCGTGGGCTTGACAGATTTCTTATACTAATGGCGATCCTTAGGGATTAGTAGCGCAAGTACTTCGTGCACTAAAAAGACAGCAAAGACTTACTGTAAACTGTAGGTTCTCATTCCCCGTCATGATTATAGGCCGCCAACACCTTCAAGTTGTTACACGCACGTGACCACATCGCAATTTTGAATACCGTGCTCCGAATTGACGCACGTGTGTTCATACAGGAACACGGAATGGGAGAGATGGTGTGAAGTTATCAGTCATCACATCATTGTACTACTCAATTTTTCAGTTTTACATTTTCCCTATGAAAGTTGCTATGCAGTGAAACAAGATCATCTTAAAGTCAATAGAGCACAAAGAAAAATGGCAGACTTTCACATACCATCGGCTGTTCCATGAACAAGAAGAAACTTTCTTTCATTCATTGCAGTCACGTTTTGTTGAGAGCTACAAACCTGTAAATACAACACAAAAAGTCACAGACGGTGGCAGCATAACAAATTATATGGTTTCTTTACTGCTAATTGAATTTTATTACAATAGTAGTGGCAATTTAAAGTGTATTTCCATTGTCTGTAGCAAGTGTATCTTTACAGAAGCAATTTAAATTTATCTATCTGTCTATCTATAGGGTGGTCCAGATCTAATTATGCAATTTTCATTATGCTATAACCCAAAAAATCCCGGACCATCGAGAAGTGTGCAAACTGACGGCATGAAGAATTGTCTTTGTGCCGAACTGCAATCGTCCCCGCATAAATCAAAGTCATCCAGACGATCTGGATCTGAATAATTGGATCTGGACCACCCTCTATCTATCTGTCTATCCTGCCTACTATACTAAGATTAAAATCTATATATCTTTTACAATGCCTCTTCTTTCTATCTATCTATCTATCCTGCCTACTATACTAAGATTAAAATCTATATATCTTTTACAATGCCTCTTCTATCTATCCTGCCTACTATACTAAGATTAAAATCTATCTTTTACAATGCCTCTTCTATCTATCTATTTATCCTGCCTACTATACTAAGATTAAAATCTATATATCTTTTACAATGCCTCTTCTATCTATCTATCTATCTATCTATCTATCTATCTATCTTGCCTACTATACTAAGATTAAAATCTATATATCTTTTACAATGCCTCTTCTATCTATCTATCTATCTATCTATCTATCTATCTATCTATCTATCTATCTATCTATCTATCTATCTATCTATCCTGCCTACTATACTAAGATTAAAATCTATATATCTTTTACAATGCCTCTTCTATCTATCTATCGATCTATTTAGGACTTTCTGGCCTAGGATTTGATTTATTCAGTTTCTTTATTTTGATCTTTACAATTTCTCCCCATCTTTCTCAATGCCATTTTGTTTATCTTCTATGCACCGCTATGTCAAAGTTTAGTGCGTCACACACTGTCATGGGAATCCTTCCCACAATGCACTAGTAACATAATCGGCACAACGACTTAAAAGTCGACTCATGCAGTCTCACATTTACCTGAGATTAGATTCGTTCTTTACAATCTATATGCTTCATTTTGAGAATTTCTTGGGATTGACTTTGGCTCTGAACTTTGAGTTTGATTTTTTGAGGCAACGCTTATCTCTTTGATCTCCATTTTTCAACTTTGTTTTCTAGTAACGTTTTTCGGACCTCTCGTTAAAGCCAGTACAGATAGAGTGTGTGTGTGTGTGTGTGTGTGTGGGTATGTGCGGGCGAAGTTGAGGGGGCGATAGCAGACTGGTCCAATAACGAACTTGGTGAGTTCCATGATAATATAGCTGGGAGGACGGGGGACACTTGGAGGGGGCTTGAGGGGACTGTTTATTTTTCTTTATTTTTAATTTTTGACCTGTACAAATTTTCATAGCCATTGTTTTCTTGTTTATCCTTTATAAAAAATTGCAAAAAGTACTGTACCTGTATAAAAAAAAATAAAAACTGAATGCACCGTAAAGAAACAGAGATATCATTTAAAATTCAGGCGTGATCTTCAATGTTTTAATTAAGATAAATAACTTTCTGTCTGAATCATGAAGGCAACGGTTTGTAATTAATAACACCTACCCTGTATGTGTGAATATTCTCCAGTGGAAGGCCAAAATACCGCTCCGTAAATGCTGAACCTGTAAATTAAAATGTAAAAAGGACGTTGAGAGGAAAGAATTAAAAGAAAGAAGCTGTTTGATGAAAGTAATACAAGATATTTTTGTTTACAACATCCAATGACAGATTTATGAGTGACATGGAGGCAACACTACGGTACATTAGTGCCTGCCCTGTGTTATGACACGGGGTTTCAGTGACTTTGAGCAGCTGCCTCACACATCCACTGCGGTGAATTTGAATCCCACCCATTGGATTTGTTAGGTGTCTCCACATTCTGATGGTCTCTCTGAAGTTTTCCTCCCAAACAGATACATTGTGGGATTTAACTTTTTCTTCTTTTTTCATCTGTTCTCATGTAGGGGTCGCCAGAGGGGATCATCCATCTCCATCTGTTCTCATCTTTGAAATTATTATCTGCCACACCGACTGCCTTCATGTCCTCCCTCACCTCATCCATAAACCTCCTCCTCTTTGGTCTTCTTCTTTTCCTCTTGCCTGGCAGTTCCATCCTCAACGTTTTTTTTCCTGACCGACACCTCTCCTCTCAACCTCTCATCCATTACTCTTTCTCATATCTGCATGGTTTGGCTGATCAACTTTCTATCCCAGGGATTTAACAATAAGAAGTCTTATAACAAGTCTTTAGAGTCCTGGTGCTTTCTGTCTTGCTATATGGTTGCCAGACATGGATGCTATTGAATGATCTGAGATGAAGACTGGACTCCTTCTTCTCTATGGGGAGGTAGATTTTAGGAGGCCCAGGCCCCTCATGGACCCCGTGATCATCAGAGGTGACTGTGCAGAGGGTGCAGACCTATAAATACCTGGGATTGCAGCTGGATGATAAATTGGACTGGACTGTCAATACTGATGCTCTGAGAGGACAGAGCCAACTATACTTACTTAGAAGGCTGGCGTCCTTCAACATCTACAATAAGATGCTGTAGATGTTCTATCAGACGGTTGTGGCGAGCGCCCTCTTCTACGCGGTAGTGTGCTGGCGAGGCAGCATAAAGAAGAGGGACGCCTCACGCCTGGACAAACTGGTTACAAAGGCAGGCTCTATTGTAGGCACGGAGCTGGACAGTTTGACATCCGCGGCAGAGCGACGGGCGTTGAGCAGGCTCCTGTCAATCATTGAGAATCCACTGCATCCACTGAACAGGATCATCTCCAGACAGAGGAGAAGCTTCAGCGACAGACTGCTGTCACCGTCCTGCTCCACTGACAGACTGAGGAGACCCCACACTATGTGACTCTTCAATTCCACCCGGGGGGGTAAACATTAACATTATACAAAGTTATTGTCTGTTTTACCTGCATTGTTATCACTCTTTAATTTAATATTGTTTTTTATCAGTATGCTGCTGCTGGAGTATGTGACTTTCCCCTTGGGATTAATACTGTAAAGTATCTATCTATCTATCTATCAATTTGGGGGATCGGGGGAATAGATTCATGACAAATAAATAGAAGATGGCATGGCAGGATGGCTGCCCTATTTGGTGAATGACCAGGAGCCCCTGGTCTGCTAATTTAAAAGTTTTCTTTACATATGAATTCCATGGGCAGGGATTTTTGTTGATTAAAGCAGGCCTGACCCCCATTGTCTTGAAGCCGATTTCAAAGCCATGCAATTCAACTGACAGAGGGAAACTGCCGGAGAGGATGGACAGAGGGATGTGACAGCCACACAGGCTGGCTATTTTAAATGTGATCACATCCTATAGAAGACATAAGTGAAGGTGTTATAAACAGCCCATCTGCCAGTTGGCCATATTTGACAAGTATTCGATACATATGTAAATACGTGAGTGGTGTGGTGGGCGCCATTACCCAGCCGGGATGCCACCTGGATGGAAGGATTGGGGTAGAGAGCATCTGTGAGGCACTACCTCCCTTGGGATGCTAGAGGGCAGCCCTCCTGGGCAGCTGTGGCACCACAGTGGGACTTGTAACTTTGGTACAGCCCTGTTGGGTTCTTTGGGGGGCACTGCAGAACCATATGAGGGGATTTCCACCATGCCTGCGAGTTATTCCAGGTAATCCTGACGAACCACCTGGAGTACTCCTCACTCCAGTCTTGGAGCCAGAGTCAGGATGAGGAAGATGAAGCTTGCTAAGAGAGGAGTGCAGGAAGCAGAGAAAGAGAGAAGGAAGAAGAAGACGAAGAAGAAGAAAGGAGAGACTGAGCATTGTGTGCTTGTCTGTTCTGAGATGGGGAGCCAGTGCTCCCCAGCTGTAAATAAAGGTGTTCTCTGTGACAAAGTATCTATCTATCTATCTATTATATTGTGCCTTTTACAGCTATCTATCTATATATGGATTATATAGTTCCTTTTTAGCTATCTATCTATTATACAGTATAGTACCCTTTTATCTATCTATCTATCTATTATATAGTCCCTTTTTATCTATCTATCTATTATACAGTATAGTACCTTTTTATCTATCTATCTATTATATAGTACCTTTTTATCTATCTATCTAACTTGTGTCCTGCCTGTCTGTAACGGGGTTAGGGTGGCTCTATGCACCCAGGTGGTCCACAATGGTTATAATGAAGAGGATCCATCACAAAGTAAGAAGCCGAACAAAGCTGCCCCCCTTCCTGCTGAAGGTTCATATAGCCCCACTGAGGACTGACTGTATGTTCCATTGGCTTCCCTACGGCCTGGATCTGAATGTATAAATTATGCATTGGATCCTTTGGGACGGAAATTACATGTTAACACAAGTTACCGTATATACTCTCGGATAAGTTCTCCCGTGGATAAGTTGGGACTTGATTTTACAGTATAATTTCTGGTATTTTGTAATGTCGGTCGTATAAGTCGAATGTGGAAAACTCCCACTATTGGTCCAAAAGATTATGATATGCTAACACCCACCTGAGAGAGTAACCACGGAGCCCCTGGCCTTTTTTGTCTACGTGAGTGTGGACCGCACGGTAATACCCAAAACAATTTTGAAGCGACGTTTGCACTGATTTGTGTTTTTCTGTATCTCACACCCTTATACACCTTTATCGTAAGAGCATCCCATATCTACGATGGAGCATTCGATCAAAAGAAACTATAAAGCTGATTTTAAATTAAACATCATTGAAGTAGTGAAACAAATTGGTAATTGTGCTGCTGCGACAAAATTCGATGTGTCTGAGAAACTGGTGCGAGATTGGAGGAGGCAAGAAAATGTATAAAAAAAAAATGAAGTGTTGCATTTTTGAACAGACGTATAAGTCAGGGTCTGATTTTATGTTCGACTTTTCGGGTTTCAAGACCCGACTTATATGTGAGTATATACGGTAAATACATATCTCTCTTTTTGTACATTATTTCTCTCGTCTGATTATTTCCGCCATGGTTATTAAAGGGATGGGCATTGGCTCTAGTCTGTTCTGCATCAAGAAAGGACACACATCAGGGGAGAAAGAGCACCCCCTGCAGGATGCAAAGTGGACTCTATCAGATGTGCCGATGGTCACCAAGTGTTTTTGACTCAATCCCCTGGTTGGCTTGTTGGTCAGCACATTAATCCCAGTTGACTTTTCTTTCATTTAAATAACACAAATTGCATTAAGTAAAGAATCACCCAACCTTTCACTTTACGACTTGGGCCCATGGCCAGTTTTCATGCTGTTAAGTCACAATTAAACAATTCTCACTGTATAACTGCCAGTCCGTAATTGGAGCAACGGCCACCATACACTTGAATGGACTCTCTGAAGAGAAGAAGAGCCGAGTTGAAAGGAATCCTCCATAAGCCTGGCAATAAAAACAGAAAAACTCACAAATATTAATGATGTGTTTGAAGACTGTATAGCTGAATAAAGGAAACATAATTCAGAAGTGATATATGAGCAAATTTATATTGGCAATATACATTAAAAGTTAATGTTAGTCATAAAAAATTGCAATCTTAAATAATGGAAAATAAAGAGAGGATTAGGTAATGACATCCATAAAGAGGCTTCAAGTGATACCCGACTAGGCTCAGGCCCCATATGAAGAAGTTCAATCATTAGTCATAAAAACAGAAAAATTAAGTTGCATTTCAAAGAAAATATCACTTGCAGTCTCTTAAAAAATTACTTAGACTTGATAAAATATGGAACTTATCCTTTAAGTTATTTCTTAAGTTTTTTTCTGTTCACAAACTTGGCATATATGCATTTTCCACATGAAATTGTGTTCTTAAGTTAAGCGTTGGTAGTGATCGAAAAGATGCTACGATTCATACTGACACAAGATGGTGATTTATTTATTTTATTGTGGGGACCCCAAGAACACATTCAGCCTTGGTCTGGTATGCACACACAAAGTCACACCCAGACACACTGATAAATGGCTCAATGACTCGATCAATATTGAAGTATACATCAAATAATGAAGAAAAAAAAAACAATATTGCACAAAAACACATTTGTAATTGTCCTCCCCCATTCTGTAATGATGACAATTAGTTACATACCCTACACAGTAAACAATAAACACTGACAACAAAGTCCAACACATTCCAGTACAGCTGACAATGACGATGCAGAGTGGAATGAAACCCCCTGTGAACGGCCCTCGGAAGGAAATGTAAAGTTTTGTCCTACCAGGTTCCCACTGCAATGTGAAGGTTTGATGATTGGGAGAGGCCCACCCCAGACCTCCACACAATGAATACAAAGCCAAACAAGATGAATCCCTAC
This sequence comes from Polypterus bichir lapradei, assembly GCA_026402145.1. Taxonomy (NCBI): domain Eukaryota; kingdom Metazoa; phylum Chordata; class Cladistia; order Polypteriformes; family Polypteridae; genus Polypterus; species Polypterus bichir. The sequence goes on along the minus strand of JANRMT010062816.1, from coordinate 10,653,140 downwards.
TGTTAAGTGTTGTGGAGAAAGATTTGTTCCCTCTTGGAATAAAATAGGCAGAGTTTCTGGCTGAGCGATCAGAATATAGACTTTAAAGCTGGCCCAGTTCAATAAAGTGAGTACCGTTAATCTAGAAGTGTAATAAGTGTATATGTTTAATATGTCACTGTGCTCTGTACAAACATTTTATAAATCTTCTTTTCTCTCTGCTCACATGCACAGCTAATACAAAGCCAGATTTAGCACAGGGGCTCATCATTTAGAACTGCTAGGCAAGCATAAGAAGACAAGACAGGGACAACTGCGAAATGGGCATTGTACACTATTTTTGTGTATCAAAGTCATCATGAAACTGTATCCTCATTGCCTTGTTTGGAATGACATGATTCACTGAAGTGGGGGCCTGCACATGAAGACAGAGTATAAAGCATTGGAACATTGCCTGGCACACCTATGAAGCCGACGGACGGATGGGAGATAATGTCATCCGATCCAGAAAATCCTTCCAATGCAGCGACGAAAATGGCAGACTCTCTACAATGGGCCCTCACTCCCGAACTGGGTTCTTGCCATTGGCTTCCTTCGTCTGTTATGCAGCGCAAGCCGTTATTAAAGAAAGCTGTTATTTCTCCTATGTGATTTCTTACCACCATATCACTAAGGGAGTGGTATCACCATTTTATATTATATCTATATAGTTTTGGGTTATGTAACACACCGCAATTAAAAATAAACGCATTCCAACAAGGGAGCTAGCCCCCCCCCTGCTGGATACAAGAAGTACCTCATTTTAATAGTGATTTTGTGGTAACCTACACTAACACAAGGGGCGAATCGATTTTGTTAATCAGACACCGACATTCTGCCCTCTCCTGCACAAGCAACAGCAAAACAATCTAAGAAAAGTGCACTAAAAAACACACTTCTACTGTCCCGATTACAACATTGACTATTTCAGAACATGTTGCACAAAAAAGTGTATTAAATCTCCATCACTAGACATACGTTCCTACTGCATTTATGTGGACCATTTGGTATTTACGTGTTTCTGTTACATGTAATGACATCTTTTCTTGTACCGTTTTTGCCTTGATTTTCCATTGGAAGTAAACATAACATCTCTCTATTATAAAAAAAAATCTTGGGAGGGAGACGAGATGTGATCTTCTCGGAAGACACTTTGACGTCCCGCGAGAGACACTTTAACATTCTGCGAGACAAGGCAGTGAGACAAAAGGACAGCTGCTGTAAGGACTTTTAAATGATCGACGTGCAGCGCGACAAGCAGAACACGCAGCTCGCCAGCAGCAGCAAGCCAGCAGATGATCCGACCGCAACTCCTTAGCGTGTGTTCTGCTCCCCCTTCACAATGAGATCAGCGTTATACATTCCGCGAGAAATAGATTTAACTATGCCAGGGGCCGGAAATAAAGGACAAAGAGTAGATGACAAAGTAGAACGTTGTAAAGAATTCAAAAATTCAAAAATGTTGGTGCGGTACACATGCACAGCAGGTTAGAGATAATGGAAGTATAAAAATTCAAAAGTCACAAAAAAAGAATAGGAAAGATCGCATTAGCGCAAACAAACAGAAATTATTACTTCGTGAAATAACGGAACAGCGAAAAAAGCTTAAATATATTGTTCGGATTAAAACTTTAAGTCGGAGACTTGAACATCGTCTAATTCATGTTGCAGGTGAGAATTAAAAGATTCCAAAAACATTGGCGCAGTATGAAGTTCCGTGAGACTTTTAACATGAGATTCTTTCAAATCACGCCCTACATACAACTATTTTCAAACAAAACCACGATCATCTAACCTCAGTCGTGCGAATGCTTTTGTCTCACACACTTCCTGCGTTCTCAGCTCTTAAAACTTTTCTCAGGACAATAATTTTATATGTTATAGATGACACGTCAACGACAAAGCAAAGAAGAAAAAGCATGGACAAACATTCGAGAAAGTTGTTTAATTTATTAGAGAGAAAGAAACGATATTCACTCACAGGCAGTTCTACGTTGCATTGTCACGACGTAAGTCCAAACACGGAATCAAAATTCAATGCGATCTTGAAGAAATGTTAATTTCAAATATCGTTTTTGCTAAAGTTTTAAAGTAAAAGTGAAAATAATGCATATGTAACAATTCCCATGAAAATAAAAATCTCTTTAAATTGTATATCGGGTAAAACAAACCCGGGGGTGGCCAAGCGAAGCAAGCAGGGGGTGGTGCCCCTTAGTTAAAGTTAAATAAATGAAAACTGAGACGCTTGTGATGCCGTGTCTGACCGAGGGCACTGGGTAGAAGGTCTCTTGCTTGCAATTCATTTTCAAGTTCTGTAACATTTATTTCTGTTAAACATGGTGGTGCTGGGGGTGTTCTGGCTTGGGCATGTATGGCTGCCACAGGTCCTGGCACACTTCTCTTCACTAATGATGGAAGTGCTGATGGCAGATGCACAATGTATTCTGAGGTGCGTAGAAACATCTGATCTGCTTGAATTCCAGTAAAGGCCTCCAAACTCATCAGATGGCACTTTACTGTCCAACAAGATAATGAGCCAAACACACTGTTGAGACAACACAACAACAACAACAACAACTTTCACACAAAAAGTAGCTCAAAGTGCTTTACATACTGAAGAAAAATAAAAGACAAAATAAGAAATTAAAATAAGACAACATTAGTTAACAAATGAAAGGAGTAAGGTCCGATGGCCAGGGTGGACAGAAAAACCAGAAAAAAACTCCAGTCGGCTGGAGAAAAAAAAAAAAAAATCTGCAGGGGTTCCAGGCCACGGGACCGCCCAGTCCCCTCTGGAGATTATCAAAAGTAAAAATACAAAATTCAAGAATGGCCAAGTCAGTCACCCACCTGAAATCCAACTGAGCAGGCCTTCCATATGCTGAAGAGAAAACTTAAGGGGACAAGCCCCCCAAAACAAGCAGGAGCTGAAGATGGCCGCATTAGAGATTTGGCAGAGCATCACCAGAGAAGACCCTCAGCACCTGGTGATGTCTATGAATGGCAGACATCAAGCAGGCATTGCATGCTGGGATATGTGACAAAGTTCTAAATATGACAATGACTTTAATAGACCTGCCATTGCTACGTCCACACATCATGGTGCCCTGAAATGGTGGTCCATGTAGATAAAGGGTTAAGTACAAATCCCCTTGAATGAATGTCTGCAATGTGCACTTTAATCACAACGTCTGAATTGTCAGTCAGTCAGTCATTTTCCAACCTGCTATATCCTAACACAGGGTCACGGGGGTCTGTTGGAGCCAATCCTAGCCAGCATAGGGCGCAAGGAAGGAACAAATCTCAGGTAGGGCACCAGCCCACTGCAGGACCCACAAACACACCAAGCACACACACTAGGGACAAATTAGGATCACCAATTCACCTTACCTGCATGTCTTTAGACTGTGGGAGGAAACCCATGCAGACACGGGGAGAACATGCAAACTCCACCCAGGGAGGACCCGGGAAGCAAACCAGGGTCTCCTTACTGCAAGGCAGCGGTGCAACCACTGCGCCACCATGCCACCCACGTCTGAATTGTTTGATTTGTAATTTCAAACTGAGGAACAGAGGGGGAATTCAAGGAAAGAGGAGTCTTTTCCCCAAACACTATGGAGGGCACAGTTTAATGATAATGCCTTTTGGCCACGTGTTCAACAGAACCATGCATGACTGCCAGAAAGAAAAATAAAATAATGCAGTTATTTGTGATTATTCTTAAATATGAAATCAACAAAATAGCTGTTCGTGTGGGTGCCACAGCAGGACCATTAGAAACTCCATTAAAGCATTACACATTTCATAACCAGAACTGGTAGTGCAGAAGCATTCAGATTAATTTTCTTGAGTTCAGCTCATTTTCTTTGGCTGAGGAGAAGACAGCGTTACTTATTTCTATATTTTCTAAAATGGGCTGCAGCTGTGTTTGACAGCAGGCATTAGGTTCTTTAATTTCTCTAGTTTTAATGTTCAGTAGTCTTTGAGGTTTCACAAAGGAAGGAAGAAGTTACCAACAAACCATTAAAGCTGACAAAGGGCAGCGAATTCATCACTAAATTTATCACCGACTTGAAAACTCTGCCTGGTAACCCCATATGGGAGGACGAGGCTGTTATTTCATATTAGATTTTCAAAGGCACTCAAGGATGAGATGGCAGAGGGGATTATCTGGGAGAGGCTATTGAGTTGGCCTCTTGGAAATGGTCTCATCTGTTTGTCAGACATGGATAGCAGAAACAGCCTCTCCTCTAGCCGCACAGCTTTAACTTCATTGTTTCATTTTTTTTCTTTTATTTGAAATAATCCATCCATTATCCAACCCACTATGTCCTAACTACAGGGTCACGGGGGTCTGCTGGAGCCAATCCCAGCCAACACAGGGCGCAAGGCAGGTAAGAAACCCCAGGCAGGGTGCCAGCCCACTGCAGGGTGCACACACGCACACACCAAGCACACACTAAGGATAATTTAGAATCGCCAATGCACCTAACCTGCATGTCTTTGGATTGTGGGAGGAAACCGGAGTACCTGGAAGAAACCCACGCAGATACAGGGAGAACATGCAAACTCCAAGCGAAGCGAACCCGGGTCTCCTAACTGCGAGGCAGCAGCATCACCCACTGAGCCACCCTATTTGAAATAATCTCATATGTAAAACTTTTGGTGAGGTTCTAATGGCAGAGAGAATACTGTACGACGATCCACTTAATAAGAATAAGAACATAAGAAATCTGACAAACGATAGGAGACCATTCAGTCTATCGAGCCCATTTGCTTAGCTAATAGCTAAGCTGTCCCAAAAAATTACCCTAATGATATCCTTTTTTTTGTTTTTTTTTAACCGTGTCCTGTTCGGCTGTGAAGCAATCAGAATTGATGTCTGAATGCTGGCGACTAGCCTTAGAGTTTTTCTCTCAGGTGGAGCGTTACAGCTTCTGCGGACGCCACGCCTGATACTAAAACTTTATTAGAAATATTTTCAGATGTTTTTAAGATTCGAACCGGACACGGAGACAAAAATGAAAGAAAAAGAAGAGAGAAAAGGAGGAGATGGAGGTAAAGGGGGAAGGGGGGATTTTCGTATAGAATAAACAATAAATGAACCAGAATCCGCTTCTAGACCTGCAGAAAAAGAGGGGTGAAAAAAAAAAACAAAAAAAAACCACAAGACAAAAACATTGATGCATCAGCTACATGAAGATATATAAAAGTAAAAATGTTTGCTAACAATCACACAGTAATTATTACTAAGGCATTTAGAGCCAACCACAGCCTTAGGTCATGTGCTGAAGATGTCCAAGTCATGCCTATGAAAGCACCATGTGAGCACCTGTGTGCGTACGCACGCTTGTATGTGTAAGGTTTCTCTATAGGAGCGTCCAATAGTGAGTGTGAAGGGCCACAGACCTGCCCCCAAAAACGTGCGGAAGATGGAGGGAGTTCCAAGCCCAGAAATCCAGTGGTCACCCCAGAGCGCGGAGACCCCAGGGAGACCGTCACCAGAGAAGCCCCAACCCCCGCCTCGAGATATCCTAATGTCCCAAACGAGATGAAAGAGCAATCAAAGTTAAAGCTTAGAACTGTCGTGTTTCAACCAGGGTCTTGTATGCTGTTACTCTGTTGTATACAGTCATATGAAAAAGTTTGGGAACGCCTCTTAATTCTTTGGATTTTTGTTTCTCATTGGCGGAGCTTTCAAAGTAGCAACTTCCTTTTAATATCTGACATGCCTTATGGAAACAGCAGTATTTCAGCAGTGGCATTAAGTTTATTGGATTAACAGAAAATATGCAATATGCATCATAACAAAATTAGACAGGTGCATAAATGTGGGCACCCCAACAGAGATATGACACCAATACTTAGCTGAGCCTACTTTTGCAAATCTAACAGCCTCTAGACGCCTCCTATAGCCTTTGATGAGTGTCAGGATTCTGGATGGAGGTATTTCTGACCATTCTTCATTACAAAATCTCTAACTGTGCCTGTGGCCTTCCATTTCCTGATTCCATTCCTTACAGTTGAAACTGACAGTTTAAACCTCTCAGATCGTTTTGTGTAGCCTTCCCTTAAACCACGAGACTGAACAATCTTTGTTTTCAGATCTTTTGAGAGTTGCTTTGAGGATCCCATGCTGTCTGTTACTCTTCAGAGGAGAGTCAAAGGGAAGGAAGCACAACTTGCAATTGACCACCTTAAATACCTTTTACCACTCATGATTGGACACCCCTGTCTATGAAGGCTTAACGAGCTCATCCAACCATTTTGGTGTTGCCAGTAATCAGCATTGAGCAGTGACAGGCATTCAAATCAGCACAATGACAAGGGGACCCACATCTTTGCACAGTCAGTTTGATTTAATTTTATACAACTAAATACTGCTTCACTAAAAATCTTTGTTCGGAAAACACACCAGTACTCAGATGTTCCTAGGAAATGAAAGACAAACCACTGTTATCTTTTTGGTTGAAAGTAGAGTCAATTATTATGCAGGCTGAGAGGGGTTCCCAAACTTTTTCATATGACTGTACATGGTATAGAGAAAGTATAGGAATCGTGAAAAAATTAAACCTCAAGATTTTGACGAACCGTGACATTTTAGACCTTCCCGAGTCCAAAAATACAATTTTTGAAATTAGGTCTCTCTGTGAGTAAACTCGATAACTTGAAAATGCTTTGCCCTCGGTCAATGAGATTTTGTACACCTGCTTTATATCAAAAACTAGCTGTCCCTCACGGCTCCGCCCGCATAGTAGTGAAACAGGACAGTGAGGAGGGCCCTGCCCGGCCCCCTACTCCTGATGTCACACAACCCCCCCTCCCCTCGGCCCGTAGCCTCTGTCTCAGATTAACGTGAATATATTGCTCATGCAATAGAATTATGATTCTTAGCGTGATGAGAGAAATCGCAAAATCAACCAGAATGTTTAAGCAAATTATAGAAAAAAAACAGATCTAAATCCGTTAAGGAGTTCTCTCGTTGTAAAAGCCATTTTCCTAGTTCTACAAGATTCATGAATATTTTACTAGATGACAATACATAATCTATGGGAGGTTCCTATAACCCCCGTGAATAGAATTGTATTGGTATATTCTTGCCTTTTCTACCATTTTTAGTAAACATTAAATTTCAGTTAGTGCCTAGCCTTGCCCTGTATAAGGTATAGAGGCATACGGTTTTTAATCGTGTTCATGCTTGTGATCGTGCTTGAGCACGTGACCGTGCCTATGTGCCAACTGGCCTTTTTGAGTGTGAAGTAACACGTAAAACAGCACCTTATTTAAGAGTTGAACCGTATGCTTAAGGCATATAGAAGAAGAAATTAAGAACCTCTAAGTATAGAAAGAAGAAGCTAAGGACCTTTAAGTAGAGAAGAAATTAAGAACCTTTAAGTAGAGAAGAAGTAAAGAATTTTTAAGTACAGAAATAACTAAAGTTTACCAAGGAAAGCTAAGTTTATAGAAGATACATTTTTTTTCGCCTTTTATTCTACGTGTGTAACTATTTTTCCTTTTATTCTTGTCTGGATTATTTGCTTTTAACTTTCACTAAATATTTTCAAAACGAACTTTTGGACTGTGAGATTTCTTTAGACACGTGTTTTACCCATGCCTGATTTCGCCTTACTCTGGTGACTACACTCGTGAAAACTGGACAGACATACAAACAGACAGATGTTGGATTTCATATATATACTGGTCGTCCCCCGTGGCTCTGTCCACGTAGTAGTAAAACAGGTCAACGAGGAGGGCCCTGCCCGGCTCTCTACTCCTGATGTCACGCTGTCCTCTGCCCGTAGCCTCTGTCTCGGATTAACGTGAATATATTGCTCACGCAAGTGAATTATGATTCTTAGCGCGATGAGAGAAGTCGCAAAATCAACCACAATGTTTAAGCAAATTATAGAAAAAAACCCAGTTTAAATCCGTTAAGTAGTTCTCTCATGAAAAGCAGACAGACATACAAACAGACAGATGTTGGATTTCATATATATACTGGTCGTCCCCCGCAGCTCTGCCCACGGAGTAGTAAAACAGGTCAACGAGGAGGGCCCTGTCCGGCTCTCTACTCCTGATGTCACGCATCCACCTGCCCTCTGCCCGTAGCCTCTGTCTCGGATTAACGTGAATATATTGCTCATGCAAGCGAATTATGATTCTTAGCGTGATGAGAGAAGTCGCAAAATCAACCAGAATGTTTAAGCAAATTATAGAAAAAAACCCGATCTAAATCTGTGAAGTAGTTCTCTCATGAAAAGCAGACAGACATACAGATGTTGGATTTTATATATAGAGATAAGGAATCCTATCAACGTTTGGGCCACTTCCAGCAACCGAACTGAATACTTCCACGAATTTTCAAGTAAACTATGGTTATAATAATAGATAGATGATTCAAATTTTGTATAGATATTGTCTCACATGTGCGAATAGGAGGAAGCTGAGTGGACCAAGTCAAAGTAATTAACCGCCAGAACAGGGGGTGCCAGGGTGCACTAATCCCACTTCTGTTATCTTTGCAGGCCAGATACAGGAAAACCTACCAGACACCCCAACAATGACATCACTTCCATTTCTGGCACCATGGAAGACATAACTTCCGGTTCTGGCGCCCAGAATGACATCACTTCCAGCTTCCAGACTAACATTACTTCTGGTTCTCGCTCCATCACTTCCGTCCTTTGGCTTATAAAGCCGCCATCTTTTCTAATCAAATCAGTTTGACTCAGGACTTGAAACCATGCACATGTGCACGTTATTAAAACGCATTTGCAGCCAGGGACAATATATGGGTGGCTGCCCCAAACCTTTTTGCTGTTCTTTTCACAATATTAATAATCATTAAAAGCAAATAGATATGAAATTTGAGAAATATGAATCAACCAGAAGTAGTCTTTTTTGTATCATGGAAATATAAATGTGTACACGATATTAAAATCTGCATTCAATATAATGCATATTCTTTCAACGATTATTATTAATTTTATTTCAATTTAAACCTCATCCGTTTAACAATAATGTGTAAACATTGAACATGCCATGTAAAAATAAAGATGTAATGGGAACAATAAGCTGCTACATCCCCATCGTGTTCCTGGCAATACATTTAATTTTATTATTTTTTCTTTTGTATTTCCACCATCATTAACATAATTAAATGTAGCTAAATGCAGTTTTACCTATAGTGATTTATTGCAGCAAATATTATATAATACTAACACTTTTTAGGTGACTATAACTCTTTTTACTTTGCACGTAATTGAGGTAACACATATGTAATCATGAAAAAGTTCCACCATTGTTTTTGACCTCCCAAAAATACCATTTTAATGTAAGGTTTGATTATAAATAGAGATACATGATTGGGTATCGATATAATCATTTCGTTATGATTAAAAACAAAGAGATATGATATTTAAGAAATATTGAGCAAATGGAAGCGGTTCAAGACGGACATAAAAAACTTAGGGGTAACTGTTGTCTGTAACCTGAATTTTAAATCGCATATTCATCAGACCACTAGGACAGCATTTTTTCACTTAAGAAACATAGCAAAGGTTAGACCTCTTATATCACTGAAAGATGCTGAGAAATTAATTCACGCTTTTGTTTTCAGTCGACTAGATTACTGTAACGCACTCCTCTCAGGACTACCCAAAAAAGACATAAATCGACTGCAACGAGTGCAGAATGGAGCTGCTAGAATCCTAACTAGGAAAAGAAAATCCGAGCACATCTCTCCAGTTTTGATGTCACTACACTGGCTACCTGTGTCATTCAGGATTGACTTTAAAATACTGCTTATGGTTTATAAAGCCTTAAATAATCTCGCTCCATCTTATATATCGGAATGTCTGACACCTTATATTCCAAATCGTAACCTTAGATCTTCACATGAGTGTCTCCTTAGAATTCCAAATGCTAAACTTAAAATAAGTGGTGAGGCGGGTGGCCTTCTGCTGTTATGCACCTAAAATCTGGAATAGCCTGCCAATAGGAATTCGCCAGGCTAATACAGTAGAGCACTTTAAAACACTGCTGAAAACACATTACTTTAACATGGCCTTCTCATAACTTCACTTTAATTTAATCCTGATACTCTGTATGTTCAATTCATCATAATAACTATTCATAGTGGCTCTAAAAGCCATACTAACCCCTACTCTCTCTTCTGTTTCTTTTTCCGGTTTCTTTGTGGTGGCGATCTGTGCCACCATCACCTACTCAAAGCATCATGATGCTCCAACATTGATGGACTAAAAGCCAGAAGTCTACATGACCATCATCATCAAGTCCTTCCGTGAGAACCCTAAATCCAAAGAGGACTGTTTCATTTATGTGAGGTAGATTGCCCAGAGGGGACTGGGCAGTCTCTTGGTCTGGAATTCCTGCAGATTTTATTTTTTTCTCCAGCCGTCTGGAGTTTTTTTTTTGTTTTTTCTGTCCTCCCTGGCTATCGTACCTTACTCTTATTCTATGTTAATCAATGTTGACTTATTTTATTTTCTTACTGTGTCTTTTATTTTTCTATTCTTCATTATGTAAAGAACTTTGAGCTACATTTTTTCTATGAAGATGTGCTATATAAATAAATGTTGTTGTTGTTGTTGACGACCTTTTCCTCTATCTCAGTATATGAGAAAGTCGATGGAAGCGCACTCCTGATTTTTTCTTTAAGCCCTTCAGCTGGTTGTCACATTACGTTATGTAATTGTGGCCCGGAAAGTAAACTAACATAGACAGCCCAAAAAAGATTGGGGTACCGGCCTGGTAACCTCTTTTAATTATATAAACGAAAAAGACAGCCATCATACTCAATAGTGGTGATTCACATATTCTTCTTCATTTTTTCCCCACTTCTACGAGGGGGTACCCAAAAATAACCGGAATTGAAAAAACAAATTGTTTTAATAATTTTTACTTACTGAAACTTTAGTTTCCTTCTAAGTACGCTCTATGTGAACCAATGCATTTGTCCCAATGGTTTTCCTGCTGGTGGAACCATTTTTGGAATTGCTGAAGAGGAACGTTGTCCAAGGCCTGCAGCGGTTTTTCTTTGACTTCCTCCATGGTACAAAAATGCTTTCCTTTGAGTTCTTTGTTCATATATGTAAACAAGAAAAAGTCACCCGGAGCTAAGATCAGGCGAATAGGGAAGGTGGCAAGAACTCCAGGACACAAAAGTCAATTTAGAAATCTCTTCAATAGTCCGACGACAATCTCCGTAAAATGGTTTGTGAACTTTTTCAAGATTTTCGTCATTCTTAATTGTGGAAGGTCGGCCAGATCTTGGTTGGTCTTCAAGTGACATTTCCCCTCGTATGAAACGCGAAAACCACTCGTAGACCTGAGTTTTACTTAAAGCTTCCTCTTTAAAAGCAGTTTCAAGAATCACTACTTCCCTAAGAGAAAGCAAAAGTTAATGCAGACTCGCTGTATTTTATGATCACCCATCACAAAAATCTCAGAACACGTTTAATAAGCACCAAGAAAAACCGACATGGAATGGTGTACGAGCAATACCGAGCAATGCCACTTGGCAGACGGCCACAGAATACTCTAAGTATGAGAGACCTAGTGGCAAAATTTGCGGCTAAGTCGAGATTGCACGCCAGGTACAGATTCCGGTTATTTTTGGGTACCCCCTCGTATGTGGGTTCAATGTGCTTGACCAACCTTCTCCAAACAGCTCAGTCCTGTACCTCCCTGGTCAGACCATTTTCCTTCAGATCTTCTTTAACTTTATCCATCCACCTCCCTCACTTCCCTTCCCCTGGACTTCTATTCCCATCACTCTTTTCCCTACATATTCCATGTCACATGTCCTCACCACTTCTCCCTACTGTTCTGTACTTTCTTACGTTTCTCCTACTTATATTGAACCTCGGTCTGCCTCGTTCCTTCTTTTGTCCTCATGTGTAACTCCACACATCCATTTCAACATTCTGATTTCTGCCACATCTATCCTCTTCCCCTGTATTCCCTTTACTGCCCACATCTCACCTTCATACATCATTGATGGTCTTACCACTGTCTTAAAAACCTGATCTTTACCCTTCTCCTTGATTCTTCAGTCACACAATACTCCTACACCGGCAACCGATTCTCCATCTTAGGATACCACTTCTTCTTCCTCTTCATCTTTACCCACTTCTATGTGGGGTCGATGTTCTCCATTCAGCTTGGTCCTCATCTCCTTCCCAGTCAGACCCTTTTCCTTCAGATCTTCTTTGACTTTATCCATCCACCTCCACTTTGGTCTCCTACGCTTTCCCTTCCCCTGGACTTCCACTCCCATCACCCTTTGGCCCGCATATTCCTAGTCTCTCCTTGTCACATGTCCACATTACTTCCCTCTACTGTTCTGTATTTTCTTACATGTTTCTCCTACTTTTATTGTACCTCTGACTGCCTCGTTACTTCTTCTGTCCTTATTTGTAACTCCACACATCCATCTCCACATTCTCATTTCTGCCACATCCAACTTCTTCTCCTGCACTACCTTTACTGCCCATTTCTCATATTCATACATCATTGGTGGTCTTACCAATGTCTTAAAAACCTGACCTTTACCCTTCAAGTCGATTCTTCAGTCACGCAATACTCCTACACTTGCAACTGATTCTCTACCTTGGGTGACCACTTCTTCTTCCACTTCATATTTACCTCCTTCTATGTGGGGTCGATGTTCTCGGTTCTGCACCTCGTCTTCAGTCAGACCCTTTTCCTTCAGATCTTCTTTTACTTTATCCATCTACCTCTGCTTTGGTCTCCCTCACTTTCCTTCCCCTGGACTTCCACTCCCATCATTCTTTTGGCCACATATTCATGGTCTCTCCTCTTTAAATGTCCACACCACTTTTTCCTACTGTCCTGTACTTTCTTAGATGTCTCTCTCCCACTTTTGTTGTACCTCTGATTGTCTCATTTCTTACTCTGTCCTTTCTTGTAACTCCACACACCCATCTTAACATTACACCACTAAATTTCTTTCTACTCACTCTGACCCCTGCTATCACAAATCTGAGCTTACTTGTCACAAACCTTACATGACGTGAGCAGTACCCATGTGCCAAATGTTGTACAAGTGGCTTTAATAGACATAGAAATAGCAACTTTCGACAGGAAACAGCAATCATTTTAAGAAATACAAGTTAAATGACCCTCTCAGCAGAAAATAATGAACTGGCAGCCCAACACACGATACTAAAGCCAATAGGCTACAGTGCCTGATTTAATCAAGAAATGAGTTTAAAAATATACACATTTATAGTATGCACATTTATTTCACTTTCCAAAGAGCCATTTCTTTGCCAAAAAGAGGAGTGACTGCTTTTTGTGTATCGCACAAATCTTGGCGCGTTTGCTCATTCTGAAGAATGCTTCATTTTTAGAGCGACATCTTCAATTGCAATTTGTTTACTACAGTCTTTGTACTGTCAATTAAAATATCTGTAACAATTAAAAGCACTTCTGTCGTTAGTGTTCATACATTGCTGCTGTATCAGCTCAATATGTCTGCTAGAGATAGTCTCATCTCTTGAAACCGCTTTTAGTAATAGCAGCCGTGTTTTGTTGTTCGTATTACTTATTACTATTAATGTTAATGTAATTTCCTACTAATTAATATTAATATATTAAGGGTGGCACGGTGACGGTGTTAGCCCTGCTGCCTCTAAATAAGGAGATCAGGGTTCACGTCCAGGGTCTTCCCTCTGTGGAGTTTGCATTTTCTTCCCGTGTCTGCGTGGGTTTCCTCAGGGTGCTCCGGTTTCCTCCCCCAGTCCAAAGACATGCATGTTAGGTGAACTGGTGATGTTAAATTGGCCCTACTGTGTGTGAGATTGGTGTGTGTGTGTGTGCCATGACCAGGGGTTTGTCCCTGCTGTGCACCCTCTGCTAGCTGGGATAGGCTTCAGCCCCTCTCCGATGACCCTGATTTGGATTAGGCAGGATGACATAACAATACTAATTTATGAGTATTGTGGTCTGTAGAGAGGGTCTCATAACCCCAAACACCAACGCAGGAGTCCAAAATGACAAAATAAAATTAATATGAAAACCTTAATAAGGAGTACAAGGGAAAAGTAAAGTACAAAAAAGACAAAACAATAAACACCTCCACCTTCAGGGACTAAATGAACCATAGTCACCCCTGGCTACTCTGTTAAATGTCTGCCCTGCTCACCTTCCACTACTTGGGTCACCTTCCTCCCTCCGACCAGCTGAGCTCCTGTCACCAGAAGCCTCCCAACTCTAAGTTCTCTGAACAAAGGAAGCAAGACCCTTTTATATTGTGACCCCCCCAACCACCTTCCGGGTACCCTCCTATACTCAGGCTTTGGTGTTGTATGAGTAGGACACCCCCTAGTGGCGCCAGAGATTGCTGCACATTAGCATCGCTACAGAAGTGCATTGGAGAGGGACAGACTGGTTGTCATTCTCAGTATGCAAGTAAGGATACGACACATCACCCCCTAGTGGTCTGGGGAACCTGAAACCCTGTGATAGATAGATAGATAGATAGATAGATAGATAGATAGATAGATAGATAGATAGATGTGAAAGGCACTATATAACAGATAGATAGATAGATAGATAGATAGATAGATAGATAGATAGATAGA
>JANRMT010062816.1:10586874-10618492 GCA_026402145.1 Polypterus bichir lapradei | reverse complement strand
AAAGAAAGAAAGAAAGAAAGAAAGAAAGAAAGAAAGAAAGAAATAAAAGGTAACAGTCCATAGCATAACGTCTTAGTTGCTTCTGTAGGGAGTGACATCCAGCTGGAATTTTAATTTCTCAGAACAGTTATAAAATAAATACAAATATTAAATATTCCTACAGTATGTGCCAGCAGGTTTTGTTCGGCTCTATCAATTTACACTTGAACATGAACACAACTTGCTCATTCAGTTCCAAATCACTGGCAGGTAATCCTGACATTAAGAGTGAGGCAGTAGCCAACCCTGAAATTGTGGTCAAATGTTATTGTGGTGAAAAGTTTTAGAAGACCACCATTATGAAACGTAATTAAGTTCATTCACCCTTGAAAGTAGATGACGACAATTCCTGCAGCTGTCCCCACTTTTGCTGATTACTTACAAACCCCTCTGGGTGTATACAAGCTGAAGCCTTTGTTGCTACAGCCTCTGACACATCATTTAGACAACATTATGCTGTATACCATCAGGATAATGGTTAGAATAAAGGCAACTAACAAAGCAAGACAGACCCGAGACTTTATACCCCTTAAAAGTTTAGGTCTTTACTTTAGTGAAATTGCAAAGAAAGCCAATGTGTCATTGAGTACAGTTTCCTACAAAATAAAAAGGAACTTGGAAACTGGAGAAAACTCTGACAGGAACAGGCCTGGCAGACCCAAAGCCACGACACAATCAGAAGACAAGCGTCTCAGAGTCAACACAGTTTGTGTGATGGACCCCTCACAGGAACAGACAGAAGAAGGAGGAGGAATAAGTTATTGAAGTTAAAAAATGGTGTTTGTGAAGCTAAATCTGAAAATAAGGGATTCTTTTTGAGACTTTGTCTTCATTGCTGTGTTCTGGAATTTTGTCAGACAAGACCCCCAGAACATAAATGGCATCATCTAAATCCCTAATATTTACATTAGGTTTGCATAAGAAACAAATGTAAAGTTCTTCAATAAACTATACTAATGTGAATTTAATAATCAAAAAAAGCTTAGCATAAAATTAGGACCATTTCCAACCAAACATCCATCCATCCATTATCCAACCCTTAATATCCTAACTACAGGGTCACGGGGATCTGCTGGAGCCAATCCAAGGCGCAAGGCAGGAAACAAACACTGGACAGGGTGCCAGCCCACCGCAGGGCACATACATACACACACCAGGGACAATTTAGGATTGCCAATGCACCTAACCTGCATGTCTTTGGACTGTGTGAGGAAACTGGAGCACCAGGAGGAAACTCACGCAGACATGGGGAGAACATGCAAACTCCACGCAGGGAGGACCCGGGAAGCGAACCTGGGTCTCCTTACTGTGAGGCAGCAGAAGTTCCCTCTACGCCACCATGCCGCCCTCAAGCCAAACATTAAAATTAATTAGTCTGACCAAGTAACTAAGATTATTAAAACTAATGACTATAGTAAAAATAAAAACAAATAGAAGTGACTCACTGTATCCATCAAAGGAAACTGTTGTGAGGTCTTTCTTTAGAACTCGTTTGGCCATAAAATCTCTGAAGTTTGCATTGTCTTCCAAAGTACTGCAAACTATAAGGAAAAGCACAGAACATTTTATAATGCATAGCAATAATATTAAGAACATTAAAAATACAGAAACATACCTAAATTTGCTCTATTGTATTCACTATCATACTTTTTAAATTAAAATTTTACTTGTTCCCAATCTATGCAATAGAGAAGTTTTTTTATTTTCTTTTTTAATTTTAAATAACACTGTATGACAATTAAAGAAGTCACACAATTGAACCCAAATATCACAGAAACAATTAAGATTTGCAATTACGAGCCCTACTAAAACCCAAACTCCTACCCTCACCTACAACAGAGAGCTAATTAGTCATAAAAAAATCTCCACTGCATTATAAAACCTTTAATTAATTAGTAGTTATACAGGAATACAGGCAGGAGTTCAGCAAACTTATTTTTGAATAATATTAAAGAAATCTTGCCAAATTCTAAAAACACTCTACTTAGTTCCACACAAAGAAAATTGGATTTTTTTTCTAGTTTTATATAATAGAAAATATAATTTTCCAGTTTTGTTGTACTGTAGATAGTGCATTTCAATTCATCCAATTAAGCACATTTAGTCTACGTGACAACATCGCAGTGAAGGAAATAATGGTCTTTTCATTATCAGTAGTGATGAGCGAGCATGCTCGGCCGAACATGTGTTCGGCTCGAGCATCGCTATGCTCGGAGCATGGCGCTACTCGAACGAGCACCACATGTGCTCATGTGCCATGCTCGAGTCTCCGTTTTGCGGGTTGGAGACAGCTAATCAAGGGGCAGGTAAGTACTGCCCTCACTGTAATGCAAGTAGCCATGTCAGGTGCTGGCATTACAGTGATTGGCTGGTCGGAACATGTCATCGGGTGCTAAACAGTATGCACTTGCATATAATGTTTTAGAGCGTCAGCTCACCTGCAGACACTCCCATATCATGTTTTAGAGCAGGGAAAGGCAACCTTTTTCGAGTTGTGGTGCACTAAGTCCAAAAATTTTCTTTTTCACGGCGTACCTGAGCGACTGCCCATAAATAAAGTCGTGAAGAACACAATCTATGGACAATCGCCAATAAAAACAGTTAATTTTACAAGTTTGAAAGACATTTTATTAAAAAAGGAATCAAAGGATAAATCTTAAATTTAATTAATGTGAACGTTGAGATTGTTTTTCAGCACATATGAGATTGATGCGAGGATCAATTTTCGAAAGATAGACGCGCATTTCCTTGTCGATCATTTGAAGTCTCTCGCGTTTCTTAGACTTCATTTCCGTAAGTGTTCCGTTATCTGTTTTTCCAACATACATTTTTTTAAACATTATCTTTTTAATCAACCAAAAGTTCAAAAACACTAGCAATTTTAAATATTTTACAAAAGTTTTCGTGGCGCCCTTAGAAAATTCCACGGCGCACCGGTTGCCCGACAATGTTTTAGAGCGTCAGCTCACCTGCAGGCACTGGCATATAATGGCATATAATGTTTTAGAGCGGCATTTTTCCTGTAAAATTGATTTTTTGGGGGGTTTTGGGCGTGTTTTTGTCAGTCTGTTAAAGTGCCGTACAACTCGGACAAACTGGTTCCCAGCAGTGACTTGGGAGTCCAAGATGCATCCAGACATTGTCCCCATGCTGTTCCCTGTCCATTTGGGTGGTGTTTCTGTCATTTTCTGACATTTTCCAATGGACCAGGCACCCTCCCCTCTTCAGAGCAGGGGGTGCCTTGTTGTCTCCCATTGACTTACATTATACTCGGGTGCTCGGTAGAGCACACAAATATTGCAATGTATTCGGACCAAACACCCAAACACTTTGGTGCTCACTCATCACTAATTATCAGATACTTAAAGCTCACCTGAAATAACTCCAAAGACCACCACAAAAGGAATTTTGATGATCACACAAACTATTCTCACAGATTAAAAAAAAAGAAAATTATTTTTAAAAAAGGCTTTAATTTTGGACAGTCCCAAAACATATGCCTGGGCGAGGCTGGCGCTACATAGCATTACTGAACATTAAGGTATAATCCCATATATACACTTCTCAAATAAAAATTAATGCAACACGTACATCACACATTGGATCTCAATAAACAGGATATTCAAGTGGAAAATCTTTACTAAGTAATCCCGTGTGAGTCGTTGAGAAGAAAATGATGTAATAACGGTCAATGGAAACCAAAATCACTCGCCCATTGAGGGCTGATTCAACATCACACCGAAAATCAAAGTCAAAAAAACATTTCTACCAAGTGACTACTTGGAATTAATAAATATATTATATTATATGAGGGACATTCAAAAAGTTTCCACACTTTTTTTAAACTCTATTTATTAAGAATTTAAAAAAAAAAAGGTCACCTTCATATGCGATGCAATTTTCCCAGCATCATATGAACTTTTTAATGCCCAACTACTACTCCTCCCACCTTCACCCTTTCCAATGACAATATAAAAGTGTGGAAACTTTTTGAACGTCCCTCGTTTTATATGTTATACAGGGTGGCACAACTGAACCGTCTCCGACCAGCTGGTTTGAGCTATTATACAGGCGGGTGCCATCGTGATCGCGGAGCCTTGTTGTGGCGATGGGGTCAGCAGCACCAACTGTGCACTAGTAAGGAAGATGTGAGTGGGTACAGACGTGCGTGAAAGAAATCTGGAAGATGTATTCTCTGCACCAGAGGATTGGAATATTGGAGGCGTATGTGTCAACCGGTACTTTTAAGGAAATGCGGGACATTTTCGCACAGAAGTTTCCTGGCGTAAACCTAATAACAAAGAGCAGCATTCATGAGTTGGTGAAGAAGTGCCGTAAGACAGTGGTTCTCAACCTGTGGGACGCGAAGATGTGAAAAAAAGAAAACAAGAATCAAAAAAAAACCAAAACAAATTAACTTAAACTACATTCTGATACTAGAACAATAAATATACAGTTAGATGTCGATAAAAGTTAAGTAGGTATAATAAAATATGCATCTACGTTTCAAAAAAACGTTAGGGGGGCACGATTAAAACTGTTATGAAAACTCGGGGTACAAATACTTAAAGGTTGAGAAATGCTACCGTAAGACTGGGTCAGTTGCAAACTGCAAAAAGAATCGGTCCCCGTCCGTTCGTACACCTGCGGTCATAGCAGATATTCAGGAACGGATGGCCAGAAGCCCTAGGAAATCGACACGTAAATTGGCACAACAAGCGAATGTTTCGTGCAGGTCTTGTCAATGTGTATTGCACTCACTACAAATGAAGCCGTACAGAATGACTTGTGTCCAAGAACTGAAGGACGATGACAAGGAAAAACATGTTGTCACGCATGCGCGAGTAGGAGGCCGCGGACGGACCTGAAACTGCTTCGAAGGACGTTCGCCGGTAGGGAATGGCGGGGTACTAACCTTTCTGCTCTCTCTTTTTGGAAAAAAGACGCTCCACCATCATAACCTGACCGCAGTACGTCCACTTCTGCCCTTCCTCCGCCATCTTCCCTGACGTCAGCAATCCCGTCATCCCTCACGCCTCCTTCCCAGCATTCCTCCACTTCCGGCTCCTCCTATATAAAATGGCTGCCCACGCCTGTGAAGGCGTCGCACATATGAACAATTTTGTTTGTATATTTTGACCTGTGGAAATAACTTTTTGTTTACAGTATACGGGGCCGGAAACCCCAACCCTTTATGCTGTGTCTTTCATTTCTTTTACAATGTATATTATTGCACGTGGCTCCTTCAAACAATTGCAAATGGGATTTTGTATAGCTTATCTTTTGTTTCGTGAACGGGCTAAGAAATGTACGTTGACGTTGGAGTCAGAGATGGTTCGGTTTTTCGTGCGCCACCTGGTATTATATTACTGTTTGTAAAATATTATTGTATTTTTAATGATTAATAAATATATAATTAATAAATATATTTAAAACTATTTAAATAGGTAATTTACTATTTTTTTCTAGTCTAAGTAATTAATTTGAAAAATATATTATGTTTTGTTCTCTAAAATAGTGTAATTCTCTAAACCGTCATCTCTCAAATCCTGGACATGATGAAGCAATTCGATTGCCAGATTTGGATTCATTATCCTCAGATCTGTAAAGAACACCTAAAACTTTGGACTTTTTTTGCAGACCACTATATGAGATGTAGCGGGAAGCACTGCCACTCCACAGCTCCAGTGTCTTGGGTCCAGTTCTCAGACTAGGCCACTGCCAGTGAGAATTTAAACAGATGCACTTCATAGTTTTGTGTTTTGTTTTTTCCCTTCCCAGAATTCCAGTTTTCCTCTGCCATTTCAAGGACATGCATGTTTGGTTATTTGGTTATGTGAGATGAATGTCAGATTAAAGGAGTGGGTGGATGAGAACTGCTTGTCTTCAAAACACGAATAAAACAGAGATGTTAATTATAGGAGGGAATGAGGCCGATCGCAACAATACTCTGCCATTATTTAACTCAGTTGAAATCACCATTAGTTTTACTAAATCAGCCCACAACTTAGGCATTATCTTTGACACCAGCATATCATTTAAAGCTTACATTACAAAATTGTGCAAAACATATTTTTTTTCTATCTTAAAAATATTAGGAAATTAAAGCATTTTCTAAATATGCAGGATATGGAGAAATTAATTTACGCATTTATTTCTAGTAGGCGGACTAATGCAATGCAGTGTTCACTGGCTGTTAAAATTGATCTTTGTGCAGCTTTCAGTTACCATATATACACACGTGTAAGTCGACTCTTGAAACCCAAAAAATCGATCATAAAATCAGACCTCCTTCAATCTTGCATCAGTTTCTCAGACGCATCGAATTTTGTTGCAGCAGTGCAGTTATCAATTTCTTTCGCCACTTCAATGACTTTTCATTTAAAACCAGCTTCATATTTTCTTCTCATCGAACGCTCTATCGTAGATAAGGGATGCTCTTATGATGAAGGTGTATGAGGGTGTGAGATACAAAAAAACACTAAACAGTGCAAACGTCGCTTCGGAATAGTTCGGATATTACCATATGGTCACGTAGGCACAATAGACAGAGAGAGAGGTTTGGAGCACATGCTGATACAGCGCATTGGTGCCCCAACATAGATAAAAAAGGCCGTGTGCTCCATGGTTAATCTCTCAGGTGGGTGTTAGCATATCATAATCCCTTGGACCAATAGCGTTGGAGTTTTCCGCATTTGACTTATACGACCGACATTATAAAATACCAGAAATTTACTGTAAAAGCAAGTCCCGACTTATCCACAGGAAAACTAATTTAAAAGTATATAAGGTAATTCATAATGCTGCTGAATGAATTATTACAAGAACTAGAAAGTGCTCATAACTCATAACCCCAGTCTTCATGTCCTTGCATTGGCTCCCAGTTAAGTTTAGGGCAAATTTCAAAATCCTCCTTTTAACACATAAAGCCTTAAATGGCCAAAGCCCTGCTTACTTATCTGAACTTATCATTACTTACAAACCAAAGTGCACGTTAAGATCTCGAGATACCGGTCTGCTCATGACTCCAAGGATTAATAAAATAACAGTGAGGGATTGAGCGTTTAACTTACAGGGCCCCAAAACTGTGGAAAGGTCTGCCTGCTACTATAAGAAATGCTCCTTCAGTTTCAGCTTTCAAGTCCTGGCTGAAGTTTCACGACTTCAGTTTAGCATACCCTGACTAGAGCTGCTGTTCATTCTGCATCTCTGTGGTTAGTCATTAGTACTAAAGTACAAGTAATATGATATGTGTATTTTTTACTAACGTTCGCCTATTCTGTTTCTCTTTTCGGGTGCTACTTGCGGCTCTTGGTGCTACTGCTCTAGAGCCAAGTTGTTTGCCTGTCTATGGAAAAGTCATCTCTGATAAACAAACACTAGAATCATCAAGTAGAAAGGTGCTTTCATCTGATTGGCCAGCCCAGCACTGACTCAGCTGTGGATTGGCCAGTAGGGGAGAGGCAGCTTGTTCGCTGACATCTCAAGGACTCTGAAGAAATCTGAATCCTCATATGCAATAGTTCTGTATTTAGTGAGAGACCTCACTCTATTCTTGCATTTTTTCTTTGTATTCTTTGTATTTTCTTTGTATTTCTGAAGTGGCCATGATAGACTGGTAATCTAGCTCTGTGAAGAGGAGTAATGGGGAGTATATACCCAATTTCTTTGAAATCCAATGCACGTCCAACTCACCTGGAAAGGCCTTTCTCTTTGAATTGTCTTTCCCAAGATTTCTCCCATTTTTTTCCTAACAAGGATTTTTTTGGGAGTTTTTCATCTTCTTAGGGAGTCAAGACTGGGGGGCTTATAAAAACAGGGCCTGTTAAAGCCTATTGCATCACTCCTTGTGCAATTTTGGGCTATACAAGAAATAAATTCTGGTTGTTGTTGTTCATATTTTGTACCCAATGTTATTTGGTTCTCTTTAGATTTCCAAATTTTGCTTCTGAATTCTTTCATTTGAAATTTATTGGATTACAATTTTGTTTAGATGAATAACATGACGAGTTTTAGGTTTAGATTTTGTATCTTACTTCAAGTTTCCTCTCCTGGTCATCCTCAATTACTCTCCCAGTAGCATTTCCTCGTACAAGGCATGGCAGTTTTAGGCTAGTAGGCCTGATAAAGTCCCACCATAGTTCCCTCCCCATCTCATCCCAATTCCTAAAGACTAAAAATCATAAACAGGCATTCATTTATTTATTTGCTAGCTGAGTTGTAATTAAATTACATACGCACAAGTGTGTTGGTGTTATGAGATGTTTAATCGTTCAAGCAAGTTATAAAGATTGAGCTGATTCACGCTGCCACCCCATTGTCACAGATTAACTCTTTGAATAATGCAGTGTTTCATTGTATTCGGGCCAAGCATCAAGACTTAAACAAAAATACAATATTCAAATATTATTGCTATATCCGCCTTCTGTAAAACTGAGATTTTGTTTTAATGACATATTCTTATTCTCAGACTTACTTTCCATGTCGCTCAGCCTGTGAAGAGTGACTTTAGGGACACCAGGACCTGTTAACAGCAAAAAAGCAAACAAACAAAAATAGAAATGTAAAAACAGTTTTGAAGAGAACAGGCCGTTCCGCCTTGTCAATCTGTAGTTATTCTGCATTCTGAAAAATATCAGGGTGAGATTCCTAAAATATTACAACGTAACTCACATTTCATGGGTGTTTGTGTGAAAAACAAATGTAGGCATTTGTGCAAAATTTACTCTTAATCCGATTCATTCCTGGCTCCAGGGGCTTCTGTTACTTGATGGATTTTTGAGATTTTGTTGCATCACCCATCCCATCCAGTATTTACCAGTTTAGCCTGGAACCTGGGATGATCAGTTTCCATCTTCTCCTGTGCTATTGTTAAAGATCAGTGGTAATCCATTTTCCTCTCATGTCTCCTATCTAAAGGCCATGACACATTGACGACTTTTCCAGCGATTTTCCGTTACGTTTTCATTAACACCATCTTAGGAAATTGGGATGTCACAAGATCCTGTGAAGCATTTCTTTTGGAGTCACGCTTCATTTAGGTGGCATTTTATTCTGTACATTTGTTTCCCTTGTACAGTAAATAATAATTCATCTTTCATCTTTTAATATTATTTTACGAAATCTGAAATGTTTTCTGACTCTTGCAGGGCCCATAAACAAAAACTATTTGTCAGCCAGACCAGGGGTTGGCGCTCTCACCTTATCCTCTCTCCTCTAATTCCTCTGCAGTTCAAACAAAGACCCTACCTCTCAATGACATCACCACTGGTCCCACCCTCTGCTGACATCACTTCTGGCAAACCCTGATGACATCATTTCTGGTACCCAGAATCCACCTTCCTGCCACATCAATTCCCTGCCCTGACTCCACCCCTTCCTCCTACCCACCTTATGTATAGAGCCGTCTCAATCTGTAAGTCAGTTCAGTTGTGAATTCCACTTACGTGAAGACGTGTTTCTTTTCTTTTGATGATTTTTTCAGTATATGGAGCAGCCAGCCCCAAACCTTTTTCTGTCTGCTGCCTAATATTTTACCACATGCAATATATTTTTAACGTTGGCTGAAAATTTTTCTATTACAACATTTAGGGAAGTCAGAGCCTCACCACCACAGTGATGAAGTAACCAGCAGATAAAAGGCAGGCATAGTTTTGTCAAATAACCAAAAATGTCTGCCTTTGAAGTTTGCGTAGTTTGTACAATCTACCTGATGAACACAGGGAGCACATACAAAATTCACCTAAACTAAAAGTGACTGGGCTGAGAAGTGAATCCAGTTGTCTGAAACATTGGGGTGGGGTTTGCTGGGGGTAACCACAGCAGTAACTAATTGTGCCATCATAAAGGCCTATCCTTTATAATAATAATAATAATACTCTTACCTAATATATATCAGATCAAGCTTTTTTTTTATTTTGGGACATAAGCCTTGACTCTAAGCAGGTGAGCAAGGAGATGAATGATTAGGCTTTCAATTATCCATCCATCCACCCTTCCATCCATTTTCTATACCCGCTTTATCTTTATCCTGAGCAGGGTCACCATGAAGTTGGAACCCATCCCAGCAAGCAAAGGGTGCAAAGTAAGGAACAATCCTTTATATGCTGTTTTATATTTGTGATTAATTTAGAACATTTGGAAAATATGTGCTTTCATGTTGACATTAAAGAGCGTTGTTTTCTGTGTGTCAGTTCAGTGTCAGAAAAGCCAAGTTAATCCACTATGATTCAATATTGTATAAGAATAAAATGTGAAAACTTCCAAGAGGGTGAATATGATTTAAAGGCACCGTAAACTCTCAAACAACAATCAAATCCACCATCCAAAGCAATGAACAAATTTACCCACAGTGACTGAAAGAAAAAAACACACCATCACTTTCCAATGGCACTTCATTCTATGTGAAAAAATAGCAGTGGTGGACATTTGCAGCTCTCCCTGTAAAGGCAGGTCAATTGCTGCATTCAGAGCAATCAGAAAAATTACTTGGCACCTCAGAGTGAACACTTCAAGCAAAATACTTTTAGAATAAGTGCTAGCATTTTAGAATAGGAGCTTAATGGGCTCGCTGCACTAAATCTGTCAGTCACTTTTCAGCATGTAACAGAAATAAGATGTCTGTTAGGCTCTTTCAACGTGCCAAAAAATCACTATGAGTAGCCCATATTTGAAAATGTCACTGGCGTTTTGTAAGACTTACTGACATTAGCCAAAGCTTTTGTTACGGTCTTATTGTTACATAGAGATTATTATAAGATACACCAGGATAACCCATGATCAAATGTTAAATTATGGGTTTTGTAAGCCAATTAGTACTTAAAAGTTCACTCTATCTATTTATCTATCTATCTATCTATCAATGTTTTTTCTATCTATGCTATCCTGCCTACTATACTAAAATTTCTATCTATCCCTAAATTGATATTTTTCCTATCTGTGATATCCTGCCTACTATACTAATATTGCTATCTATCTATCTATCTATCTATCTATCTATCTATCATATAGTGTATTTTATATCTAGCAACCTAATACTAAAGATAGATAGATATATATATAGAGAAATTTTATTATAGTAGGTATCATAATATTGAAAGTCCAGTTGGAGGTATCTTGAACATAGGAACTTTTATTGAATGCCACACTTACAAACATACACCGCTATCCCAATTTAAGCATCTCCTTTTCCTTCTGTAACTTAGCCACACCCCTTTTCTTTACGATAATACTACTGTTGTAAATATCACTATATGACAGTAGGCAGTATTAGCCGAGATAGGAAAAATATCAATATAAGGATAGATAGATGGATAGATAGAAATTTTAGTATAGTAGGCAGGATAGTATAGATAGAAAAAACATCAATAGATAGTGTGACAGATAGGGGCGCTGTCGTCCCCTTGAACCCTCAGATCAGATGCCAGACACCAGATAAAAGTCCAATAATTATTTATTTTATAATAACAATGTGCACAAAGCACCCTACACTCCACAATACTCATAAATATCCAATAACTATAATCAATCCTCCACTCTCCCGGACGCGTAGCCACCCTTCCTCCCAATTCAGCTCGTCTGTCTGGGATTTCCCAGAGTCCTCTATAGTCCTTGGCCCGGAATTGCTTCTGAAGCCTCAGTCCATGTGACTTCCTAGTACTTCCAGGTCAGATCAAAATCTCTTCTTTTCATCCCGGAAGTACGTCATTTCCTCCTTACTTCCAGGTTATAGGGCACATAAAAATCTCTGAGCCTCCCTGCAGTGTCCCCTTGCGGCCCCCATGGTATCCAGCAGGGCTGTGAAGGAAAACTCCAATATCCATGATGCCCTGCTGGAATTCGGGGCACCTCCATGCTGCCAGAAGGGCTCCATCTAGCGGCGTGGGGGTATTGGCCGGGATGAACGGCCGGCCATATCTCACAATAGATAGAAAGACAGATAGATA
The DNA here is from genome assembly GCA_026402145.1 of Polypterus bichir lapradei. Taxonomy (NCBI): domain Eukaryota; kingdom Metazoa; phylum Chordata; class Cladistia; order Polypteriformes; family Polypteridae; genus Polypterus; species Polypterus bichir. The sequence continues at coordinate 10,606,508 of JANRMT010062816.1, read as the reverse complement.
GATAGAAATTTTAGCATAGTGGGCAGGATAGCATAGATAGAAAAATATATCAATTTAAGGATAGATAGATAGATAGATAGACAGATAGATAGATAGATAGATAGATAGATAGATAGATAGATAGATAGATAGATAGAACTTTATTTCTTCTCAAAGGGAAATTAATACTTTACAAATCTCAAGAGAAAAAAATATATTGGTAGGATCAAATAATATGGTTTCTCAGCTGGACCAAGGGTTGGCGGTGTCACTTAACCATGTCTCCTTTTTTCCCCTGCGGACCAGCCGAAGAACCAACCCAGTAGTGACGTCACCATTAACCCACCCTCTGATCTCGTCACCTCCAGCTTTTCCCGGTGACGACTTCCTCTAGACCCCACCTACCACAGACGCCATTTCCCCTCCAGGCCACCCTTGATCTTCCCATTCTTGCCATATAAAAGCCTCTGTCTACCTGCTGTATTTAGTTCTGTTTTGAGCTCGTTTGTAAAACTGTGTTTGCTTTGCTAATTTTCAGGATACAGTGGCCACCCCCCCAAAACCTTTTTGCATCTCCTGCTCTCATGTATTATATATATATATATATATATATATATATGTCATGTAGTATGCCTATAGCTCCTGTTCAGTTGTTGTTGCTCGATTGCACGTTACTCACGTGCCTAATCTCCTTCTCAATAACTGTCACTAGATGGCTGCTGCATGTGTGTGCACAATGTGACAATATGTTGTGAATTAATGCAATAAAGATTTTTATTTTCTTTATGAGTGGCAAGAACAAGCTTTCATACTTTAGCACATAACATAAAAGCAAATAAAATATTTAAAACGTGGCTCTCCTCTTACCTTGACATTTCAAAATGACATATTGCAAGTCAGAACTAAATTCGGCGCTGAAGTAAGTGCAGTTGTCCTTGAAGATACTGCAGGTGAGACACTGGCGTGTAAATGTACTCACACAGGACACTCTAGGAAAGAAAAAACAAAAACTCAGATGAGTTCTGCTGACAAATCTCCTCTTTCAATGAACAGCAAGTTACGAGGTGTTTACTATGAGCAGGTGTGTTTCATGGGGAAAGTTCCTATGAGGCAAAACAACCGAGGCCGTACACTTGGTCCGGCATTTTTGCAGGTAAGCCGGTGGACACTCTGTTCTTCTTCTCCTGCAGAACTTTGCAGTGGTCCCTTCTGGTCCTTGTGGTAGGAATGCAGGTGTCACAATTACATTCATTATTTTTTTCTTTTCCCAAGCCTTCCTGAAGTTACTGGGACACGCCTGTTTTATTTATCATACACATGCAAAGTTATACTGCAGTGTCCTGGTAATAAATGGTCCAGCAGTCAACGTGTTATTAAGACATCAGGAATACAACACGCTGTATACAATTTTTCAAATTTGAAAATCTCCCATGATGAAGCATTAGCGAATTTCCAAAATCATCTATTTTAAAATGGTGAAACTTCATGCAACTCTGACTACAAATTACTTTGGGAGCTGTTACTTTAACTTATATAATTTTTTATAGATATATATTTTTTTTGTAATGGCAGAACAGTCATGTGCGCTGAAGCAAATACACCTCGCTGCAGGACATGGGCGGGTAAGATGTGGGCGGAGTCGGATGACCAAGTGTTCCCATATAAGAAAGGCACGACTATTTATTTATGTATGTATGTATGTATGTATGTATGTATGTACAGTTAGGTTCATAAATATTTGGACAGTGACAACTTTTTTCTAATTTTGTTTCTGTACATTACCACAATAAATTTTAAATGAAACAACTCAGATGAGTTGAAGTGCAGACTTTCAGCTTTAATTCAGTGGGGTGAACAAAACGATTGCATAAAAATGTGAGGCAACTAAAGCATTTTTTTAACACAATCCCTTCATCTCAGGGGCTCAAAAGTAATTGGCCAAATTAAATAACTGGAAATAAAATGTTCATTTCTAATACTTGGTTGAAAACCCTTTGCTGGCAATGCCAGCCTGAAGTCTTGAACTCGTGGACATCACCAGATGCTGGGTTTCCTCCTTTTTAATGCTCTGCCAGGCCTTTACTGCAGCGGCTTTACTTTCAGTTGTTGTTTGTTTGTGGGCCTTTCTGTCCGAAGTTTAGTCTTCAACAAGTGAAATGCACGCTCAATTGGGTTAAGATCAGGTGACTGACTTGGCCATTCAAGAATTTTCCACTTCTTTGCTTTAATAAACTCCTGGGTTGCTTTGGCTGTATGTTTTGGGTCATTGTCCATCTGTATCATGAAACGCCCGCCGCCCAATCAATTTGACGTCATTTAGCTGGATTTGAGCAGACAGTATGTCTCTGAACACCTCAGAATTCATTCGGCTGCTTCTGTCCTGCGTCACATCATCAATAAACACTAGTGTCCCAGTGCCACTGGCAGCCATGCACGCCCAAGCCATCACACTGCCTGCCTCCACCATGTTTTACAGATGATGTGCTATGCTTTGAATAATGAGCTGTTCCACGCCTTCTCCATACTTTTTTCTCGCCATCATTCTGGTGGAGGTTGATCTTGGTTTCATCTCTGCAAAGAATGTTTTTCCAGAACTGTGCTGGCTTTTTTAGATGTTCTTTAGCAAAGTCTAATCTAGCCTTTCTATTCTTGAGGCTTATGAGTAGCTGGCACCTTGCAGTGCACCCTCTGTATTTACTGTCATGCAGTCTTCTCTTTATGGTAGACTTGGATATCGATACGCCTACCAAGCCCTGGAGAGTGTTGTTCACTTGGTTGGTTGTCGTGAAGGGGTTTCTCTTCACCATGGAAATGATTCTGGGCCTTCGATCATCCACCACTGTTGTCTTCCGTGATCGTCCAGGTCTTTTTGCGTTGCTGAGTTCACCAGTGGTTGCTTTCTTTCTCAGGATGTACCAAACTGGAGATTTTGCCACTCGTGATATTGTAGCAATTTCTCGGATGGTTTTTTTCTGTTTTTGCAGCTTAAGGATGGCTTCTTTCACCTGCATGGAGAGCTCCTTTGACCGCATGTTGTCTGTTCACAGCAAAATCTTCCACATGCAAGCACCACACCTCAAATCAACTCCAGGCCTTTTATCTGCTTAATTGATAAGACATAACGACGGACTTGACCACACCTGCCCATGAAGTAGCCTTTGAGTCAATTGTCCAATTACTTTTGAGCCCCTGAAATGAAGGGATTGTGTTAAAAAAAATGCTTTAGTTGCCTCACATTTTTATGTAATCATTTTGTTCACCCCACTGAATTAAAGCTGAAGGTCTGCACTTCAACTGCATCTGAGTTGTTTCATTTAAAATTCATTGTGGTAATGTACAGAACCAAAATGAGAAAAAAGTTGTCTATGTCCAAATATTTATGGACCTAACTGTATGTATGTATTTATTTTTCCTATTATTAAAGTTTTACTCTGTTGGTCTAGATCTCTTTCTCATGGGGGTGCTGATTTGATTCAAAACCTTTTCTTAATTAGTGACGGGCAGACAGAGGGCTCTCCATTTATCAAGTTTCACTCATCTTTAGTGGCTGGGAACCTGCCCGGCAAGTCTCCTGTAATGTGCCACTTGCTGTCCTTGCATACCATTGCCAGCTGGTCAATCTGTCACAATATTATAATTTTTCCATATGGTTTTAAATGTTTTTTGGCAAATATGGTCTTTTTCTTCTTTTGGCTGCTCCTGTTGTTCAATATCTTCCTGTCCTCGTCATCTTGATCTGTTACACCCATCACCTTCATGTCCTCTCTCACTACATCCATAAATCTCCACTTAGGCCTTCCTCTTTTCCTCTTCCCCGGCAGCTTCATCCCTACCTTCTTCTTCTTCTTTCAGCTGTTAGGGGTTGGCGCAGTGGATCATCTTCTTCCATATCTCCTTTTCCTCGTCATCTTGCTCCATCACACCATCACCTGCATGTCCCTTCTCACCACATCCCTAACCCTTCTCGTTGGCCTTACTCTTTTCCTCTTCCCTGGCAGCTCCATCCCTACCTTCTTCTTCTTCTTCTTTCGGCCGTTAGGGGTTGCCACAGCGGATCATCTTCTTCCATATCTAGTTTTCCTCGTCATCTTGCTCCATCACACCATCACCTGCATGTCCCTTCTCACCACATCCCTAACCATTCTCTTAGGCCTTCCTCTTTTCCTCTTCCCTGGCAGCTCTATCCCTAACTATCCCTAACTTCTTCTTCTTCTTCTTTCGGCTGCTCCTGTTAGGGGTCACCACAGCAGATCATCTTCTTCCATATCTTTCTGTCTTCATCATCTTGTTCTGTCACACCCATCACCTGCATGTCCTTTCTCACCACATCCATAAATCTCCTCTTAGGCCTTCCTCTTTTCCTCTTTCCTGGCAGCTCTATCCTTAACATCCTTTTCCAACTTTTCCCAATTTTTTTTTTGCAAATATCAAAAATCAAAAGAAAACTTCATTTAAGGATATGTTTGAGTGTCGTGGCCCAGTAAGGCATTTTTACCATAAGGGCTGAGCAACAGAGCCTGATTTGATTGTATTACAATGTCTTTGAAAAATCTCATCCTTGATTAGGATCATGAAGGCATTTCGGCAGCATCATCATCATCAGCAGCATGCAGTTCAGTAAGATGTTACAAGGGAATGATGAAATGGGTCGATCGGACAATAAAAACCGCACAGAGCAATGCCTGCAATTTCTGCCACCCACAGAATTACTATTTGGAGATTCAATAGTTGGGATTTCATGACATTCAAATCCAATATCCTCATAACAGTTGACTAATGTTCAATTAAGCTTTCGCCACAATCTAAAGTCATGAGGGACGCATTGTCATAAAAACACTCTTTACACCGTATGTGGAGAGGAAAGGTCCCATTAAATTTAATCCGTATGCAGTAGGCTTTTTATTGTATTTTATAGCACAATTCTGTATTTACATCCTTGTTTTAATGAGATTTTAACAACTAATGGGTTGAGAATTGTGATTCAGAACCCTGGGATCCTTCAGAAAACCAATTGCAGGTGCTAACAAGATTGGTGTGGCTGTGTACATTTTTCTTTAATTGATAACAGATGATTAAAGAAATATATTTCTTCTTTTAGAAGCCGGATATGGATAATTAGAAGCAAATATGCATTCTGCAGAGAGTCAAGTCGGAAGAACAGCTGATGGGAAATTATGCTAATATTCCAAGTATAATCACTGAAAGATAATTAGGCAGGATTTTTCTGCTTATTTTAATTTCTATTTTTGCATTTTTTTTTGAAGTTGCAAAAATACATTTTCATTAAGTGGAATTAATATGTTATATGAAACTTAAAATGATTCCATAATAATACGTTTTTGATTTATATAGCACTTTCCCTTCAATGGTCTTCACAATTATTCAACATTTTTTTTGTAAGTTTTTTAAGTTGCAAAAATGCATTTTCGTTAAGTGGAATTAAGAAATAAAAGCTGGTTATATGCTATGAGAAACTTACAAACATTCTATAATAATAATAATAATAATAATAATAATTTGATTTAGGTAGCACCATTCCCATTCTCAAAGCACTTTGCAATTATTTAAAATGGATATTTCAGTTTCTGTTTTTTTTTTAATTTTTTTGAAGTTGTAAAAATACATTTTCATTAAGTGGAATTAAGGAATAAAAGCAAGCTATGTGTTATGTGACTCTTCCATAATAATAATAATAATAATAATAATAATATGTTTTTGATTTATATAGCACCTTTCACCTTTAAAGCTCTTCACATTTATTTAAAATGGGCATTTTGATTTCAAATTCTATTTTTGTTTTTTTGTTTTTTATCAATTTTTGAAGTTTCAGAAATACATTGTCATTAAGCGGAATTAAGGAATAAAAACAGGCTATATGTTACTTGAAACAAAACATTCCATAATAATAATCATTTGTTTTATGTAGCACCATTCCCATCATCAAAGCCTTTCACAATTCCTGAAAATGAATATTTCGATTTCTGCTTATGGTTTTTTTTTTTTTTTTGTGAAATTGCAAAAATACATATTTTCAATAAGTGGAATTAAGGAATAAAAGCAGGCTACTTGTTATGTGAATATTAAAAACATTCCATAATAATAAGTGTTTCATTTATATAGCATCTTTCCCTTCAAAGCACTTCACAATTTAAATTTAAGTTGCAAAAATGTATTTTCATTAAGTGGAATTAAGAAATAAAAGTAGGTTATATGTTATGAAAAACGTACAAACATCCCATAATAATAATAGTTTGATGTATGTAGCACCATTCCAATGCTCAGAGCGCTTCACAATTATGTCAGATGGATATTTCAGTTTTTGTGTCTTGTTTTGTTTTTTAAGTTGCAATACAGGGACTTGCAATACAGTTTATTATGTGAAGCTTAAAAAATTCCATAATAGTAATAGTAATAATAATAATAATGTGTTTGATTTATATAGCACCTTTCCCTTCAAAGTGCTTCACAATTATTCAAAAAAACGTTTTTTCTTAAGTTGCAAAAATGTATTTTCATTAAGTGGAATTGAGAAATAAAAGCAGGTTATATGCTATGAAAAACTTACAAACATCCCATAATAATAATAATTTGATTTATGTAACACCATTTCCTTGCTCAAGGGGCTTCACAATAATTTAAAATTGATATTTCAGTTTCTGTGCTTGTGGGGTTTTTTTTTTTTTAAGTTGAAAAGATACATTTTATTACATGAAGCTTAAAAAAATCCATAATAATAATAGTAATAATAATAATGTGTTTGATTTATATAGCACCTTTCCTTTCAAAGCACTTCACAATTATTCAAAAATTGTTTTGTGTTTTTTTTTTTTCTTAATGAAAATACATTTTTGCAACAAGTGTAATTAAGAAATAAAAGCAGGTTATATGTTATGAAAAACTTACAAACATCCCATAATAATAATAGTTTGATGTATGTAACACCATTCCCATGCTCAGAGCGCTTCACAATTATGTAAGATGGCTACTTCAGTTTCTGTTTTTGTGTTTTGTTTTTTAAGTTGCAAAGATATATTTTATTACAGGAAGCTTAAAAAATTCCATAATAACAACAATAATATTAATAATAATAATGTGTTTGATTTATATAGCACCTTTCCCTTCAAAGAGCTTCACAATAATTTAAAATTGATATTTCAGTTTCTGTTTTTGTGTTTAGTTTTTTTTAAAGTTGCAAAGATACATTTTATTACATGAAGCTTAAGAAATTCCATAATAACAATAATAATAAAATACTGTGTTTGATTTAAAGCGCTTCAAAATTATTCAAAAAAATTGTTTTCCTTAAGTTGCAAAAATGTATTTTCATTAAGTGAAATTAAGAAATAAAAGCAGGTTATATGCAATGCAAAACTTACAAACATCCCATAATAATAGTAGTTTGATGTATGTACTGTAACACTATTCCCATGCTCACAATTATATAAGATGGATATTTCAGTTTCTGTTTTTGTGTTTCCCTGATTTATTTCCATCCAGGTGGTCGCTTGCCATCTTATTGAGTGGCCGGCTGTTAAACATTTCTGTCAAACGGTTGAAGCTTGTGGCTACAATGACAGTGAGTGGGGGTCGGGGTCGGGGTGTTGGGAATATTACCATGTCAACTCTATAAAATTTATTTTACCTGAGGTGGCCTGTAAAATTTTCCCAAACATCATTACCACTATCCCAGATTGCAGAAGCCCTGAACACATGTACCTTGCAGCTAAGAGCAACAATAATAGCACTTGTAATTTGCGTAGAGGGTAATTGGTATTTGGTACAGAACTATATAGTAAAAGAGTATTCAAGTGTGAATGATTAAAGTAAATGAAGTAAAAAAAAAAATCAAAATTCCTGTTTTTCCATTTAAATCTGTGTGTGATAGCTATTGGGCGCTCACATGGGAAATAAGGACTAAACTGAGCATGTGCAGAGTGAATTGTGCGATCTGAACCTTGTTGCAGATTGGAGAAATAGCAAACGTAACAGTTATTCCGTCTAATAAACATCACCAGTCTCCACTACCGATTACCTGCAATTGACAAAGAGGGATGACGTCTGTACACCCCGCCTAGAGCTCCAAATGGGCTTCAACTGGCAAAGAAAGACAGAGAAGTGACAATATAAAACTAAATAATTAGCACGCCATCATGACTGCAACATTAAACTCAGGATATACTGCAAAACATTTACCCGTAGTTCCAAGTATAAGCATCTATCTGTCAAATGGGCTTACATTACAACTCACTTTTAAAACTCCTTAAATCTCATCCTATGGTTGTTCACCATCATCAGATGGGTGTAATAGAGCACGATACTGTATAAAGAACAGGAATGGCTTTTCTCTGACACGGCTACAATATTCTCAAAACTTTTAAAGAAAATATATAAATACTTCACTATTGGCACGTAGACTTACTTATCTGGAAGAAACCTAACCCACCTCTGTTAAGTCAGTGCGTAACTGATGATCTGTACTACTTGAAATTGGAAAAAATCTAATTCTCACTGTGATAAAGGTGCTATACAGGCACCCGACCCAACACAGACTGACAACGGAGGCAGGTGAAAACTAAATGAAAACATTTTTCTTTTTCTTCACCTGTGGGGCACGTCTTCCCCATGTCCCACAGGCAGTACACAGTCCCAAAAGCACACCAAACAAAATAAAGCAAAGCACCAAAACAAGACACACTCTTCACCACCACTCCTTCCGGCAAGCATTGTCGTCCTCCTCCTCCTCCCGACTCTGGCTCCTTGAATAGTGGCCGCAGCCTCCCTTTATAGCCCACCCGGAAGTGCTTCAGGTGGCAATTCACCTAAATTAGGCTGCACTTCCGGGTGTGGCTGCATTACCACCCACAACGGGCTTAGGATGACATGCAGCTCCCCCTGGCGGTGGCCACGGAACTCAACAGGGATGAGCTCCAAAGTACCATGCCTGTGGCCTCGATTCAACCCAGGGGTGCTGCCACCAAGTGTTCCGGGGGACGTAGTGTGTATCCCATGGCTGCTCCCCCGGATCTAGTGTTAAAGGGGCATCCCAGTCGGGCATGGGTCCCGGCTGTCCGCCACATCACTTAGAACTTTTTCAAAACCTGGCAGTAACTAATCAATTACATTTTAGAATAAGCATTTAAATTAAGGAAGTGGATCCTCTTCCCATATTTATTTTAATTATTTTTATTTATTGATTGATTTAATTTTCTTATTATTAAAGTTTTACTCCTTTAGCCTAACTCTCTTTCTCAAGCAAAGGGATTTATTTGATTTGAACTTAGTTTTGTAAAATTTGACTTCCTTGTATGGAACGTTGTTTGATTTGAATAAAATTCAATAAAATGATAAAAAAAAATAAAGAAAACATACAAATAAGGTTCTGGATGTGTATGTAATTCTTAGGCTTCCCTAACTCTAACTTAAACCCTAACCCTCGTGTTATAATTTTGTAATGTTAAAACACAGTTACATGGCAATGGCACTCTTGCCAAAGGGCTGGCTGAGGCAATCGCCTCGTTGCCTCACTGCACACACCAGCCATGCCCAGCAGTGTGTGTGGGGTGCGCTTGATGGGATTTGGGGGGAAGGGGTGGTCTTAGCCCCACTAAATGACCCCCTGGGCCTGGTAAAACCTTAATTAACGTCACAATAGGAAGGAAGCAACGCGGTCCTTACCTGTACAGTTGTCTTTGATGTAATGAGTTTTCAGTGCTAAGGATGTACCTGAAATATTAGAGAGATCTGAATTACACAAAACAAGTAGCGGCACACGGATGAGAACAGAATTCTGCATTACAGTATTAGATTTCCTTTAAATACATTGACTTGATTACTATTACATTAGAACAAAATGTACCATTACTAATGAGGGAATTGATGTTAATCATTTTTTAATCATTTTTATTTCGCACTCACCATGATAAAACATCTTTAGTGTTTGTCTTTGCATATAATGAGCCGACACTACTAAAGTCAATTAAGTGCATATTGGCACGGGGCTGGCACAGTGGCTAACACTCCTGCCAAACACATACACAAGTAATCCTGTGTTCAAATCCACACCTGGCCATAGTCAGTGTGGTCTTTTCACTTTGTCTTCCCTCCCTGAGTGGGTGGTCCTCTAGCTACTCTGGCGGTCTGGTAATGAACGTATTGGGTGGTTTCAAATTGGCACTGTTAATTGTTCATGTACTTGCATGCACGAGAGGGTCCTATAATGCAGGGGTCCCCAACCCCCGGTCTGTGGCTCACTGTCGGCAACGGAGACTCATTAAGTGAAGGGCTACAGCAAAATGAATGCCTACTTCACTGAGGACTCTTTTCAGAATGCTAGGTTGGCGGGGCTTTGCAGCGGCACAGAGAAAGGAGAGAGACCGAACTGAGGAGAGATACGAGCACATACTACGGGTAAAATTCTGTTACAACGAATATCTTTACAATGAAATTTTCATTACAACAAAGTATATATATGACACGAGTCTATAGAAATCTCGTTACTACGAAGTACATTAAGCAGATACTTTCATTACAACGAAGTGACCTTGAAATGCCTGAATGAATCATCCACAGAGCAGTTAGTTCTGTGGTCGCACAGATTATTATATTTAGAAATAATAACAGTAAGCAAAGAACAAGTAAATACTGGTAACCATACAACCTGATAAATGCTGACGTGTAGTTTCAGGCGGCACACAGACTTGTTAGTTACTTAAAATGTGTCTAGTTAAGGCATCATTTTTGGTCAGCTTTCTTCGGAACAGGCCACATTGTGCACAACGATCCCCAAACAGAAACATTGTAAAAAAAATGTGTTTCTTCGAACTTTCCTCGTACTGTTTTTTTTTTTGCTGTTTTTGTTTTCGGTGGTTTTCAGTGATACCTTTTGCTTATTTGAAAAACATCCATTGGAATTTAACTCATTGTCACCCTCCTATAAAAACAGCAGAAACAAAAAAATAACAGTTCATATTAGAAAAAAAAAAATTAATTTTTGCAGCTCTCGATTGCAGCAAAAAGAAAAAAGACGTTGCCAGTGAATTCAGAATTTCGTCATCGACACTGTCAACTTTCTTGAAAGACTGAGCAAAAAAAGAAGAAAAATCTCAGGTTACAAACGTATGCGAACTGCTGCATTTGAAGACGCCGAAAAAGCTGTTTTTATGTGGTTCAGGGATGCTCTTTCAAGAAACATTCCTATTAATGTGGCACTCATTCAAGAAAATGTGAGGTTTCTAAACTCTCTTGGGACCTCCATCAACGGGGTGACATGCCGAAGAACGTCCCGAAGTGCGATCACCGCATCTGTGGAAGACTGTTTATCCATTGCAGGATTACTTGGCCACTAACCTGGTCACAACCCTGCCTGACTGCTGTGTCTGTTTATAGCAGAGTGGCAGATCCTGCTACAATTAATAACCGTGCGGTTCCTGTTTCAAGCTGAATAAAGATGGTGTCGCTAAAGTACTGAGACTCAGCCTCGTGTTTTGTAAGACAGGGATTTATAGCGCAACTACAATCTTTTAGGATTTGCTTCTGTGGCACTTCACTGCAGCACTGTAAGCATGCTGCTGCCTTGCCCCGGCAACGGACAAACAATCTTACACAGACGCGGCAATCGCGCTTCGGCACAGACAGCAGGGTGACATTCCTGGTGGGTGGGGGGGATCCCAAAAGAAATCTCACAATATGAAGAAGAAAAGGAGATGATTCGGCTTCTGATTGATAACTATGCTGCCCATAACATGCTTCCACATTTAGATAATGTTCGCATTGAATTCTACTCACCCAATTGCACAACAGTGGTTCAGCCATTGGGTTTGGGCATCATTCGCACCCTGAAAGTGTATTATTGCAAGGAAATGCTGAGAAAAATTCTCGTCAGCATAACTCGTAGACAAGAGAAGATAGAGTTTGAGCATTATTTCCCCAACCACAAAAGACCCCCAAATGGGAAGGAATGGATCCGTGACTCATTTGTGAATAAGCCAGGTGAATCAACTTTGTCTGTGCTTGAAGAGGATCAACTGCTTGAGGTTGCAAATGATGGTGGCCTTAAAAGTATGTTTGAGACAACTTCAAATCTCTGTACGTTTTGGATTAAAGTCAAGGCAGAATATCCAGAGGTTGCCACAAAAGCACTGAAAAGTCTGCTTCCATTTTCAACATCCTATCTTTGTGCGGCAACGTTCTCTGCAGTGACAGCAACTAAAACGAGATTTTGGAGTAGACTGAACATAAGCAACACACTTCGCGTGTCACTGTCTTCCATCGTCCCCAGATGGGATCGTCTGGTTTCAGGAAAACAAGCTCAGGGCTCCCACTGATTTTGCATTATGGTAAGTTGTATAATTTCTCTATTACGATATTATAACTTAATAATAATAGAAATTGAATGTATATTGTGTATAAAACTGGGGTCAGTGGAAAAATTTGCTTCTATAAAAGCGGTCCTTGGTGTCAAAAAGTTTGGGGACCACTGCTGTAATGGACTGGCAGCCTGTGCAGGGTTGGTTCTTGCCTTGCATGGCACCCCCAATGACCCCTGAGACAGACTGAGTGGGGTTTGAGAATGTAAAGCATTCAGTTGGCTTCACATTCTGCACACTTTATCATGTTGTAGATTTTATTTTAAATGGATCCATTTGCCATTTCTACCCCTTAATCTGCACTCAATAACTAATAAAGACAAAGTGAGAATACGTTTCCAGAAAAGGTAATGCATCTTTATTAAAAATCCAAAACTGAAATCTCTCATGTACTCCTAGAAGTTGTAACCACACGTGCACATGGGAGGCAGCCAAAGAGTCCAAATGGGAATGAAAATATAAGAGATAGGGGTGGGAAACAAGAAGCACTAACGCCTTTATCCCCTCTTTCAACAGAACAGCGGAAGAATAACCTCTGTCACACAGGTGCGCATGGGAAGCAGCTAGAGGGCTTAAATAATTGTAATACCATGTCAGACCAAGGGGTGGCGAGCTGCACTAACTCTCTCTCTCTCCGTCCTCTGCAGACTATCCTCAGGAAATCCCACTAGATGCCAGCACCACTGATGACATCACTTACAGTACCGGTGCCATTGATGACGAGACTTCTAGTCCCGAGGACGTCACTTCCGGCATTAATGACATCGCTTCCTGCAATGGCCTTTAAATCCGCCATCTTGTCAAACCGAACTCTGTTCTGTTTTGGACTTCAACCTGAACGCAACTCAACTGAAAATTAACCTTTTGCAGCCAGGGCATAATATATGGTGATTGCCCTAAAACTTTTTTGATGTATCTGTGTTGTTCTTATCACAACTTCATCTCCCACCTCCGTCCCAACCAGATGACATCACTTCCGTCAGCCCTCAGATGACATAATTTCCAGCCTCAACTGATGGCATCACTTCCGTCAGCCCTCAGATGACATCACTTCCAGCCCCTCAAATAGCATCAATAGCATTCCTCCACTACCTGACGTCGTTTTTATTTCCTCACGTTCCCCTCCTGCCATTTCATTATAAAAGCTCCACCCGGTCTATATTTTTGTTGTCGAATTTTAATTTTTACAAGAAAGACCATTATTTGTCATTTCTCTGATTTCTGTGTTTCAAACATTATACGGGGAAGGCCTCCCCAAATCTTCATGTTTGTTTTGACACTTTATTTCTTGTTTTGTCTTGGTAGAGTTCTCTATCACTCTCCTTTCCCCTTTTGTATTATTAATGTGTAGCCTTTGTCAGAATGCCTCAAATCTCACAGACTTTCCACTGTTTATAAGGTATTGTACTTTAAAACTTCACCCCACCTTCCCTTCAACATTTATAACCTCAGGCACATAGGTGTAGTAAAAGACAAGCAGGAGTTAAGTTACACTTTAAATAATCTTATATATAAACGTCTCCGTGTGGAAGTGTGTGTGTGTTTGTCTGTCCGGCCCGGAAGTGAGAGGTGGAGTCAGAAACAGAAAACTCGCTTAGCTGCTAATAACACAAGCAGGGTGAGCACGTCAGCAAAACGAAACCACCGAAGAAAGACAAAGTCGTTTAGCCACTAACATCGGCAAAACGGTATCCCTTTTAGTTTCCCTCCCGCCGCTAATGCACAAGTGAGGCGAGCACATCGGCAAAACGAATCCTCCTAGGAGAGAGATCCCCAGAGTAGTTCCTTTCAATTAGATAGATAGATAGATAGATAGATAGATAGATACTTTATTAATCCCAAGGGGAAATTCACATAATCCAGCAGCAGTATACTGATACAAAGAAATAATATTAAATTAAATAGTAATAAAAATGAAAAATGTACTTCTGTACATTTTGTATTTTTTTCCTGACGATTTCAATCATTTCTAGGACCCCCGTTTTTTTACAGCACAGGCTTATACAGCTAGTGCATTATTGGTAATATTTAGAAATAATAACAGTAAGCAAAGTACAAGTTAATATTGGCAACCATACCACCTGATAAATGCTGATGTGTAGTTTCAGGTGGCACACAGACTTGTTAGTTACTTAAAATTGTCTCTAGTTAAGGCATCATTTTTGGTCAGCTTTCTTCTGTCTCAAAATGGCTGTCGAGTTTTACTTCTCATTGTGGTCTTTTGTGTGAGATGCTCTTTCATGATGATGGTGTGAGAGAAGAAGGGAGGGAGGGGTAAAGCAAACAAATTATTAGACTATCTGTCTAAAGCCAATAGGGTGTCGTGGTACTTAGTGGCTTCTGATTTAAAACCACACTGGCAAATTTATACCAAGAGAATTCCGGTATGACATAATGGTTTCACGCCTGCCGCCAATACCATTTGTTAAGGTGAAGCTTGCCAGCTGGGTAGTTGGCCTCCAAGTGGGTTGTTGATTGAGAGAGTCGAGCAGAGAATCACTTGCCAAACTGATTTTAGGCAATTCCTCCAACCCTGTCGTAAAATTACAAAGACTCAGTCCTAAGTACTTGGGGGTACTTGCATTGCTTTGTCTAAGTTACAGATAAAGACATACAAAATTTCACACCACAATTTCTTCACAAAGTATTCAGGCCCTTTGCCATGGCACCCCAAATTGTGCCTGGGTGCATCCTTGTTTGCCTTAATTCTCCTCGAGATGTTTCTAGAACTCGCTTGTAGCCCACCTAGGGTAAACAGAATGAATTGGACATCATTTAGAAAGATCCATGTGTATCTGTGTAGAGAAGGTCCCACAATTCACACTGCATATGAGGACAAAACCAAGCCATGAAGTCCAAAGAAACTCATCTTAGAATTTAGCAAAGCAAATTGTGGTGAGACAGAGATCAGGCACCATTTCTGAAGGGTTGAGTCTTCCGAGGAGTATGATGGCCTCAATAATTGCGACGAAGAAGAAGAAGTTAGGAACATTCATGACAACGTTTTCTTAGTATTGGCTGTCTGGCTAAATTGTGTAATCGGGCAAGAAGGGCCTTGTTCTGGGAGATGACCAAGACCCCAGTGGTCCTCAGCTGAGATAGGGGAACTAGTGGGAATGACGGCCATCTCACAAGCATGCCATCAATCAAGTGTTTGTGGTAGAGTGGCTGACTCCCTACTCTAATAGTATGAGGACAAGGATTCCCTGTTCTGATGCGACAGACGTTGAACTCTTCGGGTACTATTAGTGCTCATGACCTACCTGATACCATCATTACAGTGAACCATGGTGGTGGAAACATCATGCTATGGGAATGCTGCTCACCAGCAGGGACAAGACAACTGATCAGAACTGATGGAAGGTTGAGTGCAGCCAAATGCAGAGAGGGTCCTTGAAGAAAACCTGCTCCAGAGTGCAAGCGTGGGGTGATACTTCACCTTTCAATATGACAATGATGCAAAGCTACACAGCCAAGACAACACTAGGGTGGCTTCAGGACAAGTCTGTGACAGTTCTTGAGTGGTCCAGCCAAAGACGAGACTTAAACCTAATACAACATCTGTGAAGAGAGCTGAAGATGGCTGTTGGCTCACAATTGCCATTCAATCTAATGGAACTTGATAGGAACTGCCACAAGTCTGCTTACCTGAGAATTCCCGAGGATGGATTTTCTGCATAAGGGGTTTCTACAATACATTGAAAACATCAAAGAATGAGAGATTTCAATTTTTGGATTTTTAATAATTTGCCAGACCTTTCTAACATGTTTTCATTTTGTCATGATGGGCTACTGCGTGTAGACTGATGGGCGAAAATTGCAAATTTACACTTATCACTTTCTGTTATCAAAAAATATGATGAATGTTTAAATAATATATATATATATATATATATAATATATATATATATATATATACATATACACAGTATTACAGTAAAATCTACATTGCCATTAATCCCCCTCAAAATACCCCCCACCTCGCTTCAAACACACTCATTCCATCATTGTTGCCACTTTCTGAAGGAGCTCTGGAAGTCGTCTTTCGTGAGCGTCTTTGGTTGCACTGTCCAATATGTGTCTACAGCACAAATGAGCTGATGGACTTGAAGCTGTGCAATGGAACCGAGGGGGGTTCACCCCCTAATGGGACTGAAGGGGTCAAAGTTACTCCTTTTTTGAAAACTAATAATAATGGCATGTGGATTGTCACTTTATGCTATTTTGAGGTTGCTGATCACAAATATGATCATATTGTTGATATTTGAATCTTTACCGGTGGTCCTAGCCCTCTAAGAGCCACTCCCAGGAGGTTACAAATGACACATTTCAAACATACACATGTGGGGTATCGTTTTAGACTATGTCAAGGTCACCAATTATGAATATAATGTTATTTTTTATTTGTGACCCTTTACAAGAGCTGTAGCCCACTATGGACCCCTATGGGTGAAAAATGACACATTACTATTACAACCGAGAATATTTAGACATTAAACATTGAAACTGACGCACACATTTTAACATTTCAACTACCTGACACAACTCTTCTGGTTTATTAGGCACTTCAACCTCATGAAGTTAATTATCACATTTCTTCTCAATGCCCCAAAATAGGGCAGCTTACGCTAATTCAGGTTCTTCTTTTAGCTTCATTTAACTTACACATCCTTTTGGTTTTCGTCATATGCCAAGATTTCAGTAACTTCCCACTGCCCGGATGTTAGAATCTGAACATTGATTTCCTCAGTCTCTAGCTGCAAAAGGGAAAATGATAAAAGTAAGTAGATGAATAAACAAAGGAATACAGTAAATTACACTAAGCAAATGTATAGATAATGTAGCACAGTAAATCAAGCTCATCACCTGTGTGGAGTTCTTCCGCTCTCTGCATTTTTTCTCTCCCACATCTTCCAAGACATGCAGGTTAGTTTAATAGGCAACTCCAAATTTGCCTTGTACAGTAAGTATGGGTGTGTGTATGCCCGGTCGTGGACTGGCACCATTTGCACCATGAACCCCGAATGAATTCAGTGTAGTTAAAGTAGACCATAGCTTCTGTGAGCCTGATTTGATTTGAGGACATTTAAGAATGTATGTAAATGTATACAAATACACATACAAAAAGAATAAGAATTATATATTTAAAAATTACTGTGACAATATTATGAATAGTAATTCAACTTAATTATAGGACAAGCTCTCTCTGTTGGACTGATTGCTATGTCTCTGTCATTACCACAGATGGTGAATGGCAAACATTTGAAATAATAAAATGCATTGCTTTTGTCATTCCAACAGATGGCGCATCACCAACAATTACACTGCTTTTAAAAATCCCATACCAAATGGTGTATAACAGAACCATATGCATTGTACTTGTTCTTCCAACAGATGGAGCATTACAAACATGTATTTATTAATAACAAATGTTTGTGATGCACCACATGTTAGAATAACAAACGCAATGCCTTACAAAATACATTCCAATAGATGGTGCATCTCTAATATTAATGCTGAGGTCCATGCTAATTATTTGGATTTCGACCCATCTCAGATAGTGTAGTCGAAGGAAGAAGAGTCGGTATGCCAAAAGCAGTTTGGGGTGCCGACACTGCTCTCCCAGTTTAGTACCAGTTCCTTTAAAAACAGAAGAAACGCACAGTGGTGCGAAAACACAAACAGAACTGCTGCCACATA
Organism: Polypterus bichir lapradei; assembly: GCA_026402145.1. Lineage (NCBI taxonomy): Eukaryota > Metazoa > Chordata > Cladistia > Polypteriformes > Polypteridae > Polypterus > Polypterus bichir. The sequence continues at coordinate 10,588,464 of JANRMT010062816.1, read as the reverse complement.
GAGATTTGGCCTCGATTGTCAAACAGAATAAGGAGGTTCTCTCTTCAGATTGTCTCCCTGGTCAAAAGCCGTCTCCATTCAGGTTGTCATCCCTTTTAAAGCCCTGGGGCCGACATGGATATGGCCAATTACCCTCACTGGACATTGATTTCTCCAGTCTGTGGAGGAAGAACATGACAAAACTATTAGGGGCAATGCCCCTCTCGGCCCATGGTGGTATTATATACCTGGGAAGAGCTTGGATGGAGATCGTCAGACGCGCATGCGTGCCAATGGGTAGCATTTTTTTTTTCCACTTTCATTAAATGGGTGTTACCTTCTTGGCAACCCAACCTTTCTTCTGGCATCTATCAATCTATCTATCATCACGTGTACATGAAGTAAGCAGTACCATTCTGGTCAAGAGGGGGCGCTGTCGCTGACAGTATCATCTCCCTTTTTTCCCACAGCCCAGAGGAACCGTCCACTGAGGGCAGCTGACTTCGCCCCTTTCCCCTCCCTCCACTATAAACCCAAGGTGCTTCCGGCATGAGTTGTTTCATAATGGAAAGAGCAGACTGCAGAACAGAGCTCTCACCTATGTACAGATCAGACTACTGAGCCTTGAAACTGGCTGGCTGCTTTACTTTCCTATTTTTTCATTTTGTTGGTAATTCTATGTGCTACTAAATACCTGTTTAAGTTATCCGGACTTGGCAAAAGATTCAATCGGATGACCCAGTTAGTGCACGAACAATTCCTCTTTTTTACCCTTCTACCGACAACACTATCTGTTGTGACCACTAAGCGGTGTTACAGCACCCCAAACCCCAGACTACTGCACAGACATAAGTTCTGGGTTCAAATCAAAGGTTTATTTCATAAATACATTTCAAAAAGGCTTCAACACTGGCAAAAACACGACATGGTTCTTCTCTATCTCTTTCTTTCTTCTCTTCCACACCTTCCAGACACCCAAATGTGCCATCCTATCTATCTATCTATCTATTATATAGTGCCTTTCACATCTATCTATCTATTATATAGTGCCTTTCACATTTATCTAGCTATCTATTATATAGTGCCTTTCACATCTATCAATCTATCTTATAGTGAATTTCACATCTATCTGTTATATAGTGCCTTTCACATCTATCTATCTTATAGTGAATTTCACATCTATCTATCTATCTATCTATCTATCTATCTATCTATCTATCTGTTATACAGTGCCTTTCACATCTATCTATCTATCTATTATATAGTGCCTTTCACATCTATCTATCTGTTATGTAGTGCCTTTCACATCTATCTATCTATCTATCTATCTATCTATCTATCTATCTATCTATCTATCTATCTATTATATAGTGCCTTTCACATCTACCTATCTATCTATCTATCTATCTATCTGTTATATAGTGCCTTTCACATCTATCTATCTATCTATCTATCTATCTATCTATCTATCTATCTATCTATCTATTATATAGTGCCTTTCACATCTATCTATCTATCTATCTGTCTATCTATCTATCTATCGATGTATCATATAGTTTCTTTCCTATCTATCTATCTATCTATCTATCTATCTATCTATCTATCTATCTA
>JANRMT010062816.1:10542106-10571375 GCA_026402145.1 Polypterus bichir lapradei | reverse complement strand
ATATATATATATATATATATATATATATATATATATATATATATATAAGTCCGTGTGGTCGGGGGGGTATTGGGTGTAAAGTCTTGTTTATTATAAATAAAGCTCAGGATTGAAAACTGCTTTATGATACGTGATTCATTTTCTCCCTTTGTGGCTCTCCAGCTGCAAATATGCAAACCGTATCACAGACCTTCTCTTCCATATATATATATATATATATATATATGGCCCAGGGGTTCATGGGAGCCAGAGTCCAGTGTATCTGTGTGGCATTTTGCTGTCAATCACCCATCCAGCCACGCCTATCTTCAGGGTAATAGGCTGGCTACTAAAAAACATCCATGAGCACCTGTGTGTTGATACTGTGGTAGCGCATGTGTGCTCATCCACACTCAGGGCAATGATCTTCACGGACGTGCGGATTTGCATGAATGCAACTTGCTTTAACATCCCCTCATGTGGAGTCGTGGGCAAATGTATAAATCTCCTTATTACTTCACACGGGGCGAGGGTACTTAAAGTTGGGCACAAAATGTGATATTCGGTTGGTTGCGACAGAACCAAATCATCGCTGTTGCAAAGCTACGTTTTACATGTAACATTAATTCTAAATGACCGCACATGGATTTTTCCCATAGACGGAGCAATCACAAAACATGCAAGATTTTTTACAAATATTATTCCATCTCTGTCAAATCAACGTCTTTTTACGATTTTATTGTTGTGTAGCCTTTCCAAAACTTTCTGTCTTTCTTGGGATGTGTGTGCCGCTCTGTCCCATGAGGATCACAGCTGTTAATTAAAAATAAATTCTCCACAAGGACAAAACTGAATCTCTGAAGCCTACGAAAAATCTCGCAATCCTGGGTCACCTTAAATTCCTTTGCACCTCTTCTCATCAGCGTCTTTTATGTTGTAAATGTTTCGATCAGCACAGGCAGCCTGCTATCCCATTCCCCCCACCGAATTAAACTGAAGTTCTCCCAGCTCAAGTGTGTTTATCTGGGTGTCAGATGCCTGGAGCTGCGTAGGGTAAATAATATATTGTTATTTGTAATACATGCATTTCAAGTGTGTTATGTGTCTACAACGATCTGAGTTAATGTAGGATGACAGGAAATGCGAGGCAAGAAATGCTAAACACATAACTAAAACAGAAACTTTTCCCATGTTATACTAATAATGACGTAAAGTGTATAATATGTGAAGACTTTAGTGCAAATATCAAATAAACACGTGCGCTTCTATTCAAGAATATAACCAAAGAAGAAAACAAACTTTCAATTTACATGTTGCAGTCAATGAGTTAAAAACCCAAACTCAAATGTCAATCGACAGATAATCGAGATTTCTTCTTGGATGGTGCAGAGTTAAGAACTGCTGCCTTATAACCAAAATGTTGTGGGTTCAAGTCCGGGGCACTCATCATTTCAAGTAATGAGCTGCTATTATTATTATTATTATTATTATTATTACTACTACTATCTTCTTATATAATACGCTACCGTGGCTGTCCGTTTATCAGTCCAGGATTTAAATTACCTGTAGCTTGTAAACCGTTTGACCTATTGAGCTCAAATTTGGTAGACATATATTACGTGATGTCTACTGTCCGCTTTCAGGGTGATGATTGACCCCCAAAGTTATTCATCTTTTTATTTTATTATAGAATCAACTCTCGGCTGTGGGCGGCGCATGCGTATGGGTGTCGTTCTCATCCCTCCCACCTTCGCCATCACTTCCCCTACCTCTTCATATCTCAAATCATTCTTGAGGCAGATTGAAGATTTAAGTGCCAGCTTAAGTGAAAAATTAAGGAAAACGTACTAAGTAATCGCAACACAAAAACTGACTTAATCAGTTTTAACACTAAAAGATGCCGACGGAAGAAGAGAAGAAGCGGGGCACTAGGGTGGAGAAAAGAAGAGCTGCTCAGGAAGATGCAAGCGCATCAACCTCTGAGCAAACGAGTGCTAAACGTACAGAGAAAGAGGATTAAAACTAGGAACGCTCAAGACAAGTGGATGCACGTTATTGTGTAAGTCCACCATTACTGGTGGGAAATAATTTAGGAAATAAACGAACAGAAAATGTGCAGATGGGTAATGTCACCCTGACATTATCCTGTAGGATACTTTGATAAACTTGTAATTATTTTCCCTTTGATGACAGCAAGATCAGAAAGTAGCTCCAAATCATGATTCTCCCTCCACCGTACGTCACCCTTTTGGACACCATATGTACTGCTGTATAATCTACCAGAACAATTAAACTTCAGTTTCTCTTTTTATTTTTATTTTATTACAGAATCAACTCTCGGCAGGGTGTAGTGCATGTGTACAGGCGCCGTTCTCATCCCTACCACCTTCGGCGTCACTTCCCTTACCTCTTCATATCTTAAATCATTCTTGAGGCAGGTGAAAAATGAACGAAAACATATTCAGTAATTGTAACACAAACACCGACTTAATCAGTTTGAACGCGAAAAGATGCCGACGGAAGAAGAGCAGAAGTGGGCCACTAGGGTGGAGAAAAGAAGAGCTGCTCAGGAAGCAGCAAGCGCATCAACCTCTGAGCAAACGAATGCTAAATGTACAGAGAAACAGGATAAAAACTAGGAATGCTCAAGTCAAGTGTATTCATTGCACGTTAGCGTAGAGTGCGCCATTACTGATACACAGATAATGCATAAACTTATATGCACAAATAAAATACAGGGTGAGGCAGAAAGGACGGACGTTTTTTACAAAATCATAAAATTGTAAATTTTTCCTTACAAAGAAATTTATTGAAAGATTTGAGTTCATATTGAAATAGCATTTGACAATTTGTAGGGATGGAAATGCAGGTCTAAATGCAAAATACGCCTCACCGAACGATTACTGAGGCCAAGTTCAGAAGAATGCTTCCGAGCAGATCGACTTGGACTGCGCAGCAGGGCTAGTCTTACGCTTTCCACATTTTCAGGGGTACGTGCCATTCGTGTAGCCCACGGCGGTCTTTTGTTCATTAGTGTACCTCGTGTACGAGCGGGAACAGCTTTATTTCTGCGGATATTGAAATGGCAACGAAACTCATGCTGAACTGCGGTAATAGATTGGTTGTTCTTGACAAAACGGTCGTACGAAAAAACGCAGTGTTCTATCGTCCACGGCTCCATGGCTTCAACTAAAAAGAAAATAAAAAAATGCTAAGACTTCGCGAACCGAACGCCACCTTCCGCAGATCTGTCACTCCACCTAGTGGTGAGTTCTAGCCATTTCAAAGGCGTCCGTCCTTTCTGCCTCACCCTGTAGTTTTACTATATTCACTAGTCATGAAAATATGAAAAAATGTCTCAGTAACAAAGTGAAAAAAAATTCAGCTTCTTATATAATACACTACCGTGGCTGTCCATTTGACTGTCCAGGATTTTAAATCACCTGTAGCTCACACACCGTTTGACCTATTGACCTCAAATTTGGTGCACATATACTACATGACGTCTGCTATTCACTTCTATTTTTTTTAATTTCATTTTATTGTAGAATCAACTCTCAGCAGCGGTCAGCAGGGTTGCAGTGTCATGCATGTGTACAGGTGCCATTCTCATTCCCTACCACCTTGGCCGTCACTTCCCCTACCTCTTCATATCTTAAATCATTCTTGAGGCAGATTGAAGACTTGCGTAAAAAATTAAGGAAAACGTACTAAGTAATTGCAACACAAACACTGACTTCATCAGTTTTAATTAATGCGAAAAGATGCCAATGAAAGAAGAGAAGAAGCGGGCCACTAGGGTGGAGAAAAGAAGAGCTGCTCAGGAAGCAGTCAAGCGCATCAACCTCTAAGCAAACGAATGATAAACGTACAGAGAAAACTAGGAACCGTCAAGTCAAGTGAATTCACTGCACGTTATCGTGCAGTGCACCATTACTGGTACAGTGGAACCTCGGTTCACGAACGTCTCGGTACACGTACAACTCGGTTTACGACCCAAAATTTCGCCAAACTTTTGCCTCGGTTTACGAACACACACTCGGTATACGAACAAGCCAGTTTCCCTTTCGGTCTGTACATGTTCAGTCTCTCCCTATGCATTTCCCGTGCAGTGAGCGAGCGAGCAAGAGAGTGAGAGAGCGCGACACACACACACAGGCCCACGCTAGAGAGAGGCGCACACACACACACACAGGCGTGCGAGAGAGAGGTGCACACACACACACAGGCCCGCACTAGAGAGAGGCGCACACACACACACAGGCCCGCACTAGAGAGAGGCGCACACACACACAAGTGTGCTAGAGAGAGGCACACACACAGGAGCACACTAGAGAGAGACACACGCACACATGAAAGAGAGAGCGAGCGAGTGAGCGAGAAAGGGAGGGCTGGACGAAGGTAGAAAAGGCTTGTTTTTGTTTTCACTTCTGTTTCCAGCGATCAGTTAATAGCGTGCATTGTGGCAATGTTACTTTTCTTGGTGGTTTATTAAATTACAGATTTTTCAAATGTTAATTTTATTCCTGTGCTTAAAACTCATTAAGAAAAAAGTGTTTTTAGTGAGTGGTTCCTAGCGCTATAGCAGGAACTATTGCAGTGTTAGTTTTCCCTGTTGTTCAAGGTTTTCTCAGTGTTATTCATTTAGTTTACTATTACGCTGTGCATTCTATGGTATAATTAACTATATTTGTGCATAAAACTAAAAAAATATATATTTATGTACAGTTCGTATGGTCTGGAATGGATTAATTGTATTTACATACAATCCTATGGTGGAAATTGCTTCGGTTCATGACCAAGTTTTGGAACGTATTATGGTCATGAACCGAGGTTCCACTGTATATGTAATAAAAACGTAGAAATGATTTGAGTCTGTAACACCCGGTTTAATTTTGGCTACTAGTATAGCGCTTGTTTTTTTTTTTATTATTCAGTTTTATTCTGTCAGTGACGTTCACGTAGTACAATGAACTTGCCTCTACCTCTCTGAGTTGATGGCGTTTATTTCCATTCTTTTCACCAGAGCAGTGATGACCAAAGTTGGTGCTGTGATTGATGTCTGCTCAGAACTATTTGTAGTACCGGCAATCAAAAATACGATGCCCCGTGACAATCATGTGGCATTAATGCTTTGACAACAAAGACACCCGTTTAGAACCTCTGAAAAAATAACAGATTTGCATGTGCATTTGCAATGCTACTCCTTATTTAGGAAAAGATCCCAGTCGTCCCACTGGAGAAAGGATTTGCGAGACTGTGGTCATAAAACCGTTTCTGGACAAAGGCAGAACCGTAACAACAGACGACTTCTGCATGGCACTGCCAGATCTAAACGCTAGCGTGGAGAATTGCACGTGTATTGAGTTTAGCTGCAGGTGGAAGTTCCCGTCCCATGTTATGGTGCCAAGCAGATATTATTGGGGTGGGGGGGGGGGGTTATTTAGCCAGTGAAGGTGAATGGTCAAAGTGTGTCTAATGTCATCTTCAAGAGCAGCAGCAGGGCGCAGCTTTAAAATGGCTCGTCGTTATTCATGTTTCACCAACCCAATAAGTGCACACCCGAGCCCTGACTAGGTCACCGTACCTTGACGCAGTCTCCCGTTGTGACCTCACATACTGCCAGGAGGGAAGATTTCTGGTTTCTGTCCAGCCATCTGACGGCGGTCTTGTTGCTGTTAATCCATTTTACCATCGTAATGTAATAATCACTGAAAGATAAACATTTTGTAAAGAACAGTTAAGAGCTCATCTCTGACAACAGCCACAATAATTCATATCAGCAATGGTGTTGAACCAAACTTGGCTGCCTGCAACATTTTTTTTTTTGTTTTATTTGCAATGTCGGCTTGCCTGTGGAGAGACCGGTAATCTGCCTGGCCTACATCTGTCATTCAGACTTTTAATGCAAAAAAAGGTTTTTGTTTTATAAATGCCTCGTTTTACTGCTTTTGCGTGTGTTTTGAGAAGTTAACTAATTTACAGTTTTTGTGTCTGGTGGTCTGGTCATATGACAAATATAACAACATGAAACAAAACATACATTTCTGATGCCTTCGTACTTCAGATTATAGACTCTGGGATTAGTGGTGTGTGATGGACTCTGGGGCGTCTGCTTGCCCCAAACCCCGACACGAACACACACACTCTCTCTGCACAATAATCACGTCTCCTTCCGCAATACTCTCTGACAACCAGACTGCCCTCCTCCAGTCAAGTGTTGCTCTCCCAGCTCTGACTCACCTGGACAAGGGAGTCTGGTCCTATTTATTAATGACCCGGTGCCAGGGTGGAAGTACTTCTGGGTCATACAGAAGTCCCATTTTAGGGAGTGCATCTCCCGAAAGCGTGGCACGGTGGCGCAGTGGGTAGCGCTGCTGCCTCGCAGTTAGGAGACCTGGGTTCGCTTCCCAGGTCCTCCCTGCATGGAGTTTGCATGTTCTCCTCGTGTCTGCGTGAGTTTCCTCCGGGTGCTTCAGTTTCCTCCCATAGTCCAAGGACATGTAGGTTTGGTGTATTGGCAATTGTCTCTAGTGTGTGCTTGGTGTGTGGGTGTGTGTGCGTGCCCTGCGGTGGGCTGGTGCCCTGCCCCGGGTTTGTTTCCTGCCTTGCGCCCTGTGTTGGCTGGGATTGGCTCCAGCAGACCCCTGTAGTTAGGATATAGCAGGTTGGATAATGGATGGATAAAATATCCCGACAGCACCTCCTTGTGGCACCCATGGTCCCCAGAGGGGCTGTATTCCTGGACTACATCTCCCAGAATTCCCTACTGGTTCCCGAATGAGTGCCAATACGGAGGGCTGCTGCCATCTCCTGTTCTAGGGGAATAAAAAGTCCCCAGCAATATCTTCCACTTCCGGTGTGCTATCCATTCATCTCCTCCCGCCGTCACTTCTGTGTCTGGCTCTGTTCTTTCTCTTGGTCAGGATGCCCATCCTGTTCAGAGCCTCCTGTCTGGTTAAAGAATCATCACCTTCTCTGGTCAGGGTGCCCTGTGGTATAGCGGGTCCACACCTCACGTCAAGAGGCCAATTTTAAATAAATAATTGCCATGCTTGCAGCTTAGTGAGGGGGTGTGGTGGTTGTGTGGCTGAAGCGGTTTCTGAGATGATTCGTGATGTGCACAGGTGAGAAACCACTTGCAAACCGTGATTGTTCTCTCTTAATTAAATAGAGGCGTGAGGTGGCTAGAGAGGGAGGAATGAAAGAAAGAAAGAACAAAGGTTGCAGGAAGAAAGCAGGAAGCAGTGGAGAGAGAGAAAGTCGGTCCGGAAGAGCGAGCGAGCGAGATAGCCTGGGTGTTGGGCCGACATCCAGGGAGTAGTTGTAGTGGTCGCTCCCGCTGAGTTTATAGTGAAGAGTTGGAGTTACCGGAAGGCGGATGACTAACCGCGTAAGGCCGCGGGTGGCAGCGGGAGTCGGGACTTGGAATGTGGTTGCAGAGGGATCCCAAGTCGCTGTCTGGAGGAGCCTACCGGAGCCAGGTGTCGGTGAGGCGATCCGAACAGCTGAAGCAGGCAGAGAGAAGATCAGCTGCATGTTGGGCGACTCCCCTGTTAAGAAGCCTGAGACGGGAGAAGCAGGGGAGCCGCCAGGTAAAGAAGACACAGGTGAGAAACTGTCCACATCATGAATCATCTCGGAAACTGATTCAGCCACACAACCACCACTTCCCCTCGCTAAGCTGCAAGCGTGGTGATTATTTATTTAAAATTGGCCTCTTGACGTGAGCTGTGGACCCGCTATACCCGTCCAACCTGTTTGGTATTTACAGGTGTTGTACCGTGTTGGCCATTATGGATCATTCTCATTACATATTATACTGTTGACTTAAAATGTGTGTAAGCCGGTGGAAGACTCAGGCCACTCTATTAAATTTGCTTCTTCTAGTTCAATCCTCGGTGGTGCACTTGTTAGAATAAGTCATCTCCAGGGTCCTCAGTTTGCATCCTGTAGTCTGGTCATAATTTTGTTAGGAATGGGCACCTTTTATTCATTTGTTTTGTGTCTCCTGCCTGAACTAAAATTGATTTTGACTTCTTGTTAGATGTTTTCACACATGTGGTGCACCTTGTCGGAGCCTACTTTGCAAAGTGTGTCATTACTATTCCGCTGAAATTCTGAGGATAGTTACTTGGTCGTCACCATGGAAACCTTGCCCATGATGCACTGGGACATCATTGACACGACTGTGTAACGGGCACCTTTGCAGCTTATTTAAGATTCATTTAAGTTGCAGTCTTGTTATTATTCTCATTTTTGTTTTTTGGCTCCTGACAACAACAACAACAACATTTATTTATATAGCACATTTTCATACAAATAATGTAGCTCAAAGTGCTTTACATGATGAAGAAAAGAGAAATAAAAGACAAAGTAAGAATTAAAATAAGACAGCACTAATTAACATGGGATAAGAGTAAGGTCTGATGGCCAGGGAGGACAGAAAAAACAAACAAAAAAAAAACTTCAGGCGGCTAGAGAAAAAAAAAAAAAAATCTTCAGGGGTTCCAGGCCATGAGACCACCCAGTCCCCTCTGGGCTTTCTACCTAACATAAATGAAACAGTCCTCTTTGTATTTAGGGTTCTCTTGGAAGGACTTGATGATGATGGTCATGTAGACTTCTGGCTTTTAATCCATCAATGGAGGAACATCACGGTGCTTTGATTAGGTGGTGAAGGCGCAGATCGCCACTAACAGAAAACCGGGAAAAGAAACAGAAGAGAGAGTAGGGGTCAGTACGGATTCTGAGCCACCATGAATAGTTACTATAATGAATTGAATATACAGAGTATCAGGATTAGATGACGATGAAGTTATCAGAAGGCCACGTTAAAGTAATTTGTTTTTAGCAGTTTTTTCAAAGTGCTCCACCGTATCAGCCTGGCGAATTCCTATTGGCAGGCTATTTCAGAGTTTAGGTGCATAACAGCAGAAGGCCGCCCGCCTCACCACTTCTTTTAAGTTTAGCTCTTGGAATTCTAAGCAGACCCTCATTTGAGGATCTAAGGTTACGATTTGGAATATAAGGTGTCAGATATTCCGATATATAAGATGGAGCGAGATTATTTAAGGCTTTGTAAACCTTAAGCAGTATTTTAAAGTCAATCCTGAATGACACAGGTAACCAGTGTAGTGACACTAAGACTGGGGTGATGTGCTCGGATTTTCTTTTCCTAGTTAAGATTCTAGCAGCTGCATTCTGCACTCGTTGCAAACGATTTATGTCTTTTTTGGGTAGTCCTGACAGGAGTGCGTTACAGTAATCTGGACAACTGAAAACAAAAGCGTGAACTAATTTCTCAGCATCTTTCAATGATATAAGAGGTCTAACTTTTGCTATGTTTCTTAAGTGAACAAATGCTGTCCTAGTGGTCTGATTAACATGCGATTTAAAATTTAGGTTACAATCAACAGTTCTTTACAACAGAAATTACAGTAGCTTTGTACTTTTGACTTTGAATTTTTGGCTAGAAATTTGGTTTCATAGAATTTCTTTCTGATTTCTTGTAATAACCCTGCCCATTAATGACCACATCATTTTCTCTAGGTCATCGCTAGAAAGATTCTTTTTACTGACTACAGCGAGTTTCATGAATGATACATGAGCATCCCATCAGTGACAGATTGTGCTTCTTTGCCCTCCCTGAAGACCATAATGGAAGGACTACATAGACGGGGGCACAACCCAGCCAGGGTGTCTTACTAAAATCGTCCTTGATGGGATAAAAGAAAAATGCATGTACTGGGTGAAGCTGGGTACCAGGAGAAATTCATTCCCCACACATAATGTGGCAGTGTTCCTCTTGGATGATTCCATTTAGGACAGCCGCAGGGTAATATGAAATATGGACTGTGGAAGCGTAGCCCAATCATGGTCACTGAGAGCCACCAGAGGGTGCTGCCAAGGGAGAACAGCCCTGGTGTCCATATACTCCTTACAGGCCAATGTCCTAACAATGGAAGCATTCCTGGGTCTGGCTTTAAAGGCTTTTATTATCAGAGTGAATTATTATCTGAGAACGAGGCACACAATTCTTGTCCATTTCATTCTCAGAATGATTCATTACCGAAGAATGAAGCACACGATTCTGATTCTCATCTGATTCATGAACTGAATCATTACCCGAGAATGAGGCACACAATTCTTGTCCATTTAATTCTCAAACTGAATTATTATCTGAGAACAAGGCATGTAATTCTCATTCATTTAATTTGCAAACTGAATCATTACCCAATAATGAGGCAAACAATTCTTGTTCATTTCATTCTTGGACTGAATCATGACCCAAGAATGAGGCACTTGATTCTCATTAATTTCATTCTTGGACTGAATCATCACCCAAGAACGAGGCACTTGATTCTCATTAATTTGATTGTCGGACTGAATCGTTATTACGATTCGTGTCCATTTCATCCTCAGAATGAATCATTACCCAAGAATGAAGCACACGTTTCTGATTCTCATTTGACTCTTGAACTGAATCATTACCCGAGAATGAGGCACACAATTCTCATTCGTTTGATTCTCAGACTGAATCATTACCTGAGAATGAGGTACATGACTCTCACTCATTTTTGGTACACTAGATAGTCAGATTGGTGTTGTCACAGCCGTGGGGCTGAGCAGACACCATAACAGGATGTAAAACAGCCAGTCAGCACCGACTCCATGATGCACCTGTAAGGCTGATTATCAGAGTTAGAAACATCCAGGCTTTCTATGGATGCCCAAGGAAGTAAAGACTTATGGAGTGCTGATGATACCTCTTCAAAGCAGCACTTAGCAGATACACCTTTGGCAGCCATGACGGCCTTTAATCTGTGTGAACAGTCTCCCGAGAAATATATATTTCTGGAAACTCGCCTCAAATTATATATATTTTTTAAGCAAAAAGCGACTTACTAAACTGATGTTTAGCATTAAATGCTTCTCTTACTGTAATCATTATCATCATGCGCACCAGGCCATGGCTAGCAGATACGTAAGTGCTCATTTGTCATCTCAGAATAGACACTTTTCATCTCGGGTAGAGTGCATAAATCCTCTCGTCGCAAATTATGCAAGACACGGCACCGTGGTCTACACCATGACGTCCTGCAGCTGCACTCCAGCACACTCCATGTGGCATTTGACAAGGTAGCTAACAGCTGGGCTGCCAAGCTGCTGATTTATATGTCATCGACGCACAGAGGAGTTCACGAGGGCCGATTTCATTAGCCCAATTCTCACATCAGTAAAAATGCCAACTGAGTGTGGCAGTTATAAAAAAAAAAAAAGGAAAATAAAAATGCAACGCTGATTCACAACTGTTCTGATAGCAAGCCTCGTCCTTGGCATTAGCATCTCAAATCTTTCTGCCTGATAATCTTCATTATGTGAAATGGAAGCCTGGGGGCACTGGGTCTTTCTGGTGGGTTGTTTCCCTACTGCTTGTTCTGACAGCTGTGATCCCCCCTTTGTTTAGCCTGGCATTTTGTTTTATTAAAATAAATAAATAGATATTGTGCTCGTTTCACCAACTTGGCATCATTCTGGGCTGTTGAAGCCTGATAAAATGGAGGCATTCTGATTCCTTAATGGTGAAACGGAGTCACCCACTTTGACTCATATTTTTATTTCAATTATTATTTTACAAAATAAATTGAAAGTTATTGGCACGCAGCCCATAAAATCAGCCCAAAAAATGAAAAAATATAGCTTAGGGTGCTGCTAAGAAAGAAACAGGAGAACAAAAAACAACGGGTTCAGTGTCATGAACCCTAACTACAGTATACCACAGATATGCAAGTCATGGTGATGAGTCTTCCAGAATTTAGTACGAGAGGATTTCTACACTCGATCCGAGATGAAACATGTCAGTTCTGCAGATGACAAATGCGCATTTACATATCTGCTAGCCATGGCACGATTCTTCATGACTATATAATGCACTGGTGAGACCACATCTGGAAGTAACAGGTGCAGTACTAAAATGTCTGTCTTTCTATCTTTTCCTGCCAAGTATACTAAAATTAATGTCTATCTATCTATCTATCTAGCTATCTATCTATCTATCCTAAAATTAATGTCTATCTATCTGTCTATCTATCTTATCCTGCTAGCTATACTAAAATTAATGTCTATCTATCCTAAAATTAATATCTAGCTATCTGTCTATCTATCTTATCCTGCTAGCTATACTAAAATTAATGTCATTCTATCTATCTATCTATCTATCTATCTATCTATCTATCTATCTATCTATCTATCTATCTATCTATCTATCTATCCTAAAACTAATGTCTATCTATCTATCTATCTATCTATCTATCTATCTATCTATCTTATCCTGCTAGCTATACTAAAATTAATGTCTCTCTATTTATCCTTTTATCTACCTATTATATAGTGCGTTTCATAAATATCTATTATACAGTGCCTTTTATATCTATCCATCTCTTATAGTGCCTTTCACAACTATCTACAAGGATCTCTCTATCTAATATGTTTATGTCCCTCTTTATATTCAACAAATGAATTACACAAAACTAAAGCTTATAAAAATATTGTCATTTCTTTGATTCTAATCATTGGCTTTTTAATTTCAATTTAAAGAAGACAGTTCTGCACATTCTGTGTCATTCGCTGACTCTTTTTTTGATTCAAATTGAATCATTCAGCAAAGAATAGAGAGCAACAGTGGCTGCCAACATTCTGGCACAAAGTTTATCTAACACTTTGATTTTCTCACTAAGCCACATCACTGACTTTGCACGTTTGAGCTCAGAGCCTGAAGGACATGCAATACGCTTTGGGGCCATAATTGCAATGCAAAATGTGATTTTATTTAAGCAAAATAATAAAAATATGCAATGAATGCACAGGGAGCTCTTTACAACAACAGCATTTATTTCTATAGCACATTTTCATACAAATGATGCAACTCAAAGTGCTTTAGAAGGTGAAGAAAGATACAATATATAAAAATAAGATTAGACAATGCTAAGTAACAAAGAATAAATATAAATAAAATTAAAAATTTCTCTACTTCGGTGGGCCCTTGAGCAAGGCCCTTAACCTGCAATCGCTCTGTCCTGGGTATGACGTTAATCTGCATCCAGCCCTGCATGTGGGCCCTCCAATCTGCAGGGAAACATCTGGGGGTAGGTGGTAAAATAGGCACTCCAGCCACCATAAAAAACCTCCAGCTGGTTCCATTCCATCTGAAGTAGTGTGGTGCCGAGGTGTCACCCTTTGCATGGCTGCACTCGGGTCCTCATCTGGGATCCTGAGTTGGTTTGTCATGTGGTGGATTCAGCAACGCGCTGTATCAGCGCCTGCGCCTAACCTCCTTCTCCATACTAGCCACTCCCGAAACTTGCTCACATTGTGAGTCAGGTGTCTCTGCAGCCTGGAGCCTCCATCCTGGAACTCTAAAAACAGGAGGATTTAATTTACTTTAAAGTACTTGGTGTTATCTGAGTCAGATAACACTCCCACAATTCTAATTTTAACTGTAGTGCAGCCTGGTGGAGGGTCTGGAGGTTTGCAGCTGGACTCCATTGGTGCCCATCAGTGTCAACTCCACCTACGTGGACCGCCCACTGGTATCAACTCCATCTACTTGGACTGCCCACTGGAGTCAACTCCACCCACTTGGACAACTCACTGATTTCAACTCCACCTACTTGGACCACCCAATGGAGTCAACTCCACCTATTTGGACAGCCCACTGGTGTCAACTCCAACTACTTGGGTCGCCCACTGGTGTCAACTCCACCTACTTGGACTACCCACTGAAGTCAACTCCACCTACATGAGTCGCCCACTGGTGTCAACTCCACCTACTTGGACTACCCACTGAAGTCAACTCCACCTACATGGGTCGCCCACTGGTGTCAACTCCACCTACTTGGACAGCCCACTGGTGTCAACTCCACGTACAATCATCATTCACTCGTGTCAACTCCACCTACTTGGACCACCCAATGAAGTCAACTCTACCTACTTGGACCGCCCACTGAAGTCAACTCCACCTACTTGGGTCGCCCACTGGTGTCAACTCCACCTATTTGGACAGCCCACTGGAGTCAACTCCACCCACTTGGACTGCCCACTGTTGTTAACTCCACCCACTTGGACTGCCCACTGGTGTCAACTCCACCTACAATCATCATCCACTCGTGTCAACTCCACCTACTTGGACCACCCAATGAAGTCAACTCTACCTACTTGGACCGCCCACTGAAGTCAACTCCACCTACTTGGGTCGCCCACTGGTGTCAACTTCACCTACTTGGACCACCCACTGGTGTCAACTCTAACTACTTGGACCTCTCACTGGAGTCAACTCCACCTATTTGGACCGCCGTCTGGCAGAGGCGTAGCTGGGGTTTTCAGTGCCCGGAGACCACTGAAGATTTCACGCCCCCTCCTATTTGCCAAAATGCAATGGGGAAGGGAAAGAAAATTTTAAAAAATATATTTAAAATAATAGTATTTTAAGAAAAAAAAATTCATATTTTTTATTTTAAATAGCTTTAAATTTTAAAATATTTTAATTTTAAAATATTTTAATTTTTTAAAGCACTTTTATGCGTATATTTTCAAAGTTTTGCTAAATTTATAAAGATAGAACAAAGTAAAATAATTAAGACAACAATGGTAGTTCGAAAATATAATTATTCTAAAATATTATTCAAATATAACATTGCAAAAACTTAAACATTACATTGGATATAATAATATAATAACCTGAAAATGAAGTTAGTATAAAGTAAAAAAAATAGTTTGATGTATAATGCTTTAAATGTAATTATTAACTTCAAAGAGAAATTTTCCTAGCCTTTGCTGCTGCAGATTTATCGATTAGTTCATCAAAATGTATGCTGTCGGTAACCTCCCGCTCCACACTAAGCAAAGCCAAAGCTGACAATCTTTCCTGTGCCATGGATGATCTCACGTAGGACAAGATAAGTTTTAACTTACTGAAAGATCTTTCACAACTGGTGATGGAGGTTCCAACAGTCAGTAAAATCTGAAGACCAACTCAGTTTGGCGCCCCCTGGATGCTGCACCCGGGGACAGATGTCCCCCCTTGCCCTCCCCCAGCTACGCCACTGCCCACTGGTGTTAACTCCACCTATTTGCATGACCCACTCGTGTCAACTCCACCTACTTAGACCTCCCACTGGAGTCAACTCCACCTACTTGGGTCGAACACTAGTGTTAACTCCACCTACTGAGTGGAGGCTCCGGACTGCAGAGATATAGCTAACATATCACGCGTGCCTCTCATTATTTTTATTCTCTACTCTGCATAACTGTGAAGTCCACAAATGTGTGTGGTTGCCAATGCAAAAAAAGTCAAAATGAGGTTACTAATTAAATTATGCAAACACTTGAAGTCACAAAAGGTAAACATGCAAATGTTGAGGATCGACTGTATATACAGAAATTATGCGTGAATTATTTGATGATATATTTGTGATTCAGTCATTCAGAAGGGACCACCAACACCCAAAGATTTTCATTCTGGCCACTGACTGTATTCATGAATCAAACAAACCAAATGAATTGATAAACTTCAACGGGTATATTGAAAGAACTGAATCAGTAAAGTGAAATTTAAAAGCCCACCACTAATGTCTCAGTTGATCAGCGGTCTCAGAATCAGATTCTGAAAAGCTGCGATGGCTGCAGGTTCTCATTTCAACCCCTTTCCTAGTCAGTCAATCATTGTCCAACCTGCTATATCCTAAGGGTCATGGTGGTCTGCTGGAGCCAATCCCAGCCAACACAGGGCGTAAGGCAGGAACAAACACATGCACACACACACACACACACACCAAGCACACACTAGGGTCAATTTGGGATCACCAATGCACCAAACCTGCATGTCTTTGGACTGTGGGAGCACACAGAGGAAACCCACGCAGATACGGGAAGAACATGCAAACTCCAAGCAAGGGAGGACCTGGGAAGTGAACCCGGGTCTCCTAACTGCGAGGCAGCAGCGCTACCCACCACACCACCGTGCTGCCCTACCACTTTTCTAATTATTTTTAAATTATTGCCACTAAAGACAAGACAAACTTTCTTCCTTAATATTAATCGGCTCGTTTTCTAAGAGTCAGGACCCCAAACTGCTCTTCTTCTTTCTTTTTTTTCTTTTCCTTCAATAGCTGCCAATCAACATTGAGATGCAAAGGAGGCCAAGAACTAAGCAGCTAAATTGGTCCCATTTGCATCCATTTGTTTGCTCATTAAATGCAGTAACATCTGCTTTAATAAAATACTTGAAAGAATGAGGAGTACGGAGCTGCAGAACATTTGGATGATACTCTTAGAAAAAGGAAATGAGCAATATTTAGAAATGATCGTAAGCAAAATAAGAGCACTACCACGAATTAAATCATATTTCACCCAACAGCAAATTAAGAAGCTCGTTGCAGAAAAACCCTCCAGTCACTGAATCCCCTCAACAATGGAGTCTGATACCCTGCAACAGAGCATACACTGCACATACAGCGCCCTCCATAATGTGTGGGACAAGGACACATTTTTTTCTTGATTTCCCCCTCCGCGCCACAGTTGAAAATTACAAATCAAACAATTCAGAAATCGTGATTAAAAGTGCACTTGGCAGACTTTCATTTATTTGTACTTAACCCTCTTTCTACACGGTCCCCCCACTTTAGGGCACCATAATGTGTGGACACAGCAATGGCAGGTCTATTAAAGCCATTGTCATATTTAGTTCTTTGTCGCATATCCCAGCATGCAATGCCTGCTTGAAGTCTGCGATTCATCAGCATCACCAGGTGCCGAGGGTGGTGCTCTGCCATGTTTCTAAAGCGGCCATCTTCAGCTCCTGCTTGTTTTGGTGGGCTCGTCCCCTTAAGTTTTCTCTTCAGCATATGGAAGGCCTGCTCAGTTGGATTTTAATCAGATGACTGACTTGGCCATTCAAGAATTTCCCATTGTTTAGCTTTGATAAACTCCTGTGTGGCCTCAGCAGTGTGTTTGGCTCATTACCTTGCCCAGTGAATTTGAAGGTCTTGACTGGAACTCGAGTAGATCAGATGTTTCTACACACCTCAGAATTCATTGTGCGTCTGCCGTCAGCAGTTCCATTAACAATGAAGAGAAGTGTGCCAGGACCTGTGCCAGCCATACATGCCCAAGCCAGAACACCCCCAGCACCACCATGTCTAACAGATGAGGTGGTCTGCTTTGGATCTCGTGCAGTTCCTTTTCATCTCCACACTTTGTTCTTGTCGTCACTCTGATGAGGTTCATTTTTGTCTCATTGGCCCACAAGACCTTTTCCCAGAATTCTGCAGGGTTTTGTAATCTGGCCATCTTGTTTTTGTGGATTTCATCTTGCAGTGTGTCCTCTGTGTTTCTGGTCGTGGAGTCTTCTGCTGATAGTCGTCTCTGGCACGCACACACATCGGCCCCCTGAAGACTGTTTTTGATCTGTCAGACAGATGTTTGGGGTTTTTTTCTTTACTGTAGTGAGGATTCATCTCTCATCAGCAGTAGAGGTCTTCCTTGGGCTACCAGTCCCTTTGTTATAACTGAGCCCACCAGTGTGTTCTTTCTTCTTCATGATATTCCAAACAGTTGATTTCGGTCATCCTCAGGTTTTACTGAGGTCTCCAATGGTTTGATTCTTGTGTTTCATCCTCATGGTGGCTTCTTTAACTTTCACTTGTCCACATGTTGACCAATGGCAACTACAGACTCCAAAGGCTAGAAGAAGCCAAGGTATCTTATGAAGCCAAGAAACTCACCTGAGAAATCACAAACATCAATTGTCCCATTCATTATGGTGCCCTGAAATGGGGGGACCGTGTAGAAAAAGTGTTGTGTGACCGAAATGAATGCAAACCCCCTTAAATGAAAGTCTGCAGTGTGCACTTTAATCACAAGGTCTGAATGGTTTGATTTGTAATTTTAAACTGTGGAGCAGAGGGGGAAATCAAAGAAAAACCAAACATTATGGAGGTCACTGTATGTATTTGATTTTTTTTTTTCTTTTATTTGATTTTGATTTAATATACTCTGTTAATCCCTGAGGGAATATCGTCTTTTCTTATGGCCTTTGGCGGTCAGACCACAGGGTCAGCCATTGTACAGAGTGGTCCAGATCTAATTATGCAGATCCAGATCGTGTGGATGACTTTGATTTATGCAGGGACGATTCCAGTTTGGCTCAAAGACGATTCTTCATGTCGTCAGTTTGCACATTTCTCGATGGTCCGGGATTTTTCGGGTGATTTTCTATGTAATAAACTTAATAAGTTATAGCGTAATGAAAATTGCATAATTAGATCTGGAGCACCCTATACAGCACCCCTGGAGCAATTCTCAGTTTAGGGCCCAACGGAGTAGGATCCCTTCTGGCAGTAACAGGATTTGAACCGGCAACTTTCCAGATACCATTGCAGATCCTTAGCCACAGAGCCACCACACTGGAGTACCTGGATGTTTTAAACCTATTATCTCTTTATTTTTTGGATTGCCCTTGTATCCCGCATCATCCATCCATCCATTATCCAACCTGCTATGTCCTAACTACAGGGTCACAGGGGTCTGCTGGAGCCAATCCCAGCCAGCACAGGGCGCAAGGCAGGAAACAAACCCCGGACAGGGTGCCAGCCCACCACAGGGCGCACACAGACACACACACCTACACCAAGCACACACTACGGACAATTTAGGATCGCCAATGCACCTAACCTGCATGTCTATGGAAGGAAACCGGAGCGCCCGGAGGAAACCCACGCAGACACGGGGAGAACGTGCAAACTGCATGCAGGGAGGACCCAGGAAGCAAACCTAGGTCTCCTAACTGTGAGGCAGCAGTGCTACCACTGCGCCACCGTGATCCTGCATTATATTCTATCATTTTATATTTATCTTTTGTATTCTATGTTGTCCTGGTATGTTGCACCAACACCATCAATACAAATTCCTATTAGATATTAGTGCACCTGGCCAAAAAAGTGGATTCTGATTCTGATAAGGTAAAGACAGCATGGGAAAAAAATAAATAAATAACAAGAGTAGCCATAAAAATTCACACTAGAGTTATATTTTGTATGTCATTCCCTTCTGGCAGAATGTTGTCCTCTTTATTGGGCTTGTGATTTTAGTGACTGTTTTAATAAGGAGTAAATCCCACCTGCTTTTGAAGGATTCTGGAGGCCTCAGTTCCACGGTATCCGCCAGCCCCTGCACCTTTACCACATAGAGCTTCACGGAAGGGTTAGTCTGGCCAGCCTAAGAGAAGAGAAATGACATATTAATTAAGAGACGTGTACTAAGATGTGAGCTTGACCTTTTTTCTGATCAACTTTTTATTAAAATTCCAGTAATACCCAAGCACATACAGTAAGCCATGAATAAAAAGATCAACAAGGTAGAAACATAACAAGACCCTCACCTTGTGGAGAGGGGATTGTGGGTATCGCGGTTTTATGATGCTGGATACAAACACGTTCACATTGCTCAGACACATAACATCTCCATAGAATAAAACCAAACAAATCACGCATGCCTTCAAAAACATTCATATAAGAAATTTAAGTGCCACACAGATGGACCAGCATCCCAACCAGGAGAGGGGAAGGTTCATTACTCTGATGGAAGGCCCCACGCGGATGGGCAGACGTCCTGACTGAGAGAGAGAGAGAAGGGTTCTTTAACCAGATTGGAGGCCCCAGGTGGATGGTTTATAGCAGGGGGTCCCCAAATCCGGTCCTGGAGGACCTCAGTGGCTGCAGGTTTTCATTCTAACCCTTTTCTTAATGAGTGACCTGTTTTTGCTCATAATTAACTTCTTTAGAATTGCAGGGGGTCCTCAGGTTACGACACAGTTCCCTTCCTACAGCAGTGATGTAACTCGAATTTTGGTGTAAGTCCAAACACACCCTAGCCTAAGTCACTTATCTATCCTAACACATTTGCAAAATCATAATCTAGAACATAAAAACAAAACTAAGCCACAGAAAAAGGAAAAGGACATAAATATACTGTACTGTACACTGTACTGTAATAACAGAAAAAATAACAAAAAATGAGTGTAAAAAAATACCTATATTCCTTCTGATCTCTTCCATCCATCCATCCATTATCCAACTCACTATATCCTAATTACAGGGTCACGGGGGTCTGATGGAGCCAATCCCAGCCAACACAGGGAGTTGGAAGTTTCTTAAACACAATAAGGGAGTCGGAGGATTGAATGGTGGTGGGCAGTCCATTCCTCCAACCAGGAGCTACACGTGAAAAGGGTCTGGACGGGGATTGGATACCATACTGAGGTGGCATCACTAGATGTCATTCACCAGTAGAATTGAGTGGTCGAGAAGGAGTGTAGGATCTCACCAGTGTCTCCCCATTCTTTGACTACTCTATTGAATTTGAATTTAACAGGCTCCACTACAGGAAGCCAATGTAGTGATCGTGCTAGTGTGAGATCAGAGAGGTTCAGACACACACACGGCTACAGAGGAACGGCGCTAAAGTCACACGTAGAGTGACAGATATCATATATTTTGTCTTCGACAGGTAAAATGACTATTATAACACAATCTGCTAATTCCTAAAACCATTACCTGCTTGAAGGTTTATAGATTTTGGGAGTTGGAAGTTTCTTAAACACAATAGGGGAGTCGGAGGATTGAATGGTGATGGGCAGTCCGTTCCTCCAACCAGGAGCTACGTGTGAATAGGGTCTGGACGGGGATTGGATACCATACAGAGGTGGCATCACTAGATGTCATTCACCAGTAGAATTGATTGGTCGAGAAGATGGGTAGGATCTCACTAGTGTCTCCCTACCCTTTGACTACTCTATTGCATTTGAATTTAACAGGCGCTGCTACAGGAAGCCAATGTAGTGATCGCGCTAGTGTGGGATAAGAGAGGTTTAGATACACTCACAGATAAAGATGAAATGTGGCGAAGTCACATATATGGTGATGGATATCATATATGTTGTCTTCCACAGGTAACACTGCTAGCATAACATATTCTGCCACTTCCTAAAACCAGCGCTTGCTCAAAGGTTTTTAGGTTTTGAGAGCTGGAAGTTCCTTAAACACAATATGAGAATTGGTGTCTCTCTATCCTTTGACTACTCTATTAGATTTGAATTTAACAGGCTCCACTACAAGAAGCCAATGTAGTGATCACAGTAGTGTGGGATCAGAGAGGCTCAGACACACACACACACACAGCTACAGAGGAACAGCACCAAAGTCACACGTAGAGTGACAGATATCATATATTTTGTCTTCGACAGGTAACATGACTAATATAACACAATCTGCTAATTCTTAAAACCATCACCTGCTTGAAGGTTTATAGATTTTGGGAGTTGAAAGTTTCTTAAACACAATAAGGGAGTCGGAGGATTGAATGGTGGTGGGCAGTCCATTCCTCCACCCAGGAACTACACGTGAAAAGAGTTTGGACGGGGATTGGATACCATACAGAGGTGGCATCACTAGATGTCATTCACCAGTAGAATTGAGTGGTCGAGGATCTCACCAGTGTCTCCCTACCCTTTGACGACTCTATTGGATTTGAATTTAACAGACGCTGCTACAGGAAGCCAATGTAGTGATCACGCTAGTATGGGATAAGTGAGGTTCAGATACACGCACAGATAAAGATGAAATGCGGTGAAGTCACATATACGGTGATGGATACCATATATTTTGTCTTCGACAGGTAACACTGCTAGTATAACACATTCTGCTAATTCCTAAAACCAGCACCTGCTTGAAAGTTTTTAGGTTTTGGGAGCAGGAAGTTTGTTAAACACAATATGAGAGTCAGTGTCTCCCTATCCTTTGACTACTCTATTGGATTTGAATTTAACAGGCGCCATTACAGGATGCCAATATAGTGATTGCGCTAGTGTGGGATAAGAGAGGTTCAGACACACACACATGGATACAGAAGAACAGCGGCGAAGTCACATATAGGGTGGCGGATATCATATATTTTGTCTTCGACAGTATAACACATTCTGCTAATTCTTAAAACCAGCGCCTGCTCGAAGATTTTTAGGTTTCGGGAGTCGGAGGTTTCATAGCAGGAGGCCCTCTACCCAGACTAGAAATTCCACTTGTGTCTTACTAAAGAGCTAAGGAAAATGTAGAAAAGATCAAAGGAACATTTCTTCTAAAGAATGGAATGGATTTGAAGGTTTCAAGCCTCGCGTCCTCTTTACTGAACCTGAAGCCATTGAAAGTCGCCTGAAAGGACGAGAAATGCAGCGACGCTGGCATCTCAAAAAGAAAAGGGCCATTTTGTGTTATCCTTCAAAGAGCTTTGTAAAAGTGAATATATAGAGGCCTACTTTTACCAGGCCATGCATCTCATTCATCTTTTAATGCACTCGAAGCAGGATGCCATCTTATAGAGGCTGGTAGAATATTTATGAGAGTACCATTAGAAACATCGAAACCTGAATCATGTCCCTGATGCCTTTTATCTGTTGAACAGATTGTAACGAGACTATGTTTGAATGTCGGATTAAAATATTTAGGTTACATTTTAGAGCTGGCTAAAGCAAGAGATTCTTTTATTAGTTGATTGTCAGTTTAGTAGAGGCTTTTATTTATATACAATTGCTGTGACCCTGAATTTGTCTATGTGAGTTTGAAAATGTTATAATAATTTACTTTTAGAAATCAGATGGAGCGAGAGATGGATGAATAACATTATACAATAACTAAAAAAAGTCAAATCCGTGTGTGTCTCTAACAATGATATTTTCTGTAATATATTTATTTTCACCCTCCATCGTAATTCATGTTTAGATTTACATATACATTTACACTTATTTGCTTAGCACACGCTTTTACCCAAAGTGACTTAAAGAAGAGGTTGGCATAACTGAGTAAATATCACTCTGGAATCAAGTGTGACAGAACAAGGGTACAAAATCGATCACCGATCAAGTGAAGAGCTTAGAACAAAACACAAGCGAGTTACGATTCCAAAGGTTATAAAATCTAGTTAGACAGAAATTCACCAAAGAAGGGAGTCTGCAAAGGTTTCTTAAATACAATAAGGGAGTCGGACATTTGAATGGAAGTGGGTTGCACGTTCCACCAGCCAGGAGCTACACATGATTGGATATGGATTGGATACCATACAGAGGTGGCATCACTAGATGCCATTCATCAGCAGACCTGAGTGGCAAAGAAGGAGTGTAGGATCTTATCGGTGTCTTCCTACCCTTTTGGATTTGAATTTAACAGGCGCCGCTACAGGAGTCGCATGTAGTGATTGCGCTAGTGTCTCCTTACCCTTTCAATACTCTATTAGATCTTCAACACGTCGCTCGCAAACTACTGGTAGCTCACAACCCCTTCCCAAGCAGCTTGCCGAAGGGTTAATGAATCCTCCATAAATTTGAAAACTTGATTAGTGAAATTAAGGGTGAGCGATCTTTCCAAAAAATCATATCACAATCCTTTTAACACAAAATCACGATCCACAATCTGAATTGCAATCCGTCTTTTCAATGTGGCATGCACATAAGAGAATATCCGGACTCAAACTCATCAAGACCTAAGTAACACTTTATTTTAAATATCAAACAAAGTTGAATTCAATTGTTCTCTCATTCGCAAGCTAAGCGGAGTTAAGGTACACGCCCCAAAGCTGCAGCGTGTGTGAGGAAGGCCCCGCTCCACTCCCCTCTGCCCGCTGCATCTCACATGGATTCGTGCAAATAAATTGGTACCACCAGCAAACTCTGATACATAGCGAAATGAGAGAAGTCGCAAAATCAACCGGACTGTTCAAGCAAATTATAGAAAAAAACCCAACCAATCCATCCATCTATCCTCTTCCGATTATCCGAGATCGGGTTGCGGGGGCAGCAGTTTGAGCAGAGAGGCCCAGACTTCCCTCTCTCCGGCCACTTCTTCTAGCTCTTCCAGGGGAATCCTGAGGTGTTCCCAGGCCAGCCGGGAGACATAGTCCCTCCAGCATGTCCTGGGTCTTCCCCGGGGCCTCCTCCTGGTTAGACGTGCCCGGAACACCTCACCAGGGAGGCATGCAGGGGGCATCCTGATCAGATGCCCAAGCCACCTCATCTGACTCCTCTCGATGCGGAGGAGCAGCGGCTCTACTCTGAGCTCCTCCCTGATGACCGAGCTTCTCACCCTATCTTTAAGGGAAATCCCAGACACCCTGCGGAGGAAACTCATTTCAGCCACTTGTATTCGCGGTGTCGTTCTTTCGTTCACTACCCTTAACTCATGACCATAGGTGAGGGTAGGAACGTAGATCGACTGGTAAATTGAGAGCTCCTTTTTCACCACGACAGACCGATGCAGAGCCCGCATCACTGCGGATGCCACACCGATCCGCCTGTCGATCTCACGCTCCATTCTTCCCTCACTCGTGAACAAGACTCCGAGATACTTGAACTCCTACACTTGGGGTAGGATCTCGCTCCCAAACCCTGAGAGGGCACTCCACCCTTTTCCAGCTGAGGACCATGGTCTCAAATTTGGAGGTGCTGATTCCCATCCCAGCCGCTTAACACTCAGCTGCAAACCGATCCAGAGAGAGCTGAAGATCATGGCCTGATGAAGCAAACAGTACAACATAGATAGTGAAATAAGAGAAGTTGCAAAATCAAGCGGAATGTTCAAGCAAATTATAGAAAAAAACCCAAGCCAAATCCACTAAGTAGTTCTCTCGTGAAAAGTGGACAGACATATAGACAGACAGATGTTGGATTTTATATATTATATATCAGTAAACCTTCAAAATAATGTGCCGTTAAAGTTTCAACAACATTCTCAGCATTTCTGGAGCTTAGTAGAGCCAGATAACTAGAAGAATCTTCACCAAGCAGCTCTGAAAATGTCTGCTTTGTATGGGTCTCCATACCTCTAAATGTCATCAAATCAAAGCTCAGAACAAGACTGACAGACGAACATTGAAATGACTCCATAAGAGTGAACCTAAGGGGGCTCCACTCCACCAGGCACCTCAGTGCCAGTCATCTGACAAACTAAAAAACACATCACACATGCAACTGGATCTATGAATAAAGTGACACAGTGACATGTGACAAAATGACAAATGAATAAGGACTATCTATGGATTTGGAATTGCTTTGTTTTGTTTTGACAGCATTCATGTTTTAATTTAATAGTGTGAGATACACTAGAAAATGCATACAGACATACAACATGCACTTGCAGGTGAACTAAATATTTTTTGTGATGTTTTAATGCAAAATGTGAGTTGTGGACACCAACATTTTGTAAATGTTCAGCCAAAACAAACTTATTCAGTTTGGTTTTAGTTGAAATAAGCTATGAGAAGAAACATTAGAAAACATGAGTAGCTTTCGGCCATTTTCATTTTGTAAATGTAGCTCTCAGGGGAAAAAAGGCTGGAGACCCCTGCCCTAGGATATGAGGTTAATAGGCGCTGCTGCAGGAAACCAATGTAGTGATCTAGAAAGAGGAGTGACATGTGCCCACCTCGGCTGGTTGAACACCAGACGTGCCACTGCATTTTGAATCATCAGCAAGTGGCCAGATACCAGGGAGTTGCAGAAGTCGAGACATGACAAGACCAAAACCTGGACCAGGAGTTGTGCAGCATACTCTGTCAGATCTTGAACATGTTGCAGAGAGTGAATCTGCAAGAAGACCAAGAGACTGTAGCAACATGGTACCCGAAGGACAGCTCGTCTTTAATCACCACCCCCAAATCAGCCAACAGATTTGTGGTATAGCTAAGGGCCAGGTGGTGGGGGCAGTGTGCCCCAGGGCAGCATTATTGGCCAAAAAGCTCAGTACAATTCATGTGTAAACAGTAGGGTTCTGAAAAATATCACTCATGAATGAAAAAAAGTCAAATTCTCTGATTTTTATCCACAAATACTTCAAAAACAATTTTCAGACTGTCCTTCTGTTACGGCATCAGACACAGCAGTTGAAATTTATGAGGCAATAACAAAAATAAACATAAACATTACACCGAAAATAATTTCTGGGAAGATGAATAACTAATTTGCAATTTATTATTTTGTTTTGTTATCAATCCGAATGCATTCTTGCTCTGCGCAGAAAACATCCCCACCTATCAGTTGTACACCTCACTAGTTCTGGTTTTCGCAGCGTAATATCGAACTAATAATTAGAACAGACTTATCAGTGCGTCTACACTATATTCTTGTCTAGTTGATGCTTATAAATATTTATATGTGAAAAAGGATTGATGTTTCTCTCTATATGAATAAATCTATGTAAAATTTATCTTAATTTTTCTCTATTCATCATTTTAATTTTCTATATAAATAGGTTAACATATTCAGATATGCTGGAGGGTGGCAAATTGAAGACCCGCTGTGCCCCGCCACAAGTGGCACAAACTCGAGCTACGACACTGGGCAGGTGTTAGCAATAATGAGCTAAGCTGGACAGAGATCATCACATAAGTACTGTGATATGTGATCGTGTATTTATGATATTATAAAAATCCTCTAAAAAAACGCACTTTTGTCACCTGCGTTTTACAAGCATTACCATTCATTTCAATGAAATAAGCGATTGCCTGAAACCACCTGAAAACTGCTGCTGACAGGATTTTTCTAAACTATACACTTTTATAACATTTAGATGTGTATAGTGTTATGGAAAATAAGTTCACATAACATTACAAACAGTTTTAGAGCATTATGGTCTTGCGTTTAAATGTAGAAAAACATTTAGGTGTGAATGGGCTCTTAACCTCCCTAATGTTAGACCTGAGGTTCACTCAGGCTGCGAAAACAGCATCAGTCTCGAGTGTCACTCGGGCAGCGGTATACAAGTGTTACCTTGGCAATGTTTTCATAATAATGAAATGGCATCTGGTAAGAAACGCTTTACAGCAGCCGAGGTGTTGCACGCTCTTGACAGAGTTACAAGTAGTGATGTCAAGGAGCCTCTCATCAGAAAGTGATGACGAGGTGAATCTGTCTACAGGAGGTGAAACTGAAAGCGATTGTCAGGAGCCCTAAAGTGATACCCGTTTTGATTTTGTGGGTAGACAGGAAAAAAATTGAATGTTGACAGCCGAGATCCACTTACTTACTTGAAATTATTTCTTGATGATGATGCGATCGAAAGAATTGTTGTTGAGATGAGCCGTTATGCTGAGCAGTGTTATTACAAGAACAAACACATAACTCAAGTTCTTAAATCCTTACACTGGCTACCGGTTAAGTTTAGGGCAGATTTCAAAATTCTCCTTTTAACATATAAAGCATTAAATTGCCAAGGTCCAGCTTACTTGTCTGAACTTATCATAACTTACAAACTAGAGCGCACATTAAGATCTCAAGATGCCGGTCTGCTTAGGATTCCAAGGATTAATAACATAACAGCGGGAGGTCGAGCTTTTAGTTACAGGGCGCCTAAACTTTGGAATGGTCTGCCTGCTATTATAAGAGATGCCCCTTCGGTCTCAGCTTTTAAATCCCGGCTGAAGACTCACTACTACAGTTTAGCACACCCTGACTAGAGCTGCTGATTAACTGTGCAGACTGCATCTCTGTTGTTAGTCATTAGCACTAAAACATAAGTAACATGATAGTTATAATTTGTTACTAACCCTCACCTATTCTGTTTCTCTTCTCAGTACTCAAATGTGGCACTTGGTGCCACAGCCCACTTCCCAAGTTGTTTTGCCTTTCTAAGGTAAAGTCATCCCTGATGGAGGATCACAGGAATTGTCAGGTAGAGGGGTCCTTTCATCGGATTGGCTGGTCAAGCAATGTTTCAGCTGTGGAATGGCCAAATGGGGGAGGCAGCTTGATGGCGGAGGTCTCCAGGACTCTAAATAATCCAAATCATATTATGGGATATCATCTACTGTTAAATTCTGCTCCATACTTGTAATATTCTTATTTTATACTGTATTGAGGATTTGTTCTGTTCTGTGTATTGTATTGTATTGTATTGACCCCCTTCTTTTTGACACTTACTGCACGCCCAACCTACCTGGAAAGGGGTCTCTCTTTGAACTGCCTTTCTCACGGTTTCTTCCATTTTTTCCCTACTGGGTTTTTTTTTGGGAGTTTTCCCTTGTCTTTTTAGACAGTCAAGGCTGGGGCGCTGTCAAAAGGCAGGGCCTGTTAAAGCCCGTTGTGGCACTTCTTGTGTGATTTTGGGCTATACAAAAATAAATTGTATTGTATTGTATTTTCAGTGTCGGGTGAATGACTGTACATCTAAGCAGTTTTCCCGTTTGACAATATATATGGAATTAGCACCATTATTATTATTCATTTCACATTATTATTATGATTATTATTTATTATATTAATAATACTTATTTGTATCATTATTATACCTTTTACACTTCTGGCTTTGTGCTTTTAGTGTTTTGCATGTTTTTGACAGTATATACAGCATTAGCATCATTCTTCTTATTATTATTATTCATTTCATATTATAATTATTATTGTAGGCAAAGGTTTAAGCAGCCACTGTGATCTGTGAGGGTTATTCATACACATTATTTTATTTACAATGGGAATCCAGCTGACATGGTGCATCTGACAGGGAAATGAGATGAGTCAAGTGTTACAGTGCTGAAGTGCCATGTTTGGAGCACACAGTGCACACAGTAGCTGTGTGCTATTTCCTAATCATGCTTGTGAGCAAACACATTGTATCCATGTTTGGAGACTGCATGTTCAAAGAGGGGATATAAAAATCACAAAACTTCATGGAACTCTGAGAGTACACCTAAGAGCGGATGAAAGACATCACTCCTGCCAGTGCCTCAGACCAAAAATGCTTTCCCACACTCTGTCTCAAAGTTGGACAAGGGCCATTTGCAGGAAACCCCGAATGTATCTGCTTTGGCCAAGTATTGCTCTCCTCGAGGATTATATTCTTGGGAGTGTTAAGCAGATATTAAACAGAAGCTAATATAATCTTCCTAGTGTTATTGATTCTTTCTAACTTTTAGAATCCCCACCGGACCACTAAGGAAAGATATAAGATTGACCTTTGTGTATTGTTGGTATAGTAAAGGCTGCAATCTCCAATGAAAGAACCTCTTCCCAGGGAGCATGTGCTCCTGCTGGATTCAATTATTCATTATTGTTATTTGTATCGTTGTTAAATTTTTTACACTTCTGAGTTTGTACTTTTAGTGTTTTGCACGTTTTTGACAGAAAATACAATATTAGCATCATTCTTATGATTATTCATTTCATATTATTATTATTATTATTATTATTATTATTATT
>JANRMT010062816.1:10524137-10539478 GCA_026402145.1 Polypterus bichir lapradei | reverse complement strand
ATAATAATAATAATAATAATAATAATAATAATAATAATAATAATAATAATAATAATAAAAGTTGCACAAACCTAAAGTTGCTTTACATACAGAGGAAAAAAAAACATCACACAGAAGACAAAAGTTCATCAAAGAGGAAAAGTGTGGAGTTGAGATTTAAAGGTGGAAGGAAAGGAGCAATCTCGGAGAGGCTGAGGAAGAGGAGCCATAGCACTGAAGGACCTGCCTGCCAGGGTGGAGAGTCAGTAAGGAGATTACTGAGCGAGGACCTGAGAAAGTGACAAGGAGTGTACGGAGTTAGGGGCTGAGTGAGGTAGAGGGGGGGCAAAGGTTATGTGGGGCTTTGAAGGTGAGAAGCAGAATCTTGAATTGAATCCTTGATGTGAAGCCGGGAGAGAACAGGGGAGATGTGAGCAGAACGCTTTGTGTGGCTGCGGAGTTCTGCATGTACTGTAGCTTCTGTATTGATTTTGCAGGGGGGCCGATGAAGAGGGAATTATAGTAATCAATACGAGACATTATGAAACAGTGAACCAGAGTCTGAGCATCATTAAAGGACAGATATGGATGGAAGCGGGCAATGTGAGGGAGATGATAGAATTACATCTTTTTCACTTATGGCTACCAGCTTTTTGTCACCTACTACACTCGCCTTAACAAACAGGCCCATAATATCAATTATGTTTACCTGTTTTGTAAGTCGCTTTGGATAAAACTGTCTGCCAAGCAAATAAATGTAAATGTATACAAGGACAGACACAGACTAAGGTGATCATGTAGTTTATGATTCCAGTGTCACCTCTGGACAAACAACATACTGTAAGTGGACTGTTTCAAGCCTCCATTTTCCTTCTGATGTGTTGAGCGAACTTTTGCCTCTAACGGACTAACTAACTTTTTGTCCAGTTGATTCAGTTTGTCCAATTGCACAAATTCTTCATAGTGTGTCACGTTACTGCTGAAAATAGAAAATAATAATGCATACAACCATCTGATGATGGTACCATAACTGTTTCAGGTTGAAGCCCACTCACAATCAGAATGGCTATAAAATTCACATTCACATACAGAGCAACGATTACAAAAACAGATCTTGTAAAAGCTTTAAGTTGATTAATTTACCTTGGGATAAGGATACACGTATCCACTGGGATAGAGAACACCTGTAAACCGAGGAAGAACCACTCTTGGCACCAGTGAGTCATTAATCATCAGGAAGGCCAGCCTTCTTCCATCAGGGGACCACCAGTGGGCAACATGGGAGTGTAGTATCTCCTCTGTAAGTAATACAGGAGTATATTTTGGAATATAGATGTACTGTAGTAGTAGTAGCAGTTCTACCCGCTCTTGCTTGGTTTTTTAAATCTTCTCTTAAACGTTCTCTGTTGCACCTTCTAATCATTCTTGAATATAATTACTTAGTAAGTTGCCTTAGCTAAAGGTGTCTGTTAAATACGTTATTATTAATAATAATAATAACACTGAATGGAATTACCTGTTGGTGTGACCTTACCCTCATACAGCCAGTCTGCTATCCCGTTGAAAACGGCTCCATCTTTTCCAGAGTCTGTGAGTCTTAAAGAGCTGTTCCGTACATCCGGCTGGTAATAAATGTTGTTTTCAAAAATATAAATCTAAAGGGGAAAGGAAGAACACAATTACAAAAGGCATCTCCGGTGTATAACTCTATTACTTTGTTTCTCTACAATTAAATCAACAACGTATTTGAAACAAAGTACTTTACTACTTGCCTATAATTGATTGTTGTAACCCTGAGCTTTTATACCTACCAAAAAAAAAAAAAACCAAAATGGAGTAAAAGAGAGAAAAATGAGTGCAGGAGCCATTGTGTGCTTTAAAATGTATTCATCCACTTGCTAATAATGGCAAATAAAATGACATGATGAATTATTCACTGCTATAATGTAATAAGCACTTCACACCTGACACTGTACACTCTCAAATGGATAAACAAAACAAAAAAATTGTTCAGTGACACAATCGATAATCCTTTCAGTCAACATATTTTTTTTCCATATTAGTCTTTTACTATATCTTTATATATAATACGCTACCATGGCTGTCTGTTTGTCTGTACAGGTTTTTAAATCACCTGTAGCTCGTAGACCGTTTGAACTATTGACCTGAAATTTTGTACACATATACTACGTGACGTCTACTATCCGCTTTCCGGGTTGTTATGGGTGTATAAAATCTGTACATTTTGGTTTCCATTATATTTTGTTCAAGACAAGACAACAGATGAACTAAGACAAATTAAAGCAGGTTTTCTTCCCTTACACCTTACTTTTTGTTCATAGCTTAGTGCTAATTTGGTTTACAGCCTGGGAAAGGATGCTGAGCTGATACCTCAGGCTATTGATTACTTTATGGATGGTGTTACGGCTGGCTCGTAAGTCGCAACATAAAACTGGCACAACACCACATTCTTGGGGAAAACTCCATTTATTTACCCAAAATAAGAAAAGTTTACATAACAAAACTAGACGTCTAGGGGTGTCTAGGGCGCGAGTATTTAATAGAAAAGCTAAGAAGAGGGGAAAGAAAACACACAAGCAAACACAAAACCTGACTCTAGCCCCAAAGGAAAAAACCCAGGTTTTTATACATCGTGACTCTCCCAGAGGCTTAATCAGTGATTAATATCACCTGTTGCCCAGCCAGCGATTGCACTTCCCGCAAAGCCAGCAGAGGGGGCAATAAACAGGCGTAACAGATGGACATCTGGAACAACAGTTTGGTTTACAGCCCGGGACAGGAAGAACTACTGACACCTCAGAGTACATCAAAGGTTTTGATGTTTGGGAAAACGGACAGTGAATTAATTCATCAATCGTTTTGACAGCCAGCCAATCAGGTGCATGTGTTGTGAAACCAAGGCATGACATTTCATAATAAATATGCCTTGGTTTGAGACAGAAGACAGAAAGAAGCAAAGAAGAGAAGAAGCAAAGAAGAAGAAGGAATAGAAGAAGAGGACGGCCCTGGTCGTCAGAAAGGCATCATGAACATCGATTTGTAAATCAAACGCCTTCCTGGGACATTCATCCTTGTCATCTATAACTTTTTCGTAAGCTTTTTTCTAAAGACTATATATTCAGACTTTCCTATCAGTACCTATTTTCTAGTATTCTTTGTTCTTGTGGTATTATTATTATTCTTGTAATAAATACCATGCTGCTTTTAACTTTCAGTGCTTTGTCTTAATGTCTAGAGTGATTGAAGTAATAAGTTAGATTTCTTTGAGCACCTGGTGACAGCCGGATTTTTGCCATTATTTCTGTGCTGCCAGGTTTATAAGGCTGAGAGTGAGAGCGCTACTCAACAGAAGGGACAAATACGATAAAGAAGGTTTTCTTGGCTGATAAATGGCCTATAGACAAGAGTGCTGAGTCTTTGTATATTTAAATGTATTCTTGTAGACCAAAAGTAATATTTAGGTCTGAGATATCACTAAAACATTGTATGTTGTTCGTGCCGAAAATAAGTAAGTCTCTTGAAGTGCTGAATGACAGGCTGTTATTCCTAAAGCACTTGTGTAGTTTAAAGTGCTATGGGTTAATCAGCGTGTGTGTGTCATTCACGGGGCACTGTTGTGGTTAGGGTCTGTGTGTGTGTGTGTTTATCTATGTGTGTGTGTGTTCATCTTAAAGTGCAACAGTAGACCAACCCGATAACGAACTTGACGAGAACACTTACCCTTGAGGAAACAGGTAAAGGGCAAGTAGAGGGAAATACCACGATAATACACGGGTGTATATTGACGTCCAAGGTTATTCCTCTTTCTATTTTATTATAGAATCAACTCTCGGCAACGGGTGGCGCATGCATGAGTGTTGTCCTCATCCCTCCCACCTTCCTCTTTCACTTCCTCTGCCTCTTCATATCTTAAATCATTCTTGAGGCAGATTGAAGATTTAAGTGCCAGCTTAAGTGAAAAATTAAGGAAAACGTACTAAGTAATCGCAACACAAAAACTGACTTAATCAGTTTTAACACTAAAAGATGCCGACGGAAGAAGAGAAGAAGCGGGGCACTAGGGTGGAGAAAAGAAGAGCTGCTCAGGAAGCAGCAGGCGCATCAACCTCTGAGCAAACGAGTGCTAAACGTACAGAGAAAGAGGATGAAAACTAAGAACGCTCAAGTCAAGTGGATTCACTGCACGTTATTGTGTAAGTCCACCATTACTGGTGGGAAATAATTTAGGAAGTAAAGGAACAGATGGGTAATGTCACCCTGACATTATCCTGTAGGATACTTTGATAAACTTTTATTTTCCCTTTGATGACAGCAAGATCAAAAAGTAGCTCCAAATCATGATTCTCCCTCCACCGTACGTCCCCCTTTTGGACACCATATGTACTGCTGTATAATCTACCAGAACAATTAAACTGCAGTTTCATCAGTTCACAAAACAAAGGTTGTGTTTTACCGATTTTAGACAAGCTGTCATTTCTTTGGAGGGCAGTGCCTTCCTCGTTGATATTCTGTCACGGACACCACGCCTGTTCAATGTTTTGCATGTGGTAGACTCATGAACAGAGATGTTCACCTCTTCCAGTGATTCCTTCAAGCCTTTAGCTGTTACTCCAGAAGTTTTTTCTTACCTCATGGAGAATTCTGTGTTGTGCCTTTCAAGTCATCTTACCCACTTCTAGGGAGAGAACAGCTGTAGCCAAAAGTTTTGAGAATGACAAAAATATTAATTTTCACAAAGTTTGCTGCCTCAATTTTCATGATGGCAATTTGCATCTACTTGAGAATGTTCTGAAGAGTGTGCAGATGAATTGCAATTAATTGTAAAGTCCCTGTTTGCCATGGAAATGAACTTCATGCCAAAAAACCCCACTGCATGTCAGCCCTGCCACAAAAGGACCTGCTGCTGTCATTTCAGTTATCCTCTCGTTCACACAGGTGAGAGCTGGAGATCACTCTGTCATGCTGATTCAGTTACAATAAAGAGGGTCACTGGGCCGCATGTTCAGGGTGCACAAGAAAGTTCAGCAAGCTCCAGGACCAACCGTCTCCTAAAGTTGATTCATGGCTCAGGATCAGGGTGCACCACCAGTGCAGAGCTTGCTTAGCAATGGCAGCAGGCAGGTGGGAGTGAGGTGAAGACTTTTAGAGGATAGCCTGGTGGGTGTCAAGAAGGGCAGCAAAGAAGCCAAGAAAAACAACAGGGAAAGACTGATATTCTGCAAAAGGTACAGGGATTGGACTGCTGGGGTCAAGTCATTTCCTCTGATGAATCCCCTTTCCGATTGTTTGAGAAGAAAAGTTGAACACTACCATCAGTCCTGTGTCATGTTAACAGTAAATCATCCTGAGACCATTCATGTCACGTGGGGTTTCTTCTGTTCAGCCTATAAACATCGGACTTCCAATACAACTCGGAGTCCTGCCACGTGCAAAAGTTCGCTGACGACACTGCTATCGTGGGCTGCATCAGGAGTGGGAAGGAGGAGGAATATAGGAAACTAATCAAGAACTTTTTTAAATGGTGCAACTCAAACCACCTACACCTGAACACCAGCAAAACCAAGGAGCTGGTGGTGGATTTTAGGAGGCCCAGGCCCATCATGGACCCCATGATCATCAGAGGTGACTGTGTGCAGAGTGTGCAGACTTATAAATACCTGGGAGTGCAGCTGGATGATAAATTGGACTGGACTGCCAACACTAATGCTCTGTGCAAGAGAGGACAGAGCCGACTATACTTCCTTAGAAGGTTGGCGTCTTTCAACATCTGCAATATGATGCTTCAGATGTTCTATCAAACGGTTGTGGCGAGCGCCCTCTTCTACGTGGTGTTGTGCTGGGGAGGCAGCATAAAGAAGAGGGACGCCTCACGCATGGACAAACTGGTGAGGAAGGCAGTCTCTATTGTAGGCACAGAGCTGGACAGTTTGACATCTGTGGCAGAGCGACGGGCGCTGAGCAGGCTCCTGTCAATCATGGAGAATCCACTGCATCCACTGAACAGGATCATCTCCAGACAGAGGAGCAGCTTCAGCGACAGACTGCTGTCACCGTCCTACTCCACTGACAGACTGAGGAGACCCCACACTATGCGACTCTTCAATTCCACCCAGGGGGTAAATGTTAATATTATTCAAAGTTATTGTCTGTTATACCTGCATTTTTATCACTCTTTCATTTATTTTTATTTTTTTATCAGTATGCTGCTGCTGGGGTATGTGAATTTCCCCTTGGGATTAATAAAGTATCTATCTATCTTTAATATAGTGCCTTTCATATCTATCTGTCTATCTATCTATCTATTGTGCCTTTCCTATCTATCTATCTAAATATCTATTATATAGTGCCTTTCATATTTATCTATTGTGCCTTTCCTATCTATCTATCTATTATATAGTGCCTATCTATTTATTTATCTATCTATCTGTCTATCTATCTATCTATTATATAGTGCCTTTCATATCTATCTATCTATCTATCTATTATATAGTGCCTATCTATCTATCATGCCTTTCCTATCTAACTATCTATCTATTATTAAGTGCCTTTCATATTTATCTATCTATCTATCTATCTATCTATCTATCTATTATATAGTGCCTTTCATATCAATCTATCTATCTATTATATAGTGCCTATCTATCTATTATATAGTGCCTTTCATATCAATCTATCTATCTATCGTGCCTTTCCTATCTATCTATCTATTATATAGTGCCTTTCATATCTATCTATCTATCTATCTATCTATCTATCTATCTATCTATCTATTATATACTGCCTGTCTATCTATCTATATAGTGCCTTTCATATCTATCTATCTATCTATCTATTATATAGTGCCTTTCATATCTATCTACAGTGGTGTGAAAAACTATTTGCCCCCTTCCTGATTTCTTATTCTTTTGCATGTATGTCACACAAAATGTTTCTGATCATCAAACACATGTAACCATTAGTCAAATATAACACAAGTAAACACAAAATGCAGTTTTTAAATGATGGTTTTTATTATTTAGGGAGAAAAAAAATCCAAACCTACATGGCCCTGTGTGAAAAAATAATTGCCCCCTTGTTAAAAAATAACCTAACTGTGGTGTATCACACCTGAGTTCAATTTCCGTAGCCACCGCCAGGCCTGATTACTGCCACACCTGTTTCAATCAAGAAATCACTTAAATAGGAGCTGCCTGACACAGAGGAGTAGACCAAAAGCACCTCAAAAGCTAGACATCATGCCAAGATCCAAAGAAATTCAGGAACAAATAAGAACAGAAGTAATTGAGATCTATCAGTCTGGTAAAGGTTATAAAGCCATTTCTAAAGCTTTGGGACTCCAGCGAACCACAGTGAGAGCCATTATCCACAAATTGCAAAAACATGGGACAGTGGTGAACCTTCCCAGGAGTGGCCGGCCGACCAAAATTACCCCAAGAGCGCAGAGACGACTCATCCGAGAGGTCACAAAAGACCCCAGGACAACGTCTAAAGAACTGCAGGCCTCACTTGCCTCAATTAAGGTCAGTGTTCACGACTCCAGCATAAGAAAGAGACTGGGCAAAAACGGCCTGCATGGCAGATTTCCAAGACGCAAACCACTGTTAAGCAAAAAGAACATTAGGGCTCGTCTCAATTTTGCTAAGAAACATCTCAATGATTGCCAAGACTTTTGGGAAAATACCTTGTGGACTGATGAGACAAAAGTTGAACTTTTTGGAAGGCAAATGTCCCGTTACATCTGGCGTAAAAGGAACACAGCATTTCAGAAAAAGAACATCATACCAACAGTAAAATATGGTGGTGGTAGTGTGATGGTCTGGGGTTGTTTTGCTGCTTCAGGACCTGGAAGGCTTGTTGTGATAGATGGAACCATGAATTCTACTGTCTACCAAAAAATCCTGAAGGAGAATGTCCGGCCATCTGTTCGTCAACTCAAGCTGAAGCGATCTTGGGTGCTGCAACAGGACAATGACCCAAAACACACCAGCAAATCCACCTCTGAATGGCTGAAGAAAAACAAAATGAAGACTTTGGAGTGGCCTAGTCAAAGTCCTGACCTGAATCCAATTGAGATGCTATGGCATGACCTTAAAAAGGCGGTTCATGCTAGAAAACCCTCAAATAAAGCTGAATTACAACAATTCTGCAAAGATGAGTGGGCCAAAATTCCTCCAGAGCGCTGTAAAAGACTCATTGCAAGTTATCGCAAACACTTGATTGCAGTTATTGCTGCTAAGGGTGGCCCAACCAGTTATTAGGTTCAGGGGGCAATTACTTTTTCACACAGGGCCATTTTGGTGTTTGGATTTTTTTTTCTCCCTAAATAATAAAACCCATCATATTATATCATGTTATATTTGACTAATGGTTACATGTGTTTGATGATCAGAAACATTTTGTGTGACAAACATGCAAAAGAATAAGAAATCAGGAAGGGGGCAAATAGTTTTTCACACCACTGTATCTATTATATAGTGCCTTTCATTTCTATCTATCTATCTATCTATCTATCTATCTATCTATCTATCTATCTATCTATCTATCTATCTATCTATCTATCTATCTATCTATCTATCTTCTTAGCCAAGGCAGTGGGCTACACTCAAAATTGTGCCTAAGATCACAGCCATGAATAAAGAATGGGACCAAAACATCCTCTGAGAGCAAGTTCTCCCAATCATCCAAGAATAGTTTGGTGACCAACAATGAACCATCCAGCATGATGGAGCACCGGGCCATAAGGCAAAAGTGAGAACTAAGTGGCTCAGGGAACAAAACATCGAAATTCCTCAGACCTTTAATCCCATTGAGAACTTGTGGTCAGTCCTCAAGAGGCGGGTGGACAAACAAAAACCAACCAATTCTGACAAACTCCAAGCATTGATGATGCAAGAAAGGGCTGCCATCAGTCAGGATTGGGCCTACAAGTTGATTGCCAACATGCCAAGATGAATTGCAGAGGTCTTGAAAATGAAAGAAGGGCCAGCACTGCAAATATGAACTCTGTGCATAAACTCAATGTAATTGTCAATAAAAGCCTTTGAAACTTCTGAAATGCTTGTAATTCTACTTCAGTACACCGTAGAAACATCTGACAGAAAGATCTAAGAACACTGAAGCAGCAAACATTGTGAAAACCAACATTCTCAAAACCTTTGGTGCTTAAGTTTACTGACATGTCAGTTCTTAAACCGCAGTGTCTGTGGACAGGACAACCCGCCTCCGTGTCTACTGTTCTGCTTATGATTTCTCCATCACCCCATCTCACAGCAACGTGGGAGATAATCGATACTGTGCGTAACCCAGGAGACTACAGTACACCATATGATCCATTTTTATAAGCTGATAACACACTACAAGAATAAGGTATAAAAATTAAATATCTTGCTTATCATATACCGTGAATTCGGAGTCCAATCTGATAGTCTCGTTCTTTTGACATCCCCTAAAATGATTTTGCCCCTTCATAGGCATTTATGCATACGCTATATTAAAGTCGCTGGCTGAGAGGCATGTTCGGATTTTTAAGAAGGACATCTCAAGAGCATCCTGAATCCATTTGCTGTCTTTGAATGATCAGATACTTTGAGCCGACAAACTGCATATATAAATATTGTCAGTGATGTTTGTCATAGCAGGACAATATTTACCCGGTGATTAAAGCTGCATTTTTTACCACCTTGACTCATACGGAGCGGATAAGAGAGCTGGCATAATCTAATGTACCCTTCATTCTGGAGAGCGGCCCATTTTTTGTGAAACTTGTCACAATGGTAACACTTGAT
Organism: Polypterus bichir lapradei; assembly: GCA_026402145.1. Taxonomy (NCBI): domain Eukaryota; kingdom Metazoa; phylum Chordata; class Cladistia; order Polypteriformes; family Polypteridae; genus Polypterus; species Polypterus bichir. The sequence goes on along the minus strand of JANRMT010062816.1, from coordinate 10,529,693 downwards.
TTTTTTTTTTCGTTATAAATCATAACCAGCCTCTAATCATGTAGCCGATTATCACATAACACCCAAGAGCCAGTTTGCACAGATGCACGTCTATACCTAAAAGAAATGTCTCCGACTCCTCTGAAGATATACATAAAATCTAAGACCCCCCCACCGAAGAATCCAAATGCAATTATATTTGTTCTGTAGGTTCACTTCAATGCTTATAAAGATATGCAACCCCTTGGAAGTTTTTACATTTTATTGTTATGCAACATTAAATCGTCATGGATGTTAATTTAACTTTCTTGACACTAATCAACAGGAAAAGACTAATTAATGTCAAAGCGAAAGCAGGCCTCTTGCAAAGTGGTCTAAATTAATTATGTTGATACGCCGTGAGAAAATGAGCAAGCCCTTTAATTTGAGAGGGCTGTAATTATATAAATATGGATGCCATAGTATTGCACGGACTGCACAGTGACAGTGCACAGGGGTTCAAGACTTGGGTGGTCCTGTGCAGCGTTTCTATGGTCTGCAGAATGGTTTCCCTCTGTGTGTTCTGATATCCTACTACAATCCAAACACAAGCAAGTTAGTTGGATTGGTGAAGAAAAATGGGCCTCTGGTGTGGGTGTGTGTATTCACCCCGTGATCGAGTGAAGCCCTGTCCAGGAGTTGTTCCTACTGGCACTCATGCCCCTTGTCAGTTCTGATCAGGTATGTGGTACCACCTCAAGGCAAGAGAGGGCGCTAACTGTCTTGTCTCTTCCTTCTGCAGTTCAGAGAAGGCGGTCCAGGAGGCCAAATGACCCCGCCTCCAGCACTCCCTTAAGCCCCACCCATTCCGGGCTGAATCATATAAGCTCCCTTAAGCCCGCCCTCTGGAAGGACCTAAACATTAGACAGGAAGGAGCTGCCAGTTAGACCTGCTGATTTAAGAGGTGTTGATCATTTGCTCGCTTTGTGTTCTTGGGCCCCCTGTGTGCAGGTTTATTTCTGTGAGACATGCGCCTTTTGTGTTGCCTTGACAAATAAATGGTGTGGCCAGGTTGGCACCCTAACTGTTTTTGGGACTCTACAAGTCACTGTGTTCTATGCTACCTTAATGCCTGATGTTTGTTGGGATAGGCTCCAGCTTCACCATGACCTGGCTCTAGATATGTGGATTTGGAAATGGATGAATGATACCGTACTGGCAATACAGTAATCCCTCACTACTTCGCGGTTCACTTTTCGCGGATTCACGACTTTGCGGGTTTTTAAATATAGTAGTAGTATTTCCTAGTCTAAGAACAACAAAACAAGTTCGGTGACTAAGTGCGTTGTAACACGGGCTGTGATTGGTACATGAGAGGGAGACGACAAATCACAGCTTTACCCGCTTTGTAATCGGGCCCGTGATTGGTGCTTTGACTGATGCCCAGATCCCACAGCATCTCCCCTTGTCTCTCTGTCGCGGCCATTTCGCTTCAAGCTTTCTCGCTGAGCGGTTTACTTTACACTGTACTGTGTGTGATTTTTTTTGTGGTTTCTTTGTGTTGAACTTCGCTTCAATTTTCACCCCCTGCAATGGCTCCCAAACGTGCCCCTTCTTCCAAGGCTGGTGCTGAGCCTAAACGCCAACGAAGAATGATGACAATCGCTGAGAAGGTGAATGTTTTTGCAGCCTCGCAAAAAAGAACCAGTTCCTACGACTACTACGGATACACCTTCGGAAACCGTGGAAGAGGTGCCCCAGGAAATGTTAGGTAGGTCCCTGTTATTAATAGAGTAAAGGGTGGGTTGTAAAGAGTACAGGGAGGGTTTAAAAACGTCCATATAGACGTTAAATAATTAAATAAATATGGTGTCCCTACTTTGCAGAAATTCAGTTATTGCGGCCGGCCTTGGAACCGCGATAAACGAGGGATTACTGTATTGATAAAAATACTATAAATATATGGCTAGCTCTGAGGCTAGGGATCTGCACTGGCAATCAGAAAGATGCAGGTTCGAATGCCGTAAATGCCAAAAGGGAATCTGCTCTGTTGGGCCCTTTAGCAAGGCCTTTAACCTGCAATTGCTGAGCACTTTGAGTAGTGAAAAAAACACTATATAAATGCAAAGAATTATTATTATTATTATAAAAGTGTCATCTAAAAATCTAAAATATGTGAAAGTTGGGTAAGGGCAGCACAAGATTCAGTGCTTAGTGCTGCTGTCTCAGCCGTCAGGTGTTGTCCATGAGAATCTTATGAACTCACCAGAATTGAATAATCCAGAATCTGGGCTCTGAAATTAACAAAGGAACTGCTCCTCACAAATACTCTGGAGGCCTTACTGGCTAATGGGGGCTTCAGTCTACTCCCGTGATGATTTGCCAATTGTTAAGCCACCTACATTACTGGTCAAAAGTTTTAGAAAACCTCCGTTTTTTCAGTTTTTATGGAAATGCATGCGGTTTAATGTCTTAATGTTCCATGAAATCAAGGCAAAGAACAAAAAAAAACGATGGCAAATAAAAAAATAAGTCAAAGAATCATTATGTATGCAAAATGTTTTTTTGATTCATCAAAGCAGCCTGCACCTTTTGCTGATATACCAGACAAACCGTGGTAACCCTTTTGATTCAGAATGCCAGTCGCCAACTCTGCCTCCAGTTAAAGAACCTGAGACCATCACATGTCCTCTTCCGAGTCTGACAGTTGGTGTCACACGCTGAGGGACCATCCTGTCACCAACTTGACGGCTTACAAACACCCTGCATCAGTGACGAACTGAAGATTTTAATTTTAGGTTTCCCTTGTGCAAATTTATCACCTTTATCTGTAGGCATGGATTGCACAAAGATCTACTGTATGCCTGCACAAAACTGGTTGAAGAAGTCAACAATTAACGTATATACAGTGGACCCTTGACTTACGAACTCAATTTGTTTGTGAGGGCTGGTTGTAACTCAAGTTGGTTGTAAGTCAAGAGTATTTTTCCCATAAGAAATAATGGAAACACCCATAATGCGCTCCGAACCTCCCACGGCAACACTTACTTAACCATTTCATAATAAAAAAGGGTTGTATAATGTGCATAATTTACCAAAACACTAAAAATTTTTCTAATGTACTAACCAAAAAGTTATAAAAAGTGCTTAGCCTACCAGAAACAACAATTTTATACTGTACTCACCATTTAATTTGACATCTTTGGGCTGCAGGAAGGGAGGAGGAGGAGAATGAAACGGAAGGTGGTTATGGTTTAGAAGGAGCCTCCTTATGCAAATCTTTTCTTTGTAAAATTGTCGAGATGGTGGATTTTGACATGCTGTACATATTAGCGAGATCGGTCACACGAACACCACTCTCATATTTCCGCACAATTTACTTCTTCGTTTCGATTGTGATCGCTGTTTCTCAAGTTAATAATGACAGTAGTCAAGCACTCAGTTCAAAGCTGGTCGTGTTGTGAACTGCTGTAATAATACGAGTACACTCCAAAGCAAGCCGGTGCTGACTCAGCCTGATGACATCATCATGTGCCGCGCCAGCCCGCTAGCTAACATCCCTTAGCAATCACTTTCTTTACCTTCGTTACCTTCTCTTCCTTACTTAGCAATTATGCGTCTTGCTTGCCATGGTCTTAGTGAATTATATATATATATATATAGATAAATCAGTGCACTTTCCGAAATTACGTCCACAAACACATGTATCTGGGCTCCGACTGACGCTTACGAACGCTCTCGGCTGTTTGTTTACAATCGCACAAGCGGATACACGTGACCGCATTCAGGTCGTAACGCAAGATGTTGGTCGTAAATCAAAACAAAAATTTTGGTCGTAAATCAAGTTGTTCGCATGTCAGGCTGGTCGTATATCAAGGGTCGACTGTTCTCGTCTGAAGCACGTATCATAAAATCAGACCCCAAACTTGTACGCCCGTTCAAAAATACGACACTTAGATTTTTTCATTTACATCTTCTTGCCTCCTCCAATCTCAAATCAGTTTCTCAGACACATTTTTGTTTGAATTTTGTCGTAGCAACGCAGTTACCAATTTCTTTCGCTACTTCAACAACATTTAATTTAAAACCAGCTTCATATTTTCTTCTGATCTAACGCTTCATCGTAGATTAGGGATGCTCTTACAATGAAAGTGTATGAGGGTGTAAATTACCGAAAAACACAAATCAGTGCAAATGCCACTTCAGAATAGTTTGGGTATTACCGTGTGGTCTTGTAGGCAACAATACATAGAACAAGAAAGGCCATGTGCTCCGTGGTTCCTCTCTCAGGTGGGTGTTAACATATCATAATCTCTTGGTCCAATAGCATGAGTTTTCCACATTCGAGTTATATGACTTACATTATAAAATACCGGAAGTTATATGATAAAATCAAGCCCCGTGGGAGAACATAAAACCCAGGTATATATACTGTGCTTTTTCACACGGCTGTATGCAGTGTACCTGTTTTGACTAAATGGTCAGCTTCCATATTGACAGAAATGTCTTTTTCTTATTGCAAATTAGTGCCAAAACGCTAGAACCCACCTAAGATACGTGATATGCAAGATTGGGTGCTGCTGCCTTCAAGTCAAATCATACAGTACGGTGTTATACAGTAAACTTTTTATTGGGAAGTAGGTAAAGTTCAGCCTATATACATAAACCTTTTCAGCCTAATTACATCAAACTTCCAATGCAACTCGGCGTCCTGCCACGTGCAAAGGTTCGCTGACGACACTGCTATCGTGGGCTGCATCAGGAGTGGGCAGGAGTAGAATAGGAACCTAATCAAGGACTTTGTTAAATGGTGCGACTCAAACCACCTACACCTGAACACCAGCAAAACCAAAGAGCTGGTGGTGGATTTTAGGAGGCCCAGGCCCCTCATGGACCCTGTGATCATCAGAGGTGACTGTGTGCAGAGGGTACAGACCTATAAATACCTGGGAGTGCAGCTGGATGATAAATTGGACTGGACTGCCAATACTGATGCTCTGTGCAAGAGAGGACAGAGCTGACTATACTGCCTTAGAAGGCTGGCGTCTTTCAACATCTGCAGTAAGATACTGCAGATGTTCTACCAGACTGTTTTGACGAGCGCCCTCTTCTATGCAGTGGTGTGCTGGGGAGGCAGCATAAAGAAGAGGGACGCCTCACGTCTGGACAAACTGGTGAGGAAGACAGGCTGTATTGTAGACATGGAGCTGGACAGTTTGACAACCGTGGCAGAGCGACGGGCGCTGAGCAGGCTCCTGTCAATCATGGAGAATCCACTGCATCCACTGAACAGGATCATCTCCAGACAGAGGAGCAGCTTCAGCGACAGACTGCTGTCACCATCCTGCCCCACTGACAGACTGAGGAGACCCCACACTATGCGACTCTTCAATTCCACCCGGGGAGTAAACGCTAACATTATTCAAAGTTATTGTCTATTATACCTGCATTTTTATTACTCTTTAATTTAATATTGTTCTTTATCAGTATGCTGCAGCTGGAGTATATGAATTTCCCCTTGGGATTAATAAAGTATCTATCTATCTATCTATCTATCTATCTATCTATCTATCTATCTATCTATCTATCTATCTATC
>JANRMT010062816.1:10511743-10524127 GCA_026402145.1 Polypterus bichir lapradei | reverse complement strand
ATCTATCTATCTATCTATCTATCTATCTATCTATCTATCTATCTATCATTAAAATAGCAATAGAAAGTACAGTTCAGTACTGGCAGCACAATCACTTTGTATACAGGAGACATGAGAGGCACGTGTTCACTGAGTCCACCACATCCCGTTCTCCGACCAGGACATATGAACTCGATCGTAATCTTATGAGATAACATTATGTGGTCAGATGCTGCCCAAATGGACATTATGAGGCTCATAGCTGCATTAAATAAAATCCAATGTTCCAATATGTCATAGTTTCAGCTTTCATTGTAAAGAAAATGGTACCGAACACCGAAAGATGTTTGACCTATGGGCTTTTAATGCATTAAATGGTCCTTGGGCAGCAGGGGAAATAATAATGCATTATCTTAGTAATGTTTAGCCTAATCTGTAATTCAACAGATGAAGATGAATGTCTGCTTCCATATTTACTGCAATGTCTTTTTCTTATTGCAAATTAGTGCCAAATGTCTACAACCCACCTAAGATCCATGATATGCAAGATTGGGTGCTGCTGCCTTCGAGTCGAAGCATACAGTACGGTGTTATTTGGTAAACTTTTTATTGGGAAGTAGGTAAAGTTCACATTAAAATAACAATAGAAAGTACAGTACAGTACTGTTAGCACAATCACTTTGTATGCAGGAGACATGAGAGGCACGTGTTCACTGCGTTCACCACATCCCTTTCTCCGATCAGGATGAATTCTATCGTAATCTTATGAGACAACATTATGTGGTCAGATGCTGCCCAAATGGACATTATTGGGCTCATAGCTGCATTAAATAAAATCCACTGCTCCAATTTGTCAAAGTTTCAGCTTTCATTTTAAAGAAAATGGTGCCAAACACCCAAATGTATTTCCTCATACGTTTGACCTATGGGCTTTTAATGTATTAAATGGTCCCTGGGCAGCAGAGGAAACAATAATGTATTATTTTAATAATGTTTAGCCTATTCTGTAATTCATCAGATGAAGATGAATGCCTGCTTCCATATTTACAGGGATGTCTTTTTCTCACTGCAAATTAGTGTCAAAAGATAATACACTTAAGGAAGATTTATTCCCCAAATGCTGTAATCATCAGTTTCTGATTTGCCACATTTCATGATTTAGCACAGAGGCTGCTGAATGCCGTCCTCCCCTCTCTTTGTCTGCCACATCGTCAGATGCTTGGCTCCGTTTGAGGAGGGTGAACCAACACTGTCGACTCTTTTTTTTTTATCTTTGTGCATATTTACCAGCTGTTTCTCTGTAGGCTTTCAAATTTTGCTACAGAACTGAAGTCCAAAGGGCGGCACCGTAGCGCAGAAGGTAGCACTGCTGCCTCACAGTTAGGAGACCCGGGTTTACTTCCTGGGTCCTCCATGCATGGAGTTTGCATGTTCTCCTCGTGTCTGTGTGGGTTTCCTCGGGGTACTCTGGTTTCCTCCCACAGTCCAAAGACATGTGGGTTAGGTGCATTGGCAATCCTAAATTGTCCCTAGTGTGTGCCCTGCAGTGGGCTGGCACCCTGCCCGGGATTTGTTCCTGCCTTGCGCCCTGTGTTGGCTGGGATTGGATCCAGCAGACCCCCGTGACCCTGTGTTAGGATATAGCGGGTTGGATAATGGATGGATGGATAGTATTCTGATGAGTATTTATAATATTTGTCATTTGATTTTTCTTATTATAGAATCCATGTAATTTAAAATGGGGAATTATTAAAATTACTAAAGAATTTCATGAAATTTAGTGAAAAACCGAAGAAATGTTTGAATTTTACGTATATTTTATCATCATAAAATGGATAATGGATGGATGGACTGAGGTCCAAATTCTGATCTTTAACAAATGTGAGGAGGTGGGACTGCCATTTTTTTTTCCATAGCACAACAAAACACACGTGTCGTGGGTCACATATATGCTTACCAGCTGCTGCCCTTGCACTCCCCAGGCTGCGTACTGCAGGACTGCATTGGTAACCTCCGGTGGGTTGAGTTCCCAGACTTCTCTAGGGTGAGACGGGAAAAAGCACAAAGGCAAATGAAAAGCTCCACAAATTAAAAACAGTGTTATAAGAAAAATAATTTCCAATAAATCCAATAGAAAGTATACAGATATTACCTGGTATGTAAGTTGTAAATTGAATATGAAGCCATGTAAGAATATCGATAGACCTGGAAGATAGAAGTGAAATAATTTATATAAGTATTGTCAACTTTAGGATGGCACGACAGTAGTGTTGCTTTTTCACCGAAAGGAAACTGGGGTGTGTGTCCTGGGTGCCCCCATTTTCACCCAGAGTCCAAACACATGCAGGTTGCTGCAAGAATTATCATACGAACCATAAAATACGAACACATAACTCCAGTACTTGAGTCCCTACACTGGCTTCCAGTGAAGTTTAGGGATGATATCAGAATCTGCCTTTTAATATATGAAGTCTTAAATAGCCAAGGCCCTGCTTACATATCTGAACTTATCATTACCTAAAAACCAGAGCACACATTTAGATCTCAACATCCTGGCCTACCTAAGATTTTGAAGATTAATAAAATTACAGTGGGAGCTGCAGTTTTTAAACTAGAAAGAGGACTTTGGATGCACAGACATCAATCTGGTGACAAAATTAAGAATCTAACTAGTAGTGCAAGGCTTTGGATGTACGGAGATATCAATCTGTGGACAAAATTAGGAGTCTATAACATGCTAGTACTGCCAGTAGCTGAAAAGTGAACATTTAGTTAAGCAATTGACTCTTTCAGGGTGGATGTCAACTTTTGTCAAAAGGAGGGGTTGATGGTGGTCATCAACTGTAAATATTGTATTAGTTGGACTCTCTTTGCTAGGAGGAAAGTTAGCTTCATTGGTTTGACCGAGATTCCCTGCGCTCGCATGAGTAGCAAGGAGAGAACAACGGCATAAATGGCATCGACATCTGGCAAGAGATCGAAGCAAATGCAAAAAGTAATATACTCCGTTGGACGGCATTTTGCATGTTATCACTAAATTGGACTCTAATTTGTCAGAATCTGATTTTGATACAAGTGATTGAAAACGAATGTGAGGTACCAGCATCAGCTGATTGGTCCCCAGTTGACTGTGGTGCTTATCGTCCCCAGAGCACTAGATGGCAGCAGGCCCAGGGTCGAATCCCCACATGGGTGCCCACAAGGCATGCCGGGTATTGTAGTCCCAGAGAACAGCCTATCTGTGTCCCTTGGGTTTTGCGGGATTTCGGAGTCTCTATGCCGTGGGGCTCTAACCTCACCAGGAAGCTCTTCAGAGCTGCAGCACCATATCCACCATATTACCAGAAGCACTCCCTACTAGAGGATTTGATAAAAGGAGCTGCCTGCTTCACATTGACTGGCCAGAGTCAGGTAGAGGTGGATGAAGCTTGTGAGGAGGAGTGGAGGAGGCAGTGAGTGACTGAGAGAGAGAAGACAAAGAATGATTTATGGTGCTATTGTGCTTTTTTGTGATTGTGGTGGGAAAAGCTTATAGGGAAGAGTTTGCCACACATAAAGACTTTTTGTACTTTGAACTCGTGTGTCTTGAGCCTGCTTATGTTGGGTATTTGGGGAGTTGGAGCGCCCCCTGTTGTTCACAATAGATAGACAGATAGATAGATTTCACATACCGCATAAATCCAAACATGCTAATGTAATTTTCAACTGTAATACTGAAGAATTCCTTTAAACATAACCGTTTTCACACTGGAACTTTATGGCTAAGTATAAAAACATCCCATGGTGACGCAGTGGGTAGCGCTGCTGCCTCGCAGTTAGGAGACCCGGGTTTGCTTCCCGTGTCCTCCCTGCGTGGAGTTTGCATGTTCTCCCTGTGTCTGCGTGGGTTTCTTCCCACAGTCCAAAGACATGCAGGTTAGGTGCATTGGCAATCCTAAATTGTCCCTAGTTTGTGTTTTTTGTGTGTGTGCCCTGTGGCGGGTTGGCGCCCTGCCCGGGGTTTGTCTCCTGCCTTGCACCCTGTGTTGGCTGAGATTGGCTCCAGCAGACCCCTGTGACCCTGTAGTTAGGATATAGTGGGTTGGATAATGGATGGATGGTTCCAGCAGACCCCCGTGACCCTGTAGTTAGGATATAGTGGGTTGGATAATGGATGGATAAAAACATTCTTTAAATTTAAAACTACGGTTACAATTGAATAACGTTAGACCTTCTGTCTAATACTTTAAAAACATAAAAAAAAAACACTTTTCCCTTTTTATTAACATAACAAGAAAGCAAATTACATTTCACAAACATACTTTGAAGTTTCTCATTTCCATAGAACAATGAAGTCAATGAGGGATGCCCACTTGTCAAGTCTCACCTGTTGTGTCAATCCTGACACGTGAAACGCAATGTGGAAGCAAATGTTATTGGCAACTAAATGAGTGCATCGTAATGTGAAATCTATTGGTGTAAAATGTTTCATGCAACACTCATCCTTCAGTGTTTACCTCAATAAAAGAAAATCTTCCTGGGCTGAGAAATTTTAAATTTATTAACTTGGTAACTATGGTAACCGCAAATGTATTGGTCTGCACTTGAACTAATGATGCAAGCGTGCCCCCCGAAAGCTGTGCTGCTGTTTGCTGGTTAAACAAAGCAAATCTAAAAATAAATAAATAAAGAATAATGTTTTAAGTCACATTCAATACAAATTCCTAAAGTGACCGATCTGTGCAGGATGGACTGTTGGGGTGGTCTTGTAAGACCCTTCAATTGCTTAACTGACTTTCCACTTGTGAGTTGTTGACACCTAATTAAAGGTGCTAAAGGTAAAATTCCATTATAACGAAGTGCCAGGGACCTAAAAAATATTTTGTTGTAACGAATATTTCGTTGTAATGAGATTCTGTATTTGTCGCTGTAGTGCTTTCTTCAACTTGAATCCAGGCATTTGCAATCATTTCATTAGCTTCTTTCACGTTACTTTTAATCTCCTCCTGCCTACAAGTTTTGCTGACGAGAATTTTTCTCAGCATTTCCTTGCGATAATACACTTTCAGGGTACGAATGACGCCCAAATCCAATGGCTGAAGTGCTGCCATGCAATTGGGTGGGAGGTATTTAAAATAAACATTATCTAAATGTGGAAGCATGTTGTGGGCAGCACAGTTATCAGTCAGGAGCCGAATCATTATTTCTTCTTCATATTGTGAGGTTTCTGAACTCTTTTGAGACCCCCCCACTCCCCACCCAACGGGAACGACACGCTGAAATGCGTCCTGAAGCGCGATTGTAGCGTCAGTGGAAGATTGTTTGTCAGTTGCTGAGGCAGGGCAATAGGAGGCTCACATCGCTGCAGTGAAGCGCCACAGAAGCGAATCCTAAAAGATCGGGGTTGCGCTATAAGTCCCTGTCTTGCACCCCAAAACACGAGGCTTAGTCTCAGTACTTTATTCAGCATGAAATAGGAACGACACAGTTATTTATTGTAGCGTGATCTGCCACTCTGCTATACACTGACACAGCAGTCAGGCAGGATTGTGGCCAGGTCAGTGATCAAGTAATCCTGTTATCTGCATTTACAATGTCTGCGCTCCTAACCTTGCATCACCCATCGAGATCTTTTCTGTTTACTTTGGCGGAGAGACGCAGCATATCTGTGAGCCTACTATTGCCCGGTACAGACGTGGTGATTGCACTTCGGGACGCACTTCGGCGTGTTGTCCAGTTGAGAGGTCCCAAGAGAGTTTAAGCAACACTGAACCACATAAAAATGGCTTTTTCGACGTCTTCAAATGCAGTAGTTCACATATGTTTGCAACCTGAGTTTTTTCCACTTTTTTTGCTCTGTCTTTCAAGAAAGTTGACAGTGTCGATGGTGAAATTCTGAATTCACTGGCGACGTCTTTTTTCTTTTTGCAGCAATCGAGAGCTGCAAAAAATTAGTTTTTTTTTCCAATATGAACTGTTATCGTTTTTTCGTGTCTGCTGTTTCTATAGGAGGGTGACAATGAGTTAAATTCCAATGGATGTTTTTCAAATGTTGACGAGTGATAAGGAAAAGGTATCACTGAAAACACAGCAAAAAATTAAAAAAAAAAACAGTATGATGAAAGTTCAAAGAAAGAAAAAAAATTACAGTGTTTCTGTTTGGGGATCGTTGTGCACAACTGAGCTGTGACCACCGAACTAACTGCTCTGTGGATGATTCATTCAGGCATTTCAAGGTCTTTTGTTCACTTCGTTGTAATGAAAGTATCTGCTGAATGTACTTCATAGTAAAGAGATTTCTATAGACTCGTGTCATAACTGGTTCAGGTCATATCTAACTTTTCAGTGACTTTAAATTCCTCTTTTTCGTCTACTGCCCCTCTTAAATGCAGTGTTCCTCAGGGATCCATTTTGGGTCGCATCTTATCTCTATATATAACCTTCACTTGGATCTTGATCTTTGTTTGTCCGCGAATGAATTAGAAGAAGAAGCACTAGATGGCAGTAGAGAGACAGCTAAAACATAGGCATTGCATTACAAATCTCCTCCAGGCTTTACTATTAAAGACTGTAGTACTCCAGTCAAACCTCAAAACACAGACATTCAAACTAAACAAATTGTTGAGCTTTAAATTAACTAAAGAGATCTTCATTTAGATCTTGATCTTTGTTTGTCCGCGAATTCCAAGCATGTGTAGACCACCTTCCAGTTTAGTACGTTGTTGTTACTCACGGATGTCAACAATGTGCCGGAATAACGAAAGGGGTGGTGGACAGTGTTACGCTGGTTAGCTCCTGAGGCCTGGTTAGAGAATGAGATTGCCGAAGATAAAAGGTACGTGCCTATGTAACATATGAATGACAGAAAGACAGTGGGTAAAATGACAACGTAACAGCACGTTCCGGAAATTATTATTGTTACGTTGTAGTCGGCGAGTGCTGCGCGTCTCACAGTTGTACCTTGCCTTGCTCACATGTCAGTGAAGTGGTCCCTATTTATGCTTTAAAGAGCCTGGATACCTATGTTTCCCCCTTTTATTACCATTGCTCCGTGTATATTGCCTTACTCTTTGGATTGCCACAAACTAACCTACGAGATTAGAGAAAGGTTGAGAAGAGATTGTGAGAGGAAACAACAACGTCGTGAAAATGAGATGGACTGTGAACGGACAGAAGCAGAAATGCTCCTACACCACCACATAATTACTATTCGGACAGTGATTCCAAGTAGGACGTTCCTATCGAATCAATGTCCAAGGGTGTTCTTTTGTAATTTTGTTTCCCTTACAAAAAATCATAATGCAGCTGCATTTAAACAGGGAGCCCTTCACAGACAACTTTAACACGTGCAATGTAGTTGGGCGCACATGGCTAGTTCTCTATATACCTTCATCCTATTGGAGCTACTTTTAGGAAATTTAACATTTCTTTTCACTGCTATGCTGATGATACTCAGGTTTATATTCCTGTCTGCAACTCTGCAATGAATCAACTGCACAACTGTCTTTCTGAACTAAGATCCTGGATGGCTAATAATTTTCTTGATCTGAATCAAAATAAAACGGAGGTGCTTATAGTGGGTCCATCAGCTAAAGCCCAAATCGGTCTTGGACTTCTCGGCTGTTTCTGTGTCTTTTGCAAACCTCAAGTCTGCAATCTTGGTGTTATGTTTGACAGTAACCTCTCTTTTGAGAAACTAGTAAATTCCGTAGTTAAGAGTTGCTTTTACCAGCTTCGTCTATTAGGTAAGATTAAGCCTTTTTTATCTTCTAGGGATCTTGAGAATGCTATTCATGCTTTTATTTTTTCTCGTCTCGATTACTGCAACTCGCTGTATTCTACGATTAAAAAATCCCTGATACGCAGGTTACAGTTGGTCCAGAATGCTGCCGCTCGCTTTCTGGTTGGGGCAAGAAACTCTGATTCTGTTTCTCCAATATTAGCTTCTTTACACTGGCTGCCTGTCAGTTTTCGAATTGATTTTTAAATCTTGTTGCTAGTTTTTAAATCTTTACATGGGTTTGCTCCTGCCTATTTATCTGAATTGTGTGTTTTACACCAGCCATCTAGAGTGCTTAGATCTTCTGGTCAGTTGTCTCTTCTTGTCCCTCGTACCGAGTGTAAAACTAAAGGGGGACAGACAGGGCTTGACAGTTGCTGCTCCTCGCCTGTGGAACTCTTTACCTCATCACGTAAAGGAGTCATCTACAATTGAACTGTTCAAAACGAGATTAAAGACTCATTTCTATTCACTTGCATTCCGTGACCTTCAGTAATACTGATGGCTTCCTCATTGTGATTATGTAACATTACCTCAATTTATTATTTATTTTATTTATGTTCATTTATCCATCCATCCATTTTCCAACCCGCTGAATCCAAACACAGGGTCACGGGGGTCTGCTGGAGCCAATCCCACCCAACACAGGACACAAGGCAGGAAACAATCCCAGGCAGGGTGCCAACCCACCGCAGTTATGTTCATTTATTTTACTTCTATTTATGTTATTCATGTTAATTGTATGTTTTTCTTTTATTCTATTATTGTAAAGCACTTTGGCCACAGCATTCCTATGTTGTTTTAAATGTGCTATATAAATAAATTGACATTGACATCATATGGGGAAACTGTCGGGACCATAAAAATACTTTGTTGTAATGAAAATTTTGTTGTAAAGATATTTGTTATAAAGGAATTTTGCCTGTATATACGATAAAGATGGACTGACGGAAAGTCTGATGAGATTTGTCATTTGATAACGACTATCCAGTTGTTCATTCTGCAAACCCAGAAGTTTATCCATACTGATCAATACTGAAAAGTACAACATAAAATAAACTTTGGTCGTGTGGTGAAGTGAGTAGGGGGTCTGTGGCAGTGTGCGAGTTTTTAAAATAAAAGCACTAAGTCTCAGTTGCAGGGCTGGGCAATGGCTGGGTGGTCAGTAAGGAGGCAAGCTGATTGCTTGATTGATCGGCACTTCATGGGTTGTAAATAGAATACCAAAAGCACAGAGTGGGAGCCTGAGGGAAGTGGGGGAAAGAAAAGAGAGAACGAGACAGAAAAAGAGTGGAGGGCTAAATCAAGGAAAGGAAGTGGCAGGGTTGTGGTAGAACGGGTGCTGCCGAAAGGAGACAAGTAGCTGGGGACGATGCCCCGGGTGGAGCGAGCAGATGACACTAATAGCATAAGTGCCACTCCAAGGGTGCAGAAGCAGACACCCAACTCTGAGAAGTCCCACAGAACACTGAGTGACAGTGGCAGAAGAAAGGAGCAGAGCTCAGGGGGTTGCCAAGGAGGCCAGCCTGGAGGGCACGAATCAGCTAAAGGGTTGACTACACTTGTCGGAGGACATCTCCTCTCGCTGAGGGGACTGTAATGGGTGAACATAAGGGATGAGGGTTTGTAAAGGGGGCATAGAGTTTTGTGAATGGTTTTAAGGGACATATCCTGACTGAGATTTTTATCTTTGCTTTATGCCGTGTGGAATATTTTTTGGATTATTTATTTATCGGATTTTAACCCCCACAAAAAATACTGCATCTATTACGGGGGACTTATTTACTTATTTATTTACAGACAATCCCTGCACTGCACTTTTGATTTGGATCACTTTGTTGGAAACAAAAAGCCCTGTGCCCTTTGCCCCATCTCTTACTGTTCTGTATCCCATTGCAAGTCTATCAATGTCCCGGGTTCAAGGACGTTATACCAGCTGTCGGGCAACCCGGGCATCACAGGGTTATGGGTTATTTGAGGTGTTGAATGACTGATGGAGCTATTCATTGACTGATTTATTGATTAGCTGGATGATCGATTGTATTGTTTGATTGTCCTTTCCTCCAGTTAATGGCTATTAGAAGCTGATGCTCACTCAACTGGCAGCAACAGAAAAGATGCAAACTGTGCAAGGTGCTACTCATATATAAAATAAAACTCTGATTAACCGGTTATTTGATGTGTTGATTGATTGAGTGAGTGATCAACTGTTTGATTTATAGTTCTTCCATCCATTTTCTTACTTGCATACTGTAGCTAGTTAATGGCTTTAAGAAGCTGGCGCTTAGTGATTGATGGTGACAGAATTTTGATTTTTCTTTTCGCCTTCTATAAACCTATCTTTCAACATAATGAGAGCAACATATTATTTAAAAAAAAAATGTTCCATGCAAAATTCATCTTTCAGTCTCTATAAAGAAATCCACCTGGGCTGTGTATTGTAAATTTGTTTACTTGGTCTCTATGGAAACCTCCAGACGTATCCGTCTGTGCTAAACGAGGTGGCGGCTGCT
Source organism: Polypterus bichir lapradei (assembly GCA_026402145.1). NCBI lineage: Eukaryota > Metazoa > Chordata > Cladistia > Polypteriformes > Polypteridae > Polypterus > Polypterus bichir. The sequence continues at coordinate 10,513,876 of JANRMT010062816.1, read as the reverse complement.
GCTGAAGGCGCCGGATTGTTGTCTATTTGCCAATTAAAAAAAGCTGGAAAAAAAACATATATGAAGAGGGATGAACAAATGATCTGCGTCTAAGCTGACGGTTATCCCGAAATGCCTAAAGCAGCCACGTCACACGTTGTTTTTGCTTTTATATTAGGCGCAGCACCCCACACTTTACCAGCACCCTTGATATGAGGCAGTAAGATGATTCTATAACCTTAGTGACTTGAACTTATAGAATCCGTTGTAGGAAAAAATTAATGTTCAGACCGATTGTCCCACAGATTAGCAGTGGGGAAATGCTTGCCTTTTGTTATTATCTATGGGGTAAATCATCTAGTCACCTTTTTTTTTTTTTTTTTTTGGAAACACTTCTTCCATTTCAAAATCATGAGAAGCTTCAGCTAATTTCTGAAGCCTAAGGTATTAGGCAGGAATGAACCCTGGATGAGACAGCGGTCTATTAAAGGGTGTTACTTTAGGATTGCATGGTACTGCAAAAATACTGAACACCCCAGATTTAAAAGCAGTGCAGTACCAGCATTTTGGTGGACATCAATTTTCCTCCCCTTCACTAGACACCCTCTATTGTAGCTGTATAAAAACGTCTGTTTCATACATTTCACAAAATGAAACTCCACGCTTCAGTGTGATGGGGTAATATTTTCTTCTCCTGGTAAATCATGGGGGGCCTGCTCCGTTACTTCAATGTGATTTTGATTTCACGTCAGCTCTCCTCCACATTGCTACATAAGGGATGATTGCTGCGATGCGATCAGGACATCATGGGACAACCCCCTCTCTTATTGCTTCGATGTGATCTCGATTTTATGGTTCAAGCTTAAAGAGAAATGTGGTGCGTAGCATGTCGCAAACAGTTGTCAGGTGAGAAATTGGGCAGCACAGCAGGGAGGCTGGAGTAGGTTTTGGAGTTAACTGTGATTTGCTTTGGAACCATTTTGGTATCCTTTAGAGATAAGGTGAGAAGCGTAGACACACGGGAGAGGCTAGGGGCAGAGCCACTGACCTTCCGCGTCAACAGGAGCCAATTGAGGTGATTCAAGAATCTCATATGGACGCGTCCTGGGGGCCTCTCTGTGGAGGATTTATGGGGACGACCAGCTGGGTGGAGACCCTCGGGATGACCCTGGGCTCAATGGGAGGATTATATCTCCAAGGTGGCCTTGGAACACCTTGGGACCCCACAGTATGATGAGTTAGCAAGTGTGGCTGGGGAAAGGGACATGTGGGTCTCATTGCTAAGACTGTTGCCTCTGTGATCCAGCTTTGGATAAGCAGTGGAAGATAAAATGAAAAATGAATGAAATTACCATTTTGATACTGGTATTGGAGGTCCAAAACCTGGAATTGATACCGGAGTCAAAATTTTAGTACTGATCCAACGCTTAGAGTACCCACACCAGACCCTTACTCATAAATGTCACAAAAGATCTTAAATTGCATGTTTCTGCCAGAGTTTCATCATTGGCGTATGTGTATGCTCTGCTATTAGGGTTAATTCTGACTGATCATTTGTCATATTTTTAAGAAATTTCAATTATGTTTGTTTATTATTTATGTATTCTTTGTTAGTTTATATATGTTCCTTGCATTCACATCACACCTGAGTGACCACCCTCCACTTTTACCTTCATGTGGATGGGAGGAAGCCCCTCAGGCAGTCATTGGGAGTTTTCTGGAGATTATCAGTGTTGATGAACATAATTCACCAAAGCATTTTTCACATACAATTTTCAGGGTTCACAGGCGACCTTGTTTGCCAAGTTGTTTCCTGACTATTCGCCTTGCGGCTCTTTTTTTTTTCCCAGCGTCCCATGATGCTTTGAAAGACCAGCTTGACTTTACAGATTTGAAAGACCAGCTTGACGTTACAGCTGTAGCTCTGTCAGTGTTGCCTGGGGCAGCCCTTCCCCGAACTATATAACTCTATAGTGGGTGGTGGAATGCCAGATCACCCGCTAAACCAGACTGAATTCTTCTTTCGCTTAGGATTTAATAAGAACTGCTTTAATTGTATGCTAAAAATTAGCAGAAAACTTGTGAATACATTTGAACACAAAACACACATGCAAATTCAAATTGGAAACGTGTTGGTCATGTCTGAAATGTAAT
>JANRMT010062816.1:10494468-10506085 GCA_026402145.1 Polypterus bichir lapradei | reverse complement strand
CCTATGCTGACCCTGATAGACTCCAGCAGACCCCCATGACCTTATTCGGCGTGGGTTTCCTCCAGCTGTTCTGGTTTCCTGTGACAGACATACAGGTTAGGTGAACTGGCAATCCTAAACTGGCCACAGTATGTGGTTAGGGTATGTGTGTGTTTAGCCTGCGATGGCCTGGCACCTTCTCCAGGATTTGTTCCTGCCTTACACCCTTTGCTGACTGGGATAGACTCCAGCAGACCCCCACAATCCTGTTCTGCATGGGTGTCCTCCAGCTGCTCTGGTTTCCTCCCACAGACATACAGGTTAGGTGAACTGGCAATACTAAATTGGCCATAGCATGTGGTTGGGGTGTGTGTGTGTTTACCCTGCGATAACCTGACAGCCTGGCACCCACTCCAGTATGTATCCTGCCTTACATCCTATGCTGATCCTGATAGACTCCAGCAGACCCCCATGACCTTATTCTGTGTGGGCTTCCTCTAACAGACATACAGGTTAGGTGAACTGGCAATCCTGAACTGGCCGTAGTATGTGGTTAGGGTGTGTGTGTGTGTGTTTACCCTGCGATGACCTGGCACTTTCCCCAGGATTTGTTCCTGCCTTACACCCTTTGCTGACTGAGATAGACTCCAGCAGACCCCCATGACCTTATTCTGCGTAGGTTTCCTCCAGCTGTTCCGGTTTCCTTCTGACAGACATACAGGTTAGGTGAACTGGCAATCCTAAATTTGTATGTAGTATGTGGTTGGGGTGTATGTGTGTGTCTGTGTGTATGTTTATCTTGCAATTGCCTGGTGCCCTGTCCAGGGTTGGTTCCTGCCTTATGCCCTACACTGGTGGTAATGCTGCTATACCTCACAGTAAGGAGACCAGGGTTCACATCCCGCGTCATCCCTGTGTGGAGTTTGTATGTTCTTCTCATGTCTGATTTTCCTTCTGGTGTTCCGGTTTCCTCTCACAGTCCAGAGACATACTGGTAAAGTGAACTGGCAATCCTAAATTTGCCTTAGTATGTGGTTGGTGTGTGTGTTCATCCTGTGATGGCCTAGTGCCCTGTCCAGGATTTGTTTCTGCCTTACACCCTATGCTGGCTGGGATAGGCTGCAGCAGACCCCCGTGACCCTGTTCTGCGTGGGTTTCTTCCAGCTGATTGGGTTTCTTCCTACAGTCCACAGACATAAAGTTTCAGTGAATCAGCAATCCTAAATTGGCCGTAGTATGTGGCTGGTGTGTGTGTGTTCACACTACAATGGGCTGGTGTCCTGTCAATGGTTTCTTCCTGGCTTATGCCCTGTGCTGGCTGGGATAGACTCCAGCAGACCCCCATGACCTTATTCTGTGTGGGTTTCCTCCAGCTGTTCTGGTTTCCTCTGACAGACATACAGGTTAAGTGAAATGGCAATCCTAAATTGGCCGTAGTATGTGGTTGGGGTGTGTGTGTATTCACCCTGCGATGGCCTGGTGTCCTGTCCAGGACATATTGTTTTATGAAATCTTTTGTCCAAAGTCCAAACCTCAGTTAAATAACGGGTAGATACAGCAACTAATTTGCATTATAATGTGAATTTACTGCTCCCTAAAATAATTTTGGACACAAAAAAAAAAGAAAACATTAAAATGGTGAAGAATGACCCGTGCCAACGGGCACATTGCTACATTATAATGGATTTCATATTTTTCTTATTACTCAGGCATTCTCAGAGGAAATAAATTGTCTCGAAGCAGTAAAAAAAAAAAAAAAAAAACGCTGCCAGGATAATTACGATGCTCTCTTTACCAGGCAGGCACCTCCCAGATGAATGATTTGTTAGCCACTCTTGGACAACAGTTGCGTTTGAGGAACCTCATTTTCAGGTACACACTCAGATTGGCACAGATAATGGCACTTTTTACGCGAGTACTGCTGTCGTTAAATTTGAAATGTATCGAGTGCTGGCAACATCGAGGACAACGGCCCTCTTACTGAAATCAGCCAACTTTAACATCGTTCCTTCATTAGTATCTAGCATCCTGAAGGTTGTGAATCTCACAAACGGGAGCGACAGGAAGAGAAATGGCACATGCTAACCAGCGTGTTTAAGTAATATTACAGTGGGTGATTAGAACCGGAGCTGAAAGTACTAAAAAGCCCCTTAGTCATACAATTTAATCTGGAACTCAAGATGCTTTAGAGTGCTGAATTCAAACACACTTGTCAATTTGAGATGTTTTTCATTTATATGTTAATGCTTACCAATTTCACTCAGTGCATTCAAAGGGCTACATTCTTGACTTTTTTTTTTTTTTTTTTTAAGTGCACTCTGTTTCCTAAATCTGATGTGCTGTACGCAGCTCAGGCTCTAGGGATTTCGTGACTCCCTCTGGTTTACATAATACGCTATTCACAGGTGAGATCTTTACGCTAAAAAGGAAAAATATTTTCCTTTCTGTAAAGAGCTAAGAAGTAGCACAAAACACACAAACATACACGGGAAATGTGACGTTAGCTTTAATCAAATAATCGGATGATCTGCTCCGAGATCAACTTGACGCTCAGGTTGAGCATCTTATCTGATCACTCAGATTCACTCTTGCAATGGAGAGAAGTTGAATGTTATTGGATTAGATGGCTTCAAATGATAACAGGGCACGATCCATCCAAGCATCCATCCACCAAACACTTTGTTGTTAAACCTTCTCCATCCATCCCTCTATATTTTACTGCCTGTCCATCCTTCCATACATTCGTCCATCTGCTCACCCAGCATCCACCTAGTATTATTTCAGCTGTCCATCAATCCACCTGCCAAAGCATGCATCCATTTCCTCAAACGATACAGTGCACAATTGTGGAACCCGGGGCCCATACAGCCCCCTTAACCCCGACGCAGTCTGGCAGACACAAATACTGTCCGGCACACACGTATTCTTCCATGTGTTCCACGTTTATTTCTTTTCGCTCCCCACTACAGAGAACAGTACAATAAAGCAAAAGAAACCAAACACAGTCCTTTCTTCTATCTCTTTCTCTGCCACCTCCATTCCAATCCTGGCAATCTTCATCCACCTCTTCCCGACTCTTGCTCCCAAAGTAGTGTCAGCTGGCCCCTTTAATAGGGAACCCCGAAGTGCTCCAGGTGCTCCCAGATCCGGAAGTGCTGCAACCCAGGGCTCAGAAACTGTCCAGGAGTCTCCTGGTAGTGTCCACGGGCCCCAGCAGGGGTTGAGCTTCTAAGCTCCAAACCCATGGCCTGCTGTGAGCCAGAAGGGGTTGCTCTCTTGTGTTCTGGGGGAGGTATTGCCCTGAATATGCCCTCTCCTCGTCCTTCCATCACAGGGCCCCAGCCATCCACCACACAATCCATCCATCAGCTTAATCATCTATATCTGCCTGTCCATCCATCCACCATCCATTAAGCACTTTATTATTAAACCTTCTCCATCCATCCCTCCATATTTTACTGTCCAATCATCCTTCCATACATTCGTCCGTCTACTCACCCAGCATCTACTTATTCTTTTTTTGGTCCCTAGCTGTCGTCCTCAGAGTCAATATGCTGCTGTAGGGGCCAATGGATCTCGGATTTTGGACACAAGTCACTTTCCATGCCAGGCGGTCCTTGGCAATGTCTCTGGCTTCGTTGAAGTTGAGTATTGACTTCTTCAGGACTTCCTTGACTTGTTTTCTTGGGAGCTGTATGTTGGATTTTCCAATGGCTGTATTTTTGCCCCCAGAGGAATTTGTGTGTTAGACAGCTGCCACTCACGCAACACAAGTGACCAAACCATCATAAGTGACTTTGTTGGATTTGCTCTTCAATGGTTGGCTGGCATCTACAGTTCTGCTGAATTACTATGTTTCGGATGCCATTACGAATTGAGACTAGGATTTGACATAGGCATCACATCATGGGAGACTTCCGGTTTGACCAGGTCAGATCTGAGCAGTGTTCATGTTTCTGATGCGCATCACAGGATAAGTAGGATAAGAGTCTGGAAGAGGCAAACTTTGGTCATCGTCGAGATGTTCATCCATTTCCACAGGCACCATTTGAGACAGGCAAACGCTGGAGTTGCTTGTCCAATCCGGCTGTGGATTTCTGTTGTGGAGGCCACCTTCATTTCTTGAACTAGCAAAACCTAGGTATTTGAATTCATTAACCTGTTGAAGTTGGGGTCCATCCAAGTGGACAGTGGCTGGTGACCCATCCGTTGTGAGTACCTTTGTCTTGTCTGTGTTGATTTTCAGGCCATACCTATCATTACTCCAGCTTTCCATCAGTCCACCTGCCAAAGCATTCATTCATTTCTTCAAACGATACACTGCACAATCCAACCTTCAGCTTAATCATCTGTCTGCCTGTCCACTCATCCTCCATTCCATTAAATAATCTATTATTAAACCTTCCATCCCTCTATATTCTACAGTCCATCCATCCTTCTATTCATTCATCTCTCTGATCACCCAGCCTCCACCTATCATTGCTTCACCTGCCAATGCATTCATCCATTTTTCATTAGAACATTAGAGCAATCTGGACGAGAACAGGCCATTCAGCCCAGCAAAGCTCGCCAGTCCTATCCACTTATCTCTTCCAAAAAAACATCAAGTCCAGTTTTGAAAGTCCCTAAAGTCTTACTGTCTACCACACTACTTGGTCGCTTATTCCAAGTGTTTATCGTTCTTTGTGGAAAGAAAAACTTCCAAATGTTTGTACAAAATTTCCCCTTAACAAGTTTCTAACTGTGTCCCCGTGTTCTTGATGAACTCATTTTAAAGTCACTGCCTCGATCCACTGCACTAAATCACTTCATAATTTTAAACACTTCAATCAGGTCTCCTCTTAAACTCTTTTTGCTTAAACTGTAAAGGCTCAGCTCTTTTAATATTTCCTCATAATTCAACCCCTGTAGCCCTGGAATCAGCCTTGTCGCTCTTCTCTGGACCTTTTCTAATGCTGCTATGTCCTTTTTGTAGCCTGGAGACCAAAACTGCACCCAGTACTCCAGATGAGGCCTCACTAGTGAGTTATAAAGCTTGAGCAGAACCTCCTTTGACTTGTACTCCACACATCAAGGCGCTATATAACCTGACATTTTGTCAGCCTTCTTAATGGCTTCTGAGCACTGTCGGGAAGTCCACTACGACTCCTAAATCCTTCTCATAAGGTGGACTCTCTGCCCATTGTGAATTCAAACCTAACATTTTTACTTTCTATGTGTAATTCATTACGTTAACTGACATTAAATTTCATCTGCCACAAATCTGTTCGAGCCTGCCTGCTATCCAAGTCCTTCTGTGATGATATAATGAATTCCAAATTATCTGCTAATTCTCCTATCTTGGTATCATCTGCTGACTTAACCAGCTTGTTACTTATATTCCTATCTAAATTATTTGTAAATATTAAAAATAGCAGCGACCCGAGCACTGACCCCTGTGAAACACGACTCTTAACATTGGCCAATTCTGATGAGGTTCCCCACACCATCACATATTCACAAACTACTGGAGCTTTAACTTTAATCTTGGGGGGTAACAGAGGTCTGCATATTTTTGAGTGTATAAATAAATGACTGTGTGCAGCTGTACAGGGAATGTATAATGGCTGTGTTAGCGGCAGAAGTGGAAAAGTCCAGAAATACCTTACTAATGAGGGCTAAATGTATTCAAGCGATGTTACAGATAATTATTAGTATTAGGGAAAAAAAAACATAACAAAACAAAAAGAATGGATGGATTACAGCACTGCTGTCTAATATTTTTGTAGAATACCGTAGGGCACCATTTGACGGATACCAAGCTCTGATGCATCTTGTGTAGCTCCTGGCCATTTCTCAACAATGTTCCTTATAATGAGTCTGCTGTCACAGATGATTTGCACATTCAGGAAAATAAATCCTTTTCCATAAACGTAGAATCGAGTCTCATCAATGGGGGACTTAACCCTAATTCATGCGTCATCAACAAAACAAATCATATAATATTTGGAAATCCATAAGTTGGACGCAATGAAACTGCCATTGTTAAATTGGCTCTTATAGTGCTAAAGTTATTCTTAAAAGTATATACATGGAAATAGCTGTCCAAAGTGTTCATTTAATACTAATTATTTCACTGTGCACAAAAACCTTCTTTGGCTTCTCTGCGGGATGTGTTATACACCGTTGTAAAAAGTTGCTAGAGTTTGATGATGGTTAGAGGCACAGAAAACAGATGCGAGTAGAAAGTCCTCTTGGCAGTTTATTATTGAAGCTACATGTCCACCTTACAGCACAAAAAAAATTCTCTCTACTCCATTTTCAATCTCCTCTACTCACCCAACACAATACAGAAAATTTCACATTTCAGGTAACTCTGGCTGCAACCATAAGACACAAGTTCTAATGATTAATTACATACAAACAATGGTTTCCTAGACACTCAAAGTGCTTTACACAGACATTGTGGGACCACTTTGGCCCCCTCCAATGAGTAGCACTAAACCAGGATGTTTCGACGGCACCCAATTGTCATGCACCAATAAGCTCACCACACATTAACCATTAGGTGGCGAAGGGGTGAGAGAGTTAGCCAGCCATTTAGAGCCAGCAGATGATTTGGAGGGCAGAATGAAAGGGTCTATGGTGGGTGGGAGAGAATAAAAGGAACCATCAAGGTGTATCACAGCCTTTTGTAAATGAAGTGTTTTGGAAGCAGTACACAATAAAAAGAAATATAAAGCATTAGTCTTATAATTAGCATGAAGAGACTGCTGAATGGGTTATGTAAAAGAGACAGAGTGTCCTAGCCTAAGTGGCATAAGAAACTGGCCGATGTCGTGTGCCCATGAAGCCCTGACAGTTGTCAAGTCACACATTTTTCCATAATAAGAAAAAGAGTTGAACTTAAGAGATATTGAAGGACAAGAATGTAGTGGAAATTAGACTTTTATTTGGGTAGGTTTATTTGGGTGCGTAAGCCACTGAACCAATCAGAGAAATGCAAGCTAGTTTGCCAGTAATTCAGCACTGTTATGCAAATGCAGTTATCTATAAGAATGACTCTTTGTTCTGTGGCTATTTGCTGATAACCTCTGCCCAGGGCACTGTCCCTTAGTAAGGGGGTCCTCCTTCTTCATGACGAGAAGTTAAATATGCATGAACATGTTTCCTCCTGCCAGGTTCCTGACTCAAAGAGCTCCTAGTTGAGGACCAATTTCTTTCTGTAATATACAGCGTTGCCTTGTACTTCGAAAAATTCTAACTTTGAACAGTGCTTATGTTCGAATTGGGAGTGTGGTGAAAAAAATGCAACAACAGATGGCACTTACACAGTGAGGGTAAGCATCATCTATTGTGTACCCAACTCCTTTCTCGCTCTCCCTGTGAAAGCATCTCTTGCATTACACTTGTGTGTTTTTTTTTACACATATACATACATGCATATATATTGTCACACACGCGCGCGCGTAAGAAGCAGCCAACAAGTCCTAAGGTGAGTGATATTTTGCGAGATAAGGGGTTGATTATAGGTACTAATGCCTCTCTCTCTCCATCTACAGAAACAAAGAAGAAAAATAATAATTCACTGACCATACTTTCGGGTTCTCTTAACTGGCCACAATCCCACAATCCAATCCATCGATGACATCACTCCACCATAACAGCATCATGTCCGCCCATCTCCGATGACATCACTTCCGGTTCCACCAGAAAAATGGCACTTCGGGCCATCCCAGAAGACATCTCTTCCGGCTCCATCACAAAGACGTCACTTCCGGCCATCCCTGATGATGTCACTTCCGTCTGGTCATTTCCTGTCATGACCATTTCCTGCCACCATTTTCTGCTATACAAACCATTGTACCCAACATGTTTTTGACGAATGTCTCATAGTTTTGATTCTTTTTCCCTCATTTTTTCATATTGTCCATTGGACAATATACAGAGAAATGCCTCAATTATTTTTGAGTATTCCTGCATCCTTTTTTCTTATTACACTATACATATATGGTACATACATACATATCTTCTTATATAATTTAGCTGTCCGTTTGTCTGTCCAGGATTTAAAATCTCCTGTAGCTCACAAACCGTTTGAGCTATTGACCTGAAATTTGGTAGACATATACTACGTGACCTTTACTGTCCTCTTTCGGGGTGATGATTGACCTCCAAGGTTATTCCTCTTTTTATTTTATTTTATTGTAGAATCAACTCTCTGCAGCTGCCAGCAGGGCAGCCGTGTGATGCATGTGTATGGGTGCCGTTCTCATCCCTACCAACTTCGCTGTCACTTCCCCTTCCTCTTCATATCTTAAATCATTCTTGAGGCAGATTGAAGACTTATGTGCCAGCATAAGTGAAAAATTAAGGAAAACGTAGCAAGTAACTGCAACACAAACACTGACTTAATCCGTTTTAATGTGAAAAGATGCCAACAAAAGAAGAGAAGAAGCGGGCTGCTAGTGTGGAGAAAAGAAGAGCTGCTCAGGAAGAAGCAAGCATATCAACCTCTGAGCAAACGAGTGATAAACGTACAGAGAAAGAGGATGAAAACTAGGAATGCTGAAGTCAAGCGTATTCACGGCACGTTATTGTGCAGTGCACCATTACTGGTATATATACAGTACAGGCCAAAAGTTTGGCCACACCTCCTCATTCAATGTGTTTTCTTTATTTTCATGACCATTCACAGCACTCCATCACTCTCCTTCTTGGTCAAATAGCCCTTACACAGCCTGGAGGTGTGTTTGGGGTCATTGTCCTGTTGAAAAATAAATGATCGTCCAACTAACCTGACTTCTGCACAACACAACCCCATTGATAAAGCAAGAAATTCCACTAAATAACCCTGATAAGGCACACCTGTGAAGTGAAAACCATTTCAGGTGACTACCTGTTGAAGCTCATCGAGAGAATGCCAAGAGTGTGCAAAGCAGTAATCAGAGCAAAGGGTGGCTATTTTGAAGAAACTAGAATATAAAACATGTTTTCAGTTATTTCACTTTTTTTTGTTAAGTACTTAACTCCACATGTGTTCATTCATAGTTTTGATGCCTTCAGTCATGAAAATAAAGAAAACACATTGAATGAGGAGGTGTGTCCAAACTTTTGGCCTGTACTGTATATAATCATTATCTATTAACCTTGGCATCCAAGAAGAGTGTGGAAGCAATAAAGCCTAAGAGGAAGGTTGCAGTATCGACAATTGAGGTGAAAAAGGAACTTATCGTGAAGCGTGTTTATGGAAGGCGACAGTAAACTTTCTCTTCCTCTCCACCAGCCACATGGCACATCAGCACTCCTCACTAAAGTACAGTAAATGCAATTTTCATTTTGTTATACAGGATCTACGTATTTTATTTATTGTTTCCGTGTTTTAATTCATCATTTAGGTCATTTCGTTGTGTTATTTTACTTTAAATTATGCTGTTTAAGTTTATCGAAATGAGTATTGTTTAGGGTCTGGGAACAGATTATTTCACTTTCCATTATTTCTAATGGCGAAAACTGATCCTGACTTCGAAACTTTCAGAGTTCAAATGGTCTCCTGCAATGAATTAAATTTTAAGCATGAGGTACCATTGCATTTCCAATTTATTTATTCCACATGGCCAATTTAGCCAGGGCATTGGGAAATACCCTACTCTTTATGAAACAGGACCAAGGATATTTTAATGACCACAGAGAGTCAGGACCTCAGTTTCGCATTTCATCTGAAGAACATTGCCGATTTATACAGTACAGTGTCCCCATCACTGTACTGGGGTATGGGGATCCACACACAGACCAACAGGGTAAGCACTTACTGTACTGCTGCTTCACCAACACCTAACCCACAAATGATGCTCAGGACAATAGCCATGCTAATTGACCAAATAATCCAGCCAGGAACTTCTATGTAGAGACAACACTTGCCTAGAGGAAGTGGAAGGAAAAGAATGCAAAAAGATGGAGAATTATGTTTTGCTAAAAAAACCCCATGAGGTTCCATTATAAATTACAGGTTATTTGAACTTGTAACTAGTGTCTGTGAAGTACTGTGGAGGGTTTAAGGTTCCAAGATGCCCCCCAAACTGACCGCAATGGAAATAACTGTGAGGTCCTACACTCCTTTGCTAACACTCAGATCTGCTGATTAAGTTTTTCTGGCGATGCCACCTCTGCATGGCATCAGTTCTCAATCCAGACTCTTTTCATGTGCAGCTCCTGCCTGGTGAAATGAGCTGCTCACCTCCATTTAGAATTCTGACTTTCTCAATGTTTCAAGAAGTCTGTTTTGTTATAAGTTTGTCAGATTAGTGTCAGCAACCTTGACAATGGGAAGGAAAATAACAGGAATGCATAAGCAAGTGCCAGTCATGACACTTAACAAGAAATAGCAACCAAATGAATAAGCAGCATACCGTCCTGTGCAGAAGTAAGTACACCTCATAGAAATTGGTTGACTTATTCTTATGTTTTATTTGGTGAATTTCTCTCTAACTGATGACCCACTATAGAATGACCAGAAGAGGGTGCAGGCAGCCAGTTGGCCGAGGTCTTCAGGGCCATTTTAATCTACTCTGTTGTAAACTGGCCATCATTTAACAATTAGTTAATGGACAGATATTGTTGATTCCATTTATGAATACCATATATGCTCACATATAAGTCAGGTCTTGAAACCCGAAAAATTGATCATAAAATCAGACCCCGACTTATACGCCCGTTCAAGAATATTACATTTAATTTTACTTTTTTTTTTTTTACATCTTCTTGCCTCCTCCAATCTCGCACCAGTTTCTCAGACGCATCAAATTTTGTTGCAGCAGCGTAGTTACCAATTTCTTTCACTACTTCATCAATGTTTAAATTAAAACCAGCTACATATTTTCTTCGGATTGAATGCGCCATCTTAGATAAGGGATGCTCTTACGATAAAGATGTATGAGGGTGCGAGATACAAAAAACACAAAACGGTGCAAACGTTGCTTCGGAATAGTTTAGGTCACGTAGACACAATAGAGAGAGAGAGAGAGGTCAGGAATACACGCTGATACAGCGCATTGCCACACCCACAAAGACAAAAAAGGCAGGTGGGCGTTAGCATATCATAACCAATAGCGTGAGCTTTCTGCATTCGATTTATACGACCAACATTATAAAATACCAGAAATTGTACTGCAAAATGAAGTCCCGACTTATCCGCAGGAGAACTTATCCATGAATATATATGGTAATCACTTTCTACCTTGTTCTCTGTGTGTTTTAACAAACCTTTATTTCTGTGTACCAGTACTGTACTTAGTATAATCTATACTTCCATTTTGACTGAGAATTAGTCTCAGCACTCTGCGTCTAAACTCAATGAAGAGCGCTGTACCAAAAATAATTTGCATTGTATTGTGCTGTATGCCTTGTAATCGGAAAAGAATCAATTTGAGATGTTTCTGATGGGCCTAAATGATAAACTTATTTTAGGATCTCTAATCCTCTGCTCTCTATGCTTTGCAAGCCCACATTTGCCACTGGAGTCCAAGCACTCACTTAACTTACTTATCTAACCTCCTACATCCAATTCAGAGGTAAGCAGGGCTAGAGCCTATCCTGACAGCACTACATGTGACTAGATAGATAGATAGATAGATAGATAGATAGATAGATAGATAGATAG
>JANRMT010062816.1:10474132-10493653 GCA_026402145.1 Polypterus bichir lapradei | reverse complement strand
GATAGATAGATAGATAGATAGATAGATAGATAGATAGATAGATAGATAGATAGATAGATAGATAGATAGATAGATAGTGCTTTAAACAGCACATAATAAGTGCGAGCAGCTGTCTGCAGTAGCATGTTCCTAAAGAGCACATAATAAACACCACCCTTATAAAATAAGACAAAGGTAAATCAGCATGAAATTGCAATGCCTGCAAAGGGTTTGTATGTTTATATGAAGTGATTGGCAGATAACATGTAGCCAAGGGACAGAAAAGGGGTCATAAACCAAGAGACCAAACAGCACTGCAACCAAACCCAAACATGAGACAAAAAACAGAATCAAAGATTCAAAGACAAAAGTTGAAAACCAAGAGAGCAATCAAATAAGCCCAAAAATTCTTTTTGCATTCTTTATGAAATGAAAGATTTTTCTAATCCAAATTCGAAACATGGCAACATGATGACCCTTTATCCCGTCATGCAATTGGCAAGGTGTCACAATCTCCAAGGACTCGCCTACTAGAAACATAGGTTATCGGTCTTAATGACAGAAGACAAGATGACTCCACATTATACACGTTGCGAGCTGGGGGGGCTGTTCGCACCTCTACAGGTTAAAGACGACGCTGGAAGACTACCTTCACATTGCTCCCTTGCTTGCTGGGCTTACCTGCGGCTGATCTACCACGTGGTACTTCACAGACTTAAAAGTCCAATCAGCACCTGTCAGTTTTTTATTGTTTCTTTGCTTTTCTCTCTCTCAGACCTTCCCAGTTTCTGACGCGCACTCCTTTGAAGAGGAAGATATGTTTGCATTCTTTTAAATTGTGAGACGGAACTGTCATCTCCGTCTTGTCAAGGAGTTTGTTTAAAGCATTAAAAAAAAAGAGGCATATGTTTGTTTGCAGTGTTTTAATAAAGTTCCTGTCTCTACAACCTCCTGTGTTTCTGTGCAAATCTGTGACCCAAGCGTGACAACGTGATTAAGAAACTGATAGAAAATTAAATTTCTAGGCTTTATTTTTATATGTCTTATTGATTTATATTAATGCATGTGTGTACTTTAAAATGCAGAGCATACGTTGAATCTGTCGAAAGATCCGGTTTTTATTGTATTGTATGTACTATTTAAGGAAAAGAAGATTAAGAGGAGACCCGACTGAAGTGTTTAAAATTATGAAGGGAATTAGTCCAGTGGATCAAGACGGTGACTTTAAAATGAGTTCATCAAGACCACGGGGACACAGTTAGAAACTTGTTAAGGGGAAATTTTGTACAAACATTTGGAAGTTTTTCTTTCCACAAAGAACGATAAACACTTGGAATAAGTGACCAAGTAGTATGGTAGACAGCAGAACTTTGGGGACTTTCAAAACTCGACTTGATGTTAGTTTAGAAGAATTAAGTGGATAGGACTGGTAAACTTTGTTGGGCTGAATGGCCTGTTCTCGCCCAGATTGTTGCAATGCTCTATTCAGGGGACACACCAAAATTTTATTGTACATCTGTGCAAAGACAATAAAAGGCATTCTGTTCTATTCTATTCTAAGTAAACCTATGAACAAATGCCATGATGTGAAACATCTAACTTTTAGGAAGGCACAAAAAATTCCTAAAATGACTAAAATTCCTAGTAGCAGTAAGGCAACACCTTCTACAGAGATAACCACAACCCCACTGTACCACTATAATGGCGGCCAGACATTTAACTCATTAATTTTGGTGTGTGTTGTGATCTTATAGTAATTCTAAATTTAATTTATAATTTCAGGTTGCAGTTATAGAAATTAACAGGACAATTAAATTGAGAGCGCAATCAGTGAACCACCATTTTATCATAAGCAATAAAAACAACAAAAAACAATAAAACAAAGAACAGAGGCAAGAAAAACATTAAAAATTAAAACTCCCATAGAGGGTGTAGTGTAGAAAAAGGCTCTCCTACAAAGGCATGCAGTAATTTTCTTTTTGCAGATTTTTTTTTATATTTTTTATGTTTCATTTGGCAGCTTTTCCGCTCTTCATTAAAATTATAATAGAAAAAGATGGCAAATGATAACAGTAAAAAATAATGAGTACTGTAAGTAAAATAATAAACAAATCACAGCATACAACAACCATAAGCTTGGCTGAGCAGATTTGCTGGCTTGTCAAACCTGTAGTCATTCATTATCCGTTTCTGGCTTGCAATTCTTGGAAAATATTTATTGGATTGTATTAATAAGCAGCCTTTTCCTGACTCTTGAGAGCATTTCATTTAGCAAAAATGAGGAAACTACTTCTGCTGATCGGAAAATTGAAAATTTATATAATGTTGGAGGCTGCTGAGCCAAAGTCATCTGCAGCTCATCCACAAATATTTTCTAACAGTAATTATCATAGATTTGTAACATAACATGACATTCTCAAACCAACCTAATTCACATTAGGGTTGATGGGGTGGGCGGGCAATGTAAGACCCCCCAACTCGGTATAACTGAGGTAACCTGGTAACACAGAGATGCCCACCTCTGAGCTCCAAGGTCCTGGGTTTGACTCCCATACCTGAACACCATCACATTGTCCCCGTGTCTGTGTCATTTTTTTTCCTTTTCAGTTTTTTTGTTCCCCTCATATATCCTAAACTTGGGCCCCTACACCAGTAAAGGGCCCGGGTAGGCCTTTGCCCCCTCTCCAGTTTCCTCAGTGACCCATTGTCGTAGAAATCAAAATGAACCTATAATGCATACATCTACCTCAATATAAATCTCACTTGATTAACTCTCTTAGGGCGGATGTCGACTTTTGTTGACAACAAGGGGTTGAGTGCAGCGGACATCCGGGGCCAATGACAGGTAGACCCTCTTTGCTAGGAGGACTGTTAGACTTGTTGACTTGATATCGAATGCATGAGTAATGGCATCAACATCAGGCGAGAGAGCGAAGCAAATCCGTTCGTATTATGTATTTATTTATTATTTGTTAATTATTGCTGAATCGAACTCTGACTTATCAAACCCCGATTTTTAAAAAAGTGATCTGGAAATCGAAAACGAAAGTCAGGTAAGCTGCATCAGCTGATCGGTCCCCGGCTGATTGTAGTGCTGAACACGCTCGAGCAGCTGACGCGCCAACAGCAACATTCGCTCTGAGAGGACTACACAGACATCGATCTATGGGAGGCAAACCAGCTAGTGGACTTCATTAAACAACACTGCGTGCTAGTGGACACTACGGATCACTGGCCACTTGACATGGCTTTCTCATAGCTTCATCTTAGTTTAATTCTGATGCTCTGTATATTCAATTAATTATCATTATTATTCACGGTGGCTCCAAAATCCGTACTAACCCCTACTTCCTCTTCTGTTCTTTTTCCGGTTTTCTGTGGTGGCGATCTGTGCCATCACCACCTAATCAAAGCACCGTGATGTCCCTACATCAATGGATTAAAGGCCAAAAGTCCACATGACCAACATCATCAAGTTC
Organism: Polypterus bichir lapradei; assembly: GCA_026402145.1. Lineage (NCBI taxonomy): Eukaryota > Metazoa > Chordata > Cladistia > Polypteriformes > Polypteridae > Polypterus > Polypterus bichir. The sequence goes on along the minus strand of JANRMT010062816.1, from coordinate 10,490,195 downwards.
TTCCATGAGAACCCTGAAAACCACGAGGACTGATTGAGATCATTTATGTGAGGTAGAATTCTGACAGGAGGCTGGGTGGTCTCATGGCCTCCAACACCCTGCAGATTTTATTTTTTTTCTCCAGCCATCTGGAGTTTATTTTTGTTTTTTCTGTCCTCCCTGGCCATTGGACCTTACTTTTGTTCTATGTTAATTTGTGTTCCCTAATTTTAAATCTTATTTATTTTGTCTTATTTCTCTTTTCTTCATCATGTAAAGCACTTTGAGCTACATTGTTTGTATGAAAATGTGCTATATAAATAAATGTTGCTGTTGTTGTAGATGAAAGTGCGAACAAACAGGTATGTAATATCTATGTGCATTTACATACTGAAGGGGCTCATGAAATATAAAACAGAGTGACAATTGCTATAAATAAGTATTTAATGTTGATTTATGTGTGAAGCCATTGCTTTGTTTGATTTTTTAGAAAACAGATTTTTTGGAAAAATAGTCAGCTCTGGGACAAAATGAAAAACAATAATTAGCCTTAAAAGTTAAAATATGATATAACTGTAAATGTCCACCGCAAAATCACCACTGTCATCTTTATCACTATAAGAGTTCATTTAATTCTTTAAAAGAGTACATTAGACCCCCGCAAAGTCGCGGTTCAGAGTTCGCGGCCTAAGTCATATGCAGATTTTTCCAGAAACCGCAAATATCCTCCACAATTTTTTGATGGCTTTTTTCGTGGTAATACTGTACTGTAGAGAGAACACAAAGCAACCATAGAGAAAAACGCGACTTGTGCTGGTGAAAGTAGCCAATCCGAGAGAGTTATTCATTTCTCCTTGCTGCTGATTGGCTGCTGCTCTGTGACACATCTCCGGCAGATGCAGCCCAGAATTCCTGTATCATGACAGCTATCTCGAGGGTTTCGCTGAGCGTTCTTGTGTTTTTTGTTTTGTTCTTCTTAAAGCCCTAAGATGCCGCCCAAACACCCTGCACTTTCTAAGGCTTCTGACAATGAAACTAAGCGCCAGAAAAAGTTTAAGACACTCCAGGAGAAGGCTGAACTACTGGATTTGCTCCCGGAACTAAAATGTTATGCCACAGTAGCCACCTGAGGAACTGTAAATCCTCTGCTTTGCTGTGCAGTCATTATTTCATTACATAACTTCATTGTACTGCACAGCATCATCATCATCTTCAATCAATATCATTCATTATTGGTGAGTACACGTACATTTTACTGTATTTTTATTAAATTAAATTATTATGTATTTAACTTACTTATACCAAAGAAAACAACAGCACATACCAAAGAAAATGCGTCTGCATGAATAACAGTACATATAGGGGTAACATCAGTATTTTACATTCTAGCACTGCAGGAGACATAGCAGTACAGTGCTGTACAGTATACGGATTTACCTTTACATTCTGTTTTTTAGGGTAATGGATTGGGCTGAGTTTGAAATGAAATTAAAGTGTTTTGGGGGAAAATGTAGGGTTTAAACTATAAAAATAGACATTTATAGGCATTTTTTTGACCACATCCAAAATTTGCGTTTTTTCACAATTCGCAGGTGCTCTAGAAATGTAACCCCCGTGAATTTCGGGGGTCGTCTGTATTTAGAAAGCATATATACAGTATATGCAGATTGTTGTTTTGCAGGAAACATCTGCATTGATTTGACCAATCACAGCCACTTTCTTTGTTATGGTCCCTATGTTTTGTGGGTGGTTCTCCAGGAGGTGGTTACCGCCAGGAACAGCACTCCATCTCCCACAATCCCTGGTGCTTCTTTTTGAACGTGCTAAAGAGTTGGTGAACTCTTGTGTTTCCAATGTGCTTATATTTCGGTGTTTAGTGGATTTCTGACTTTATTTTTGGATTACTGTATTGGGATTTTGTTCACCTGAATCGCCTTGCTGGCAACTCCTGTATGCCTTTTGTGCTTTTTGGAAATTCATTTTTTGTGGTGGTACATTTCAGTGAGTGGTGGGTTTCTTGGGGTCTTGCTGTGCTTGTGCGGTTTTTAGATTTTCTAGATTTTTGACCCTTTTTTGCTCTGTTTTGGATTCGGCATTGGGATTTTGTTCAACTTGGATTGCCTTTCATATTTCCTGTTATGCTTTTGTTACAGAGCACTGTATTAAAAATTAATCTTTTCCAGGGTGGTTATTATTTTTTTTTTTATTAGGTTTTGTCTTTTTCAAGCCTGTTTTCTTTTTTTTCTGATGTTTTTGCTCTTTTTGAAGTTTTACTATTAAGTCATTTGTTGTACCAGTTTGACTAGATTGTATGGAATGTTAATTTCTTCAAATAAATAAAAAAAAGAATACAACTATTATATTATATTATATTATATTATATTATATTATATTATATTATATTTGCCGTTATATCTAGCCGGAGTTTGGCACCAGTGGGAATTTCTGCAAGTGGTTTTGGGATTAATGTGATTTGAGACTCCAGGTCATAACAGCTCGATTTTTATGTGTAAATAGCAGACCACCCATTCCATGATAATACACGTTATCATTAGGATTTCTCCTATTTATATTTAAGACTTGTATCACCCAACTTTATGATGGCCGTAACACTTCTGGTTCCATACCGGGTCACTATCCCTGAATCCTTCACAGTGCATGTCAGTAAATTGAGGGTCTGTGCATGAGTGGTCCCTGAGATGGGATTGCTGTCTGGTGGCTTGTGATTTCAGGACTCAGAATTAAATTAAGCAGGTTTTTGGAATACTACACTATGTGATTGTCTGAATTATGAATAATAGATTAATAAAATCAATAAAAACATTCTGTATAGTCAGCAAACAAAGGTGATAACAGAAGCAAGCAGATCCCCTGATTGCTTCCGAAGTTTTAAACATAAATGCAGCTAATTGTTACATTGAGTGTGACATTAGGAATTCATTCTTTTCTCTTTCTGAAGTGCCCCCGGCAGTTGTAACATTGTTATTAAATAATTTACAGATGATGTATCTTTTCATCAAGCCTATTAAATTTTTACAGTTAGAATGGACAAAAGCAATTATATTAAAAAAAAATTGAAACGAGGGATGATCTGATTGAAGTGTGGTAGTCAAGGAAAAATATTGCACAATCAGAATGGTGTCCCAGAATAGAAGAGAGTCCATTTTTCATCTCTTTAAGAAGAGATGATGGTCTTTTTTTTACGTAAAGTTATTGATTAATAGCTGTTTTCAGACAGTGTGCCTGTAATGAATTGATATCATGGTGCAAGTGTGAATTACTTCATTTATAAAGATAAGTCATCTTGGAAATGCAAGGCTACATACTGATTGGGAGGAATTCTTTTCCTCCTCCAGCTCACTTACTTACTGTATATCTAAGATGACTAGATGTCTGGTCTCGCCAGTCCAGTTTATCAGCACCAGTTTAGACATCCTGGCTTGTTCTTAAAAATCTTTACTCATAATTTAAAAACATCATTAATTCCAAATCATCACTAACACCAGCTTGTGTTGAAGATCAGATAAAAGATTTGACCAAATGGGAGTCCCACTCAATGTCTTGCTTTCAGTATGGACAGCGGAATCAGACAGTACTCAGACCCTTTCACTTACTTCACTATTTATTGTGATGGTAGGTTTAGCTTTAAATGGGCAAAACCCCCAGGCAGATACGCAGTCCAGTCCCACTCCCCAGAAATGACCTTCTATCTGCCACAGCCAGGTATTATGTGGGTGTCTCCTTGGCCTGGTCCAGCCGCTAGGGTCTTCAGCAATGAGGATCCTGCAAGCCAGGTCACCCTTGAAGAATCATGCCACATGGCCGTAGTGCCGTAACCTTAAATGCAGGTAATGAGCAACCGCTCGATAGACACAAAGTCAAACCAGCGGTAGCCAAGGATTTCCCAAAGAGACACAGTGCCAAAGGAGCCCTGTCTTCATCTCATGTCACTGGATGGCGTCCATGTCTCGCAACCATAGTGCAAAACAGGAAGAACCAGGACTCTAATTTGGACCTTCATCCGTTTGCATAGATATCAGAGCACCCCTCACCCCTTTGCAGTGACCTCACCACCCCACATGCTCTCCCAATCCATCTACTGACTTCATAGGAAGAGTCTCCAGAGACTTGAATGTCACTGCCGAAGTCAGTAAACTTTTCGAAGTGGTCGACATTCTCTCCACAGACAGACACACTGCTGATGGCCATGCCCAAGAGGTCATTAAAGTCCTGAATGTTGGTTTTTATCAGGACACTCAGAATCCCAGACAATCAGACTCCTCGCTCAGTCTCTCGAGAGCCCCGATCAGAACCTCCATTGACTCTGCAAAGAAGTGGAGAATGCCAGCTGTGAAAAGAAGACTTCATAGTCAGGAGCCTAATCAGTCACTAGAGATGAGGAGGTCGAGGAGGACTTCCCTTCTAGCTCCACTGACTAAGTCTATGTCCACGTTACTACATTTTTGTTTCAAAACACAGATATTAGTAATCGGGTGTTTTGTCTTGGTAGAGTTCTATATTACTCTACTTTCCCCTATTATTAATGTGTAGCTTTTGTCAGAATGCCTCAAATCCCATAGACTTACCACTGATTATAAGGTACCAGTAATGGTGCACTGCATGGTAACATGCAGTGAATCCACTGGACTTGAGCATTCATAGATTTCGTCCTCTTTCTCTGTACGTTTAGCATTCCTTTGCTCAAAGGTTGATGCGCTTGCTGCTTCCTGAGAAGCTCTTTTTTTAATCCACCCTAGCAGCTCGCTTCTTCTCTTCTTCCGTCGGCATCTTTTCGCATTAAAACTGATTAAGTCAGTGTTTGTCTTGCAATTACAGTGGAACCTCTGGTCACGACTGTAATTAGTTCCAAAACTCTGGTTGCAACCCAAAGTAATTTCCCCCATATGATTGTATGTAAATACAATTAATCCATTCCGGACCGTACGAACTGTATGTAAATATATTTTTTTAAAGATTTTTAAGCACAAAAATAGTTAACTATACCATAGAATGCACAGTGTAATAGTAAACTAAATGTAAAAACATTGAATAACACTGAGAAAACCTTGAACAGAGAAAACTAACATTGCAAGAGTTCACGCTACAGCCTTACAAACCGCTCTCTGTAAACACTGTTTTTAATGAGTTTTAAGCACAGAGAAAAAATTAACATTTGAAAAATCCGGAATTTATACAAAAACTAACCATAAACAACCAAGAAAAGTAACATTGCATGAGTCGAGTTCTGGCATGAAGGTAGTGAGGAGGAACTGAGTGGAGAGGAGATTACAGTTTTGAGGTAAAGTCTGTGAAGATGCGGGTTCGCTGCATGCTCACATCTCGCTTCCGGGAGCCCTTATACCCGTCACCGTCGGTAATGTTACCAATGAGCATGACAGTGAGGCACTACAATGGAGCAATTGGATGGTGCAAAAGTGCCAAGTGCTTTTATTAAAATCAACAAAACAACAAGCAAAAACAAAGTCTAAATTAAAGTGCAGTTCTTTCAGAATCTTTCAATAAATAAATGATCCCATAAAAACAGAAGTGAAGTGGAGGTTAAAATCCAATAGAAAAAAAGTCTTCATTAAATAAAATGAGATTAAAACAATGCTCGAAGCAGTCTCTTTAAAAATAAGCCCAGTGCATTCTTACGCTCTCTCTCTCTCTCTCTCTCTCGCACGCTCGCTCTCTCCTCTCTCTCTCTCTTGCTCACTCACACTGCTGCACAGGGATAGGCTGAACACGTGCGGAAATCATCAGCGCGCATTAACTAGAAGGGAAACTGGCTTGTTCGTCACCCGAGTGTGTGGTTTTGAACAAATGCAAAAGTTTGGCGAACTTTTTGGTGGTAACCCGATTTGTACGTGGTCCAAGACGTTCGTGACCCAAGGTTCCACTGTACTTAGAACATTTTACTTAATTTTTCATTTAAGTTGGCATTTAAGTCTTCAATCTGCATCAAAGATGATTAAAGATATGAAGAGGTAGGGGAAGTGATGGCGAAGGTGGTAAGAATCAAAATGGCGCCCGTACACATGTGCCACACGCCCTTCAAGAGTTGATTCTACAATAAAATAAAATAAAAATAAAAAGAGGAATAACCTTGGAGATCAATTATCACCCCGAAAGTGGATAGTAGACATCACGTAGTATATGCGCACCAAATTGCAGGTCAATAGTTCAAACGGTTTATGAGCTACAGGTGATTTAAAATCTTGGACAGACAAACGAACAGCCATGGTAGCGTATTATATAAGAAGATTGTACTTTACAACTTCTCCCCATCTTCCCTTCTACATTTAGAAGGGACATTTTAAAAGTCTCCACACTTTCATATTTCCGTTGGAAATGGTGAAGGCGGGAGGTAGGAGTAGTCATTGGTTGTGTCTGAGAGTGTCATGTGACTTGTTCTGCCTGGCAAGCCAGCTGTCCTTGAAGTTTAGTATAAGAGTTGTCACCCTGTGGTGAAGATGGCTGCGAAACTTACAAATTGCACCAAAGAGGAACGGCGTTCTGTCATACACTTTTTGTGGGCAGAAGGTATGCCGGGAGCACAAATTCAGGGGTTTCAAGGAGCAACAGCGACCCCTAGTGTCACATATTCTATTATCTTGTGTTGTATTGTTATACGAGGGACATTCAAAAAGTTTCCGCACTTTCATATTTCCATTGGAAACGGTGAAGGCGGGAGGAGTGCTGATTGGTCATGTCTGAGAGTGTCATGTGACTAGTTCTTTCTGGCAAGCCAGCTGCCCTTGTAGTTTAGTAGAAGAGTTATCATCCTGTGGTGAAGATGGCTACAAAACTTACAAATTGCACCAAATAGAAATGCCGTTCTTTCAGACATTTTTTGTGGGGCAGAAGGTATGCCGGGAGTACAAATTCATCTCCGCATGTGTGCTAAGTATGGGGATAAAGTTCTCTCTTGTAGAGTCATCTATGAGTGGATTGAAATGTTCAAAAATGGCCGTACTAGTGTGACGGATGCAGAGCGCTCCAGACATCTAGCTACAGCCACGACCACGAGGAATGAAGAAAGAACCCCGGAACTGATACACAGAAACAGAAGAATAACAGTTGAAGAGGATACTGGGAAGGTGACTACGTAGAAAAGTGATGTAAAAATGTCATTTTGTGTTGTTATATTCTATTATCTTGTGTTGTATTGTTATACGAGGGGCATTTAAAAAGTTTCCGCACTTTTATATTTTCATTGGTAAAGGTGAAGGTGGGAGGAGTACTAATTGGGCATTAAAAAGTTGGTACAACGCTGGGAAAATTGCATCGCAAGCGAAGGAAGCTATGGACAAGGTGATGTCATTTGTTTTTGAAATTATTAATAATAAAAAGTTTAAAAAAAAAGCGTGGAAACATTTTGAACATTCCTCGTATAACCTCAGGCAATTACATAGACTAAAAGGACAAGCAGGAATTAAGTCAGAACTTTAAATAATGTATTGTTGATAACATTGATAAATAATAATAATAAGCAAAGTACAAGTGAATATTGATAACCATACAACCTGATAAATGCTGATGTGTAGTTTCAGGCGGCACAGAGACTTGTTTGATACTTAAACTGTCTCTAGTTAAGGCATCATTTGTGGCCAGCTTTCTTTCTCAATATGGCGGTTGAGCTGTGCTCTTCATTGTGTTGAGAGATGGTGTGAGAGACGCTCCTTCATTATGGTGGTTTGAGAGAGAGAGAGGGAGGGGTAAAGCAAACCAATTTATCGACTCTCTGTCCAACCCCTACAGCCAATAGGGCGTCGCAGTACTTAATGGCTTTTGATTTTAAACCAAACTGGCAACTTTAGACCAATAGAATTCTAGTGCGACACAATGGTGTCACGCCTGCCGCCAATACCATTTGTTAAGGTGAAGCTTGCCAGCTGGGTATTTGGCCTCCATACAGGGGTTGATTGAGAGAGTCCCTCAGAGAATCAACAATTCTTATGATAAGGAAAACAAGATGTAATGTCATGATATAAATACCTTTCAGCTTCAATAGACCTGCTTCTGCTTTGTCACTAACATTATGGTGCCCTGAAATGGGGACTACCGCGTAGAATGAGGGTAAGGGCAAATCCCCTGAAATTAATGTCTGCAGTGTGCACTTTAAAATTACAAATCAAGCAATTCAGACGCGGTTAAACTGTGGAGCAAGCATGTATTCAGTCATGGCCGAGGTCCAGTTTACTTGTCTGAACTTATCATGACTTACAAACCAGAGTGTACATTAAGATCTCAAGATGTCGCTCTGCTTATGATTCCAAGGATTAATAAAATAACAATGGGAGGTCGAGCTTTTAGTTACAGGGCCCCTAAACTGTGGAGTGGTCTGCCTGCTACTATAAGAGATGCCCCTTCAGTCTCAGCTTTTAAATCCCGGCTGAAGACTCACTACTTCAGTTTAGCACACCCTGACTAGAGCTGCTGATTAACAAGGCAGACTGCATCTCAAACTCAAACTACAACAAACAGACAACTCAAACAGACTCAAACCACCTACAACTGAACACCAACAAAACCAAGGAGCTGGTAGTGGATTTTAGGAGCCCCAGGCCCCTCATGGATCCCGTGATCATCAGAAGTAACTGTGTGCAGAGGGTGCAGACCTATAAATACCTGGGAGTGCAGCTGGATGATAAATTGGACTGGACTGCCAATACTGATGCTCTGTGCAAGAAAGGACAGAGCTGACTATACTTCTTTAGAAGGCTGGTGTCCTTCAACATCTGCAATAAGATGCTGCAGATGTTCTATCAGACGGTTGTGGCGGGCGCCCTCTTCTACGCAGTGGTGTGCTGGGGAGGCAGCATAAAGAAGAGGGACGCCTCACGCCTGGACAAACTGGTGAGGAAGGCAGGGTCTATTGTAGGCATGGAGCTGGACAGTTTGACATCCGTGGCAGAGCGACGGGCACTCAGCAAGCTCCTGTCAATCATGGAGAATCCACTGCATCCAGTGAACAGGATCATCTCCAGACAGAGGAGCAGCTTCAGCGACAGACTGCTGTCACCGTCCTGCTCCACTGACAGACTGAGGAGACCCCACACTATGCGACTTTTCAGTTCCACCTGGGGGGTAAACGTTAACATTATACAAAGTTATTGTCTGTTATACCTGCATTTTTATCACTCTTTAATTTAATAGTTTTTTTATCAGTATGCTGCTGCTGGAGTATGTGAATTTCCCCTTGGGATTAATTAAGTATCTATCTATCTATCTCTGTTGTTAGTCATTTTCACTAAAACATAAGTAATATGATAGTTATCATTTATTACTAATCCTCACCTATCATGTTTCTCTTCTCAGTACTCAAATGAGTCACTTGATGCCCCTGCCCACCTGCCATGTTGTTTTGCCTGTCTAAGGTAAAGTCATCCCTGATGGAGGATCGCTGGAATCGTCGGATAGATGGGTCCTTTCATCGGATTGGCTGGCCCAGCTGTGGAATGGCCAATAGGGGAAGGCAGCTTGATGGCCGAGGTCTCCAGGACTCTAAACAAATCCAAATCCTATTATGTGATATCATCTGCTGTTTAATTCTGCTCTGTACTTGTAATATGTCTGTTGCACTATTGTATTGTATTGAGGATTTGTTCTGTTCTGTGTATTGTATTGTATTGTATTGACCCCCTTCTTTTTGACACCCACTGCACGCCCAACCTACCTGAAAAGGGGTCTCTCTTTGAATGGCCTTTCCTAAGGCTTTTTCCATTTTTTCTCTACAAGGGTTTTTTTGGGAGTTTTTCCTTGTCTTCTTACAGAGTCAAGGCTGGGGGGCTGTCAAAAGGCAGGGCCTGATAAAGCCCATTGCGGCACTTCTTGTGTGATTTTGGGCTATACAAAATTAAATTGTATTGTATTGTATTTCAGTGTGAGTGGGAACGATGTTATGACACTATTATGGATGTAGATCATATTTGGCATTTTTAAATTAAAAGGTAGCCATGTGGACGAAGCCTAAGGTGACTGTACTCTGCACTCTAGTGGTCCGAGTTCACATCCACCAGCTCAGCTCAGAGTGAGGGTGCACAATGACAGGGGGGGTCTCTACCCCACGAGTGAATTACTTGGTAGGGACACATGTAGAATGTGTAAACTCCACACAGACAATAGCCGGGATTTGAATCCAAAGCTCTGCAGCCGTGCGGCTATTTAAAGAGTTGCCGTTAGAACCCACACCATCATTCAGAGTGCTTGTCAAAGAAGTCACGGGCACCTTTTACATTACCGCCGCTACAAAAGACCCTGAAAGCTGAGCTTTCTTATTATTCTCTTTTATCTGTTTGTTTGCTTTCCTCGGTCTTCGTGTCCCCATTCATTTAATCAGTTTGAACAATAATGCAGCAACAGATACCAGTATTTGAAATCAAATCACAAACGCAAACAAAATTGCTCACAGATCAAATTGCCCATGAAAGCCCTGTCTTATTTATTTAGAGGGGATTGTCTTTTTGCTTTTTTTTTACACTGAGGTTTAACATTAGCATACGGCAGATGAGCCGTGCTGCTTTATCTCAGTGCACGTCTTATCTGTCTCATGGTGTAGCTACTCAAAGCAGAACTCGGCCCATTATCATTCTTTTATAAATATTACAAATGACTGAGCCCTGCACTTACCTGCCACAAGCACGTCCTCTCTTTTTAGAAATCCAGCACTCGCAGAGGCTGATCTGACTGCCAAATGAGTTTAATATAAAGACATCTCTGAATGTGCAAGAGGGCTCTGGCTTTTTCTTTTTGAAAAATTTGTCACTTCTCAAGATTGTATTTTATTTCCATCCATTGTTGCTTTCACAAAGTCCTACAAGCGCTCCCTTCTTTATGCAATTGCTATGAAATACAATGCCAGTAAATCTGGTGGGGAACTGAACTTACATTCGACTTTAAATTTGGACTGCTGGCCTGTCAAAGGTGTACCTTGACCCTAATTTGCATGCACTGACCTCAATAAGGAATGCATGGATGAATAATTATAAATTTCGTTATCTAAGATATCCTGGCATCCCATGCAGAATGATTTATGTGATGGTAGGAACTCCCCCTTACTGCAACACTGCTTTGGAATAGATAAAAATAAGAATGTTAGTTTGTGTTCTTATATTCTATTATCTTTTAACAGCATGGGTTCCTTCCTAGAAACCATGGATTCTGGCACTTCAATCAATCAATCGCATCGGTTGTGCATTAGCGGCTAAGCGAGGTTCTCTTTTCTCAGCGGTTTCATTTTTCCGATGTGCTTGCCTCCATTGTCTATCAGCGGCTAAGCGAGCTTCTCTCTTCTTGGAGGTTTAGTTTTGCCGATGTGCTCGCCTCATTTGTGTATTAGCGGCTAAGCGAGTTCCTCTCTCCTCAGAGGTTTCGTTTTGCCGACGTGATCACCTCCGTTGTCTATCAGTGGCTAAGCGAGTTTCTCCCTCCTCAGAGGTTTCGTTTTGCCAACTTGCTCGCCTCTGTTGTCTATCAGCGGCTAAGTGAGCTTCTCTCTCTTCAGAGGTTTCGTTTTGCCGATGTGATCGCCTCCGTTGTCTAACAGTGGCTAAGCAAGTTTTTGTCTCATTGGAGGTTTCATTTTGCTGATGTGCTCACTTCACTTGTGTATTAGCGGATAAGCGAGTTTCTCTCTCCTCAGAAGTTTCGTTTTGTCTATGTGCTCGCCTCGCTTGTGTATTAGCTGCTAAGTGAGTTTCTCTCTTTTCTTGCCGTTTACACTTTGGTGACAGAGTCACTTTCTTTGAGCATCATGCTGTAGCCTCGCACTTCCAGGCCGGACAGACAGGCACATATACTTCCACGCGTAGACGTTTATATATAAGATTATCTTGAGTTGGGCATCCCCTTGGCCTGGTCCAGCAGCTCAGGTCCTCAGCAATGAGGATCCTGCGAGCTGGGTCACCCTTGGGGAATCGTGCCATAACTGACAATGCACAAGGTAAGGTGCCTCATTCGGGACTCCATGAGCAACCGTTCAATAGACACAAAGTCAAACCAGCAGTACCCAAGCATTCCCCAAAGAGACACAGTACCAAAGGAGTCCAGTCTTCATCTCAGGTCACTGGATGGCGCCCATGTCTCGCAACCATATAGCAAAACAGGAAGCACCAGGACTCTGAAGAATTGAACCTTCGTCCATTTGCATAGATATCAGAGCACCCCTCACCCCTTTGCAGTGACCTCATCACTCCACATGCTCTTCCAATCCATCTACTGACTTCATAGGAAGAGTCTCCAAAGACATGAATGTCACTGCCGAGGTCAGTAAACCGTTTGACGAGGTCGAGACTCAAGAGGTAATTTAAGGCCTGAATGTTGGTTTTTATCAGGACACTCAGAGGCCCAGACACTCAGACTCCTCACTCAGTTTCTCAAAAGCCCCAATCAGAGCCTCCATTGACTCTGCAAAGAAGTGGAGAATGCCAGCTGTGAAAAGAAGACTTCATAGTCTTGAGCCTAGTCAGTCACTAGTGATGAGGAGGTAGAGGAGGACTTCTCTTTTAGCTCCACTAAGTCTATGTCCACACTACTACGTTTTTGTTTCAAAACACAGATATTAGTAATTGGGTGTTTTGTCTTGGTAGAGTTCTATATTACTCTATTTTCCCCTTTTGTGTTATTAATTTTGTAGACTTTGTCAGAATGTCTCAAATCCCATAGACTTACCACTGATTATAAGGTATTGTACTTTATAACCTTTCCCCACCTTACCTTCTACATTTGCGAGGGACATTTAAAAAGTTTCCAGACTTTTATATTTTCATTGGAAACTGTGAAGACAGGAGGAGTACTAATTGGGCATTAAAAAGTTGGTACGACGCTGGGAAAATTGCATCGCAAACGAAGGTAAAATGTACGAGGTGTTGGAATTCGTTTTTGAAATTCCTAATAGAGTTCAAACAAAGTGCGGAAACTTTTTGAACGTCCCTCATAATAGCTGTGTTGCCTGGTTGAAATCTAAATAATCAATGCAGACCTCAGTGTGAACATTTGCAGAGCACCATCGGAGTGCATTTTGTAATGCATGTATGAGAAACTGGACACAAAATAAGGAGAAAGGCACTTATACCGATTGGCCGGACAGAGGGACCGAGCAAAGGATGCATATGGAAATTTGCTGACAAGCAGTTAGAGTGTGGTGAAAAGGTGGAAGGAGTACTTCGAAGAACTTATGAATAGAGAAAATGAGAGAGGGGGTAGGTTGGATGAAGTGGAGATAGTAAATCACAGAGTACCAGAGGGATCAGCAAGGCTGAAGCAAGAGAAGCTATGAAGAGGATAAAAAGCGGAAAAGCAGTTGGCCTGGATGATTTACCACTGGAAGCATGGAGATGTTTAGGAGAGATAGCAGTAGAGTTTCTAACTAGATTGTTTAACAAAATCTTCAAAAATCTGGAGTGGTCTCCCCTCGACTTTCTTGTACACTCAGATATGGGGATTTATATTTGATGAGTAAACCGCAAGACAATGATTCTATTTTTATATAATGTGCATTAAAGAACAATCAACAACAAATCAAATCAAGTTACTGATATATCAAACAATTATTATAAAGTTGAGTGAGTCGGATTCCGCAGCTGCAAGAATAAAAGGTAAAGTACCACTTCTGGTTAGCAGAAATAGCTCAAAAGTTGATAGGTTTTCTACCTAATACTTGTATGCAAAGTATGGCTGACCTAAGTGAAAGTGTACTTAAGTCATCGTGTTTACATACAGACTCACACACACACACAGACATAATTCTAAAAATGGTATTTTCAGACTCAGGGAGGTCTAAAACATCGAGATTCATCAAAATCTCAACATCAAATTTTTGGACGATTCCAATACTTTCACTATTCATTGTATACGAGAAAGTAACAAAAGAGAAGATGCCTGAGGAGTGGAGAAGTAGTATATTAGTACCAACTAACTCCAGGGGTATAAAGGTTATCAGCCACATCATGTGGAGTAATGGATGCCAGGCTGAGAGAAGAAGTGGCGATCCGTGAGCAGCAATATGGTTTCAGGTCAGAAAAGAGTACTACAGATGTGTTGTTTGCTTTAAGAGTGTTAATGGAGAAGTACAGAGAAGGTCAGAAGGAATTGTATTGTGTGTTTGTGGACTTAGACAAAGCTTATGACTGGGTGCCATGAGAGGAGTTATGATACTAGTAGTATGCGGAGGTCGGTAGTAGCAGAAAAGTATGTGAGGGTGTTGAAGCATATGCATGAGGACAGCGTAACTGTGGTGAGATGTGTGGTAGGAAAGACAGCCTGGTCCAAGGTGACAGTGGGATTACATCAAGGATCAGCTCTGAGCCCTCTCCTGTTGGCAATAGTGATGGACAGGCTGACAGATGAGGTCAGACAGGAGTCTTTGTGGACTATGACGTTTGTGAATGACACTGTGATCTGTAGTGAGAGTAGACAGCAGGTTGAGATGAACCATGGAGAGGTGGAGGTACACACTGGAGAGAAGGGGAATGAGAGTCAGTAGGAGTGTGTGAATGAGAGGGAAAGTGGTGGAAGGATGCGACTGCAAGGAGCAGAGGTAGCAAAAGTGGAAAAAATTAAAAACTTGGGTTCAACAATCCAAAGCAACAGGGTGTGCAGCAGAGAGGTGAAGAAGAGACTGCAGGTAGGGTGGACTGGCTGGAGAAGAGTGGCGGGAGTAATTTGTGATAGAAGAGTACCTGCAAGAGTGAAAGGGAAAGCCTATAAAATGGTAGCGAGACCAGCTATGTTGTACTGTTTGGAGATGTTGGCACTGATAAAAAGACATCAGACAGAGCTGGAAGTGGCAGAGCTGAAGATGCTACGATTGTCACTCGAAGTAATGAGGGTAGACAAAATTAAGAATGAGAATATTAGAGGGACAACACAGCCCACAGGATTGAAAAAAAATTAGAAAAGAGACATAGCAGAAAATGTGTCACCATCATAGACTTATTTCAAGTTAACAGATCTGACAAAAATAGTTAACCATTTTTTTTATAAATAATTTGTCCATTCAAACGGGATTCTTTCTTTCCTTCTTTCCTAGGCACAAGGGTAAAATGCCTGATGACTTTTGCCTATCTACAAATCAGACCTCATGGCAGCTCAAACATTCTTCTGTGATGGTTAAACGGTCCTTTGGTTGTTCTGCTGTCCCGATAAACGCAAGTAATTTGTCTGTATTTACCCGCTTGTCACTTACATCAGAACTCGTTGTCATCTTTTAATGTAGTCGCTCATACAGCTCGTCATTTTTTGATGTCTGTCAACACTGTCTTGGCTAATCATTGTAGAAGGAATAATAGAATCTGCAAGGTGGATTAAAAGTCTCAGTAAACCATTTAATTGTGTTCCGGACTTGGATTTGCATTCTTATAACTCACTTCAGTTGTTGGCACAGATAAAGCACAGGATAAAACACACTGGCTAATGGGTTTATTTGACATCTCATTAATTTTGCAAAGGTGGGTGACGGCTGCAAATGTGCGGTGACGTGCCAAGTGGAAATTTCCGAGGAGAGAAGCGGGTGACGGACTTTCTTTGAAATTTAAAAACGATTTTGCCGCATAGGACGAATGTGTACAGTTTTAGAAAACATGTAAAGAATAATTTTAAAAATGCATACTCATTTATAATGTAGGTAAGAAGTCAAACAAATACTCGCCAAGCCTCCCATGACTTATACTGATTATATTGTATTACATTTACCTGCTTCCCTTGATGGTCATCCAGTGGCAAGTGCGCCTACCTCATGAACCCGCCATTTGTGGTTCAAACCCCATGTCTGGCTGCTGTTTCTGCAGAGTCTGCATGTTCTCCCCGTGCTTATGACAATTTGACTGGTGATTTCAAATTGGCATTGTTGGGCCATGGGATGAACCAGCATCCTACCCAGCACTCTTTCCGGCTTTGTGCCCTGTGCTGCCAGGGTAAACTCAAGCCCAAAGTAGTTTGAGAATGTTCTGCTATGCTTCTCTTTAGAAAAGAAGTGGCTAAGTGAGTTGTGTTGTGTAAGAGAAAAGTGTCAGGCAGAATGATGCCAAGGTAGCTGAAAGGGTACAGGACTAGGGTATTTATTTCCAAAATGCACAAAAGAGAG
>JANRMT010062816.1:10398216-10431789 GCA_026402145.1 Polypterus bichir lapradei | reverse complement strand
ATAGATAGATAGATAGATAGATAGATAGATAGATAGATAGATAGATAGATAGATAGATAGATAGATCAGCCTTAGATTAACCTTAAACAAAACAAGCACATGCTCAGTGGCACAATGGGATGGGGGACACCCCAGAGTTTTCCCCTCGAGCTATCCCATAATGGTTTCACTTGGTCTCATTTTCTCCTCCAGAAGTCCTGCACTCTTCGATTTCTTGCTCTTGTAGAGTCATGTCACAACAACATTGCGGCTCCGTCTCGCAGAGAGATGCAATAAGACCCAGAGCAGCAACCAGTGAGACAGGAGATTTGCTTTCAGCAGGGAGGATATCGAAACAGAGGCAGTTAACCAGGACATGCTGTAGGGCTGCTGGGAAAGAGATTTGTGAAATCCTTCGCAAGAGGCTATAATCCAAAATTGCTCAATCGGCTGTTGTCAGCTGGTTTCCCTTCAAGGTGACTCTTGCAGACGCAGACAGATATTAATTATTATTTTCAAGTAAACTCTTTACGTACTCTTTAAATATGAATAGAATTTCATTTTGAAGATTTATTTTTCCAGATTGTTGTGGTCCAAAGGCACAGACATTGCCTTTTTTTTTTCTTTTTCAATTGATACGTTTGTAGTTTCGTGTTGACTAAGTGTTCTTGTATATTTACCGTGAAGGGTTTGTCAATGAATTGTCCCGGCATTATGGTTGTAAATCTTCTCAAGCACCCTCAGCCTGTTTTCAGTAACGAGTGCTATACAAAAACACATTAAATTTAAATCCATCAACCATTACCAAATGGTTAATATTTGTAATAATAATTTAAGTGTAACCCTAATTCAAGTTATTTACCCCTTCATGCTAGAATAACATTGTAAAGCCATGATTAGTGTGGTGGAAGGTCACAGCCATCTTTAGAAGATTTGGGTACAGAGTAAGATCCTGATGGGGATGGTGTGCAAGTCCATCAGGGAGCCCATTAAATATACTGCATACACTCACAAGCAGAGACACAAAGCCAATGAATGAGTACATCTCTCTATTATAAAAAAAAAATCTTGGGACGAGACGAGACTTTTTTTCCTGCGGCGAGACGTGATCTTTTGAAGAGAGACAGACAGACACTTTCACGTCCCGCGAGACGGTCAAGTCACGTCATACTTATAACCTTTTGGAAGCAAGGCCCGTGAGATGGTGACTTTTGCATGTCAAGCCCTACTTACAAACAATTTAAAACAAGACCACGGTCATCTAACCTCTCAGTTGTTGGAATGCTTTTTGCTCCCAGCTCTTAACAATTTTATACGTTCTAGATGGCACGTAAACAACTAAGCAAAGAAGAAAGAGCAGCATGTCGAAAAGAGACACGAAAGCTTTGGAGAGAAAAGAATGCAACAAAGAAAGCAAAAAAGAACAAAAATAATCTATGTGCAAATTTAGAAAATAACGAAAGTAATAATCAACCCATCCCGCGAGACTAGACTTAGTGCCAAGAGATTTAACCACGCCCAGGGCCGGAAAAAGACAAAGTAGAACGTCGTAAAGAATTCAAAAATGTTGGTGCGATACACATTCAGAGCAGGTTAGAGATAATGAAAGGACGAAAATTCTCAAAAAAATGAAAGTAAAGAATGCATTAACACAAACAAATGGAAAATATTACTCGGTGAAATAACGGAACCGAGAAAAGAGATTGCATAGTGTTTGAGGATGTCTGCGGGAGAAAAGAGACAAGGCAGCGAGACAAAAGGACAGCTGCTGTACAGGCTTCTAAATGTTTGAAGTGATGCGCGAGATGCAGATCACATGGCATGGCAGCAGCAGCAAGCCAGCAGCTGATCGAGTAAAGAGGAGGTAAAAAAAAAACCTGTATCTTTTTCCCATTGTATCACCGTTTAAGAGGGGGTTTTGGAGGAGCGCCCGCGTCTCCTTGGGGTGCGTTCAGCCCCCATCTTCACAAGGGGTTGGCGAGCGAAGCTAGCAGGGAGTGAAGTCCCCTAGTAATATATTATATCAGTGTTTCTCAACCTTTAAGTATTTGCGACCCGAGTTTTCATAACAGTTTTAATTGAGTCCCCCTAAGGTTTTTTTGAAAGGAACCCACTAATACCAATTTGTTCTTTTTTAATTAATGATATATCATAGATTCATATTTTATTATACCTACTTAACTTTTATCGACATTTATAACTCTATATTTATTTTTCTAGTATCAGAATGTAGTTTAAGTTAATTTGTTTTGGTTTCAATAGATGTATTTTTCATATTTTCGATTCTTGTTTTCACATCTTCGCGCCCCCCTTTTTGTTACTTCGCGCCTCCCTAGGGGGGCCCAACCCCACAGTTTGAGAACCACTGAATTAAATGAAAACCCAACACAAATCAACAACAATCAGACAAACCTCCCCTTTCCCTTACGGTGATACAGTTGTAACATAACAATGAACCACAACAATAAACACTCACGACAATGTCCTTATACAGTCCAATACAGCAAAAGAAGGTGAAATGGTTTGGCGTGAAGATTACAATCCCAAGAACAGCTTCCATAGAAAATGAATGAAACAGTCCTACTGGTAGTCCTGAGCGGCGAGGGGTGAGATCTGCAGAAGCGCTGCTTTTGAAGACACACGATGATGAATCCACCACTATACGCGCAACAGGCAGGAACGAGACAGTCCATTCGTTCTAACGGGAAACAATCCAGGGCACAGTTCGACTTTTCAGATGACACGTTGGACAGGATTCACAAAAACACCGATCTCGTGTTACTCCGTCAGGCCCTCCCTTTTCAGCTTTCCCGCTGGCCTCTTTTGACCCCAGCAGCCCCTACTTCTGTTTCAGTCATACTATGTGGGTAATCCCCCTTGGGCTCCTGGGAAATGGAGTCCTTCCCGTGGTAGCACTTCTACAATGTTTGTATCTGTTGACGCTAATCATCTTTTGGAGTCGTGTACTCGATAAAGCAGTTCAGATTTTCACATAAACACATTAAAAATGTTGTCTGGGCTAATAAGAAGACCTCCGTTTCCTTCTACTGTAAAGAAATCTAAAAAGATGTTAAATGCAAGGGCACAAGAGTAAAAACCGGGCGGCAGAGGGAGGCAAGAAAGAAATGAAAACATGTCAGTCGTCTGAATCTTGGAGATAATTAGAATCATTTCCAGTTGTTTTGCCATTCCTTCTTATTTGATTTATTGATCTGCAAGACCTTGCTGCTTTGTGACTACACTGCTTTCACAAACAGAATTCATAATAATTCACCATAATGACCTCTGGTACCATGAAATGAGCAGTTTTGTTGTAATTGATTGTTGTCACTTTGCTGCCGGGATTAAATCATCTCATATTTCAGTGCACTTAGTTGCGAGACCCTAAAGGATTTTGCATGTTTTAGTTAGGGAGTGGGGGTTATGAATACACAGGTGGTCCCTGTTTGCTTTTATGTTGATTCCTATTCATTTATTTAATATTCATTGCTTTTCCACCACTTTTAAAAGATAACTGAAACAAACGGCTGACTTTTTAGTCTTATAAATCAAGCAACAGATGAGATTAGAATATCCATGTTTTTTCTTGAACTGTTCATTTTTTTTCCTATTGGAGGGGTGTTTTTATGGGACTACCCTACCCCAAAACTTATTTTCTTTGAATACATTACCACACATAGTTTATGGTCGTGGCTAAGATAAATTTTTAATCTCATGTTTTCATGGAGACAAGGCGAAACAAAGTGTCTAATGGAGAACCAACAGGGCCCAGTGCTGGAAAGCAGGAAACAATACCAAGAACATCCATGAATAAAAGGTTACGTTACTCGTGTCCCATAATCCAAATAGAGACGCAGTTCTTTTCTGAAGTTTTCCACGGCCATCAGTGATTCTGTTGGTTCTTTCCTCATAGTCCAGCCTTATTCAATAGGCGGCCCACGGGCCAGAACTGGCCCATCAGTCATTTTGGACCGGCCTACTGACTACATACCTCTTAATAAATTATTTATTAAATAGCTGCGACTTAACTGTAAGCGCGACAGTTTATAACATTTTGCGACATTTTATGGGACGTCGCGCAGCTGTTTACGCTCTTGATGGAAAGTTTATGACAGTTTAACCCTCAATGGTTCCTTGGGGTGCAGAACCTGGCCATTTCTATGGCTACTACCATGTTATTATTAAAATTTCAGTAGTTATCCTCTAGGACATTGTAAGTGCACTAGTTTTTCATACGGTCATGCATAAAATGATAGAAAAAGTGTTAACGTCAATTATCGCTGGCATATTTTCATCGGGGGTGCAATATGCACCCCCAAAAAAAATTAATTTTTGACAGAAGTCTGTGGAGATTCTCAGCTATCCAGGTCATGGTTATCCTAAAAAAGAGTTATGCTGGACTTTGTTTCCATCCAGAGTGCTTTCTCAATTCTAACTGATTGGTTGGCAAAGTTAAAAGAACTGCATTGTAGGTGGATTGGGAGGACAACTGATTCAAATGAACGACCGTCGTTGAACAGAGGCGGTGGCCTTATACATAATCTATCACTGACCTACAATGCAGTTCTTTCAACTTTACCCAGACGGTTCCACAGTCGTTCACGCTGGGAGGATGACTGGTTCAAATAAACGACCGTCGTTGAACAGAGGAGGTGACCTTAGACATAATCTATCACCCACCTACAATGCAGTTCTTTCAACTTTTTTGCAGATTCGACAATAAAAACACTCGCAAAGAACGGCGCGCTACCGACAAGCTAGCTGCTATTCGAGATGTTTGGACAATGTTTGTTGCCACATTACGAAAATACTATATTCCAGGAACAGACATAACGGTAGACGAACAACTAGTCCCATTCAGAGGACGATGTCCATTTAGGCAGTACATTCCCAGTAAGCCTGCCAAATATGGGATAAAGGTGTGGTGGTGCTGTGGCAGTGCCACATCTTATCCACTGAATGCAGAGGTCTATCTTGGGCGGCAACCGAATGAAGTCAGAGATCATGATCAGGGAGCACGTGTTGTGAAAGCAATGGTATCACCTTGGTACAAAAGTGGTCGTAATGTAGTGGGAGATAACCTGTTTACAAGCGTTGCACTGACAGAAGAATTGCTTACACAGGGTATGACCTATGTAGGAACGATGCGCAAGAATAAACGAGACATTCCTCTGAGCATGATAGCAAAAAACAGAGATGAATTTTCTTTGATCTTTGCATTTGATGGCAACAAAACTTTGGTATCATATGTCCCCAAAAAAGGAAAGTCGGTCATCCTTTTGTCGACAATGCATCACGACAAGGCTGTTGATGGTCTGAAACAAAAACCAGAGATCATCCTTCATTATAATGCTACTAAGAGCGGCGTAGATAACATGGATCATTTGGCCTGCATCTACTCTTACAAACGAAAAATCAACAGGTGGCCAATGGTCCTGTTCTTCAACATGCTTGACACAGCTGCCATTGCCAGTTTCGTGATCTGGATGTGCAATAACCCTGATTGGAACAAGTCATCCAAAGCGATACGTCATCGCCAGTTCATCGTGAGTCTCGGGGAGTCTCTTGTCGAGCCACTGATTAAAAGACGTTTGGACAATGCAGCCCAGCTCAGAAGACCGATCATGGATGCAATCCAACTTCTAGAGCTGGACTCTGGAGAACTAGAAGCAGGAACTGAGAGACCAGCTAAAATGAAGAAGACACAGGGACGTTGTCACCCTATGCCCGCGTGAGTTTGACAGGAAGACACGCAAATTCTGTGATAAGTGCTCTAGGCCTGCTTGTCCAGCACATTCTGTCAATAAATCAAATGTACTTTGTGACAAATGCATATAACTTTAGACATGTCATTTGCAGAAATCTTAAACGTTTGCATCTAAAAGGTGTGATAATATATATTTTACAATCTTATTAGAACATTGGAATTAAAATGGCACTTACATCGCGGCAGTGAAGGGGTCGGCTAGACGGAATGTGCATTATATGACCAGTCCCCTCCGCTGCCCATACCACTCCCCCCCACCCCCCCCACTGCCACAACCCCATTAACTGCACTATTTCACTGCATAAGCTGTGTATGCATCATGCACTTACCTAATAAACGCATCTTAACTTTAGTTCATTGAATTTGAGCTTGGTACCATTGAATTATATATACCAACGAATAGGGGTGCAATTTGAACCCCAAGGACCTGGAACGTAACTTTCTAACAAGGACCCATTGAGGGTTAAAACAGCGGGAACATGTCACATTCAAAAGAGAAGAGACGTAAGGTTGACAGCGAAAATAGAAAATTTAACAACGAGTGGACTGATAAGTATGCACACATACAAAATGCTGAGGGAAAACCCATGTGCCTTGTCTGTCTTGTCATTTGCTCGGTAAATAAAGAGTACAATGTGCGGAGGCACTTCAAGACGACTCACACTAACTTTGATAATGAATATCCCCCGGGCTCAGAGGCTCGACAGACAAAAATAAAGACACTGATTCAAAACTACCAGCGAAGTTGTGTGGTTTTCACCCGAATCTGCACTTTGCAGCAGAAAGCTACAACAGCATCTCTCCGAATTGCATGGATACTGACTAAAAATAAAAGACCATTTACAGATTCTGAAACAGTAAAAGAATGCATACAAGCTGCTGTCGAGGAGGTGGTAACGGATGAAAAAGTGAAAGAGCAAGTTATATCTTCGATGAAATCAATCCCACTGTCCGATACAACAGCTGCGAGAAGGGTGGACGTTTTAGCTACGGATGTTTTTGACACTCTTCTTAATCAACTGAGGAAGGCTGATTTCATATCCCTGGCTGTGGATGAATCAACAGACAACTCGGATGTAGCTCAACTTTGTATGTTTGTGCGATTTTTCGATGGTCACTGTTTCAAAGAGGACATATAGTGGGATGCAAAAGTTTGGGCAACCTTGTTAATAGTCATTATTTTCCTGTATAAATCGTTGGTTGTTACGATAAAAAATGTCAGTTAAATATATCATATAGGAGACACACACAGTGATATTTGAGAAGTGAAATGAAGTTTATTGGATTTACAGAAAGTGTGCAATAATTGTTCAAACAAAATCAGGCAGGTGCATAAATTTGGGCACCGTTGTCATTTTATTGATTCCAAAACTTTTAGAACTAATTATTGGAACTGAAATTGGCTTGGTAAGCTCAGTGACCCCTGACCTACATACACAGGTGAATCCTATAATGAGAAAGAGTATTTAAGGGGGTCAATTGTAAGTTTCCCTCCTCCTTTAATTTTCTCTGAAGAGTAGCAACATGGGGGGTCACAAAACAACTCTCATGGTTTAGGGGAAGGATACAGAAAGCTGTCCCAGAGATTTAAGCTGTCTGTTTCCACAGTTAGGAACATATTGAGGAAATGGAAGACCACAGGCTCAGTTCAAGTTAAGGCTCGAAGTGGCAGACCAAGAAAGATTTCGGATAGGCAGAAGCGACGAATGGTGAGAACAGTCAGAGTCAACCCATAGACCAGCACCAAAGACCTACAACATCATCTTGAAGCAATTGGAGTCACTGTGCATCGTTCAACCATTCGGCGCACTTTACACAAGGAGATGCTGTATGCGAGAGTGATGCAGAGGAAGCCTTTTCTCCGCCCACAGCACAAACAGAGCCGCTCGAGGTATGCTCAAGCACATTTGGACAAGCCGGCTTCATTTTGGAATAAGGTGCTGTGGACTGATGAAACTAAAATGGAGTTATTTGGGCATAACAAGTGGCGTTATGCATGGAGGAAAAAGAACACAGCATTCCAAGAAAAACACCTGCTACCTACAGTAAAATATGGTGGTGGTTCCATCATGCTGTGGGGCTGTGTGGCCAGTGCAGGGACTGGGAATCTTGTCAAAGTTGAGGGACGCATGGATTCCACTCAGTATCAGCAGATTCTGGAGACCAATGTCAAGGAATCAGTGACAAAGCTGAAGCTGCGCCGGGGCTGGATCTTTCAACAAGACAACGACCCGAAACACTGCTCAAAATCCACTAAGGCATTCATGCAGAGGAACAAGTACAACGTTCTGGAATGGCCATCTCAGTCCCCAGACCTGAATATAATTGAAAATCTGTGGTGTGAGTTAAAGAGAGCTGTCCATACTCGGAAGCCATCAAACCTGAATGAACTAGAGATGTTTTGTAAAGAGGAATGGTCCAAAATACCTTCAACCACAATCCAGACTCTCATTGGAACCTACAGGAAGCATTTAGAGGCTGTAATTTCTGCAAAAGGCGGATCTACTAAATATTGATTTCATTTCTTTTTTGTGGTGCCCAAATTTATGCACCTGCCTGATTTTGTTTGAACAATTATTGCCCACTTTCTGTAAATCCAATAAACTTCATTTCACTTCAACATTTCAATCAATCAACATTTATTTATATAGCACGTTTTCATACAAAAAAATGTAGCTCAAAGTGCTTTACAAAATGAAAAGAAAAATAAAAGACACAATAAAAAAATAAACATAAGTCAACATTAATTAACATAGAATAAGTAAGGTCCGATGGCCAGGGTGGACAGAAAAAACAAAAAAAACTCCAAGAGCTGGAGAAAAAAAAAAAAAAAATCTGTAGGGGTTCCAGACCAAGAGACCGCCCAGTCCCCTCTGGGCAATCTACCTAACATAAATCAAACAGTCCTCTTTGTATTTAGGGTACTCATGGAAGGACTTGATGACGATGGTCACGTAGACTTCTGGCTTTCAGTCCATCAATGTTGGTGCATCATGATGCTTTGGGTAGGTGGTGGTGGCGCAGGCCGCCACCACAAAGAAACCGGAAAACACTTCTTAAATATCACTGTGTGTGTCTCCTATATGATATATTTAACTGACATTTTTTATCGTAACAACCAACGATTTATAGAGGAAAATAATGACTATTAACAAGGTTGCCCGAACTTTTGCATCCCACTGTATTGGGATTAATACCACTGGAAGGGAATACAACAGGAGAAATACTCTTCCAAAAGATTGTTGATTTTTTTCAAGAGAACGGACTGGACTTGGAGCGTATCAACCTGCTTGTTACAGATGGTGCACCCTCGATGGCAGGGAAGATCAAAGGACTGTCTGCACTTGCGCCAAAAATGAAGTCGCTGCACTGCCTCATCCATCAGAGTGTCCTTTGCCCACAATTAAGCGGTGAGTTGAAAAACACAATGGATTCTGTTATGGCTACAATTAACTTGATCAGACCAACATCTAGTCTCCAACACAGACTGTTTCGCAAACTTCTTGCTGATATGTCAGCTGAGCATGTTGACCGACTTCTGCATAACAATGTGAGGTGGTTAAGCCAGGGAAACTCACTCATGAGAGTCTGTGAACTGAGGAAAGAAATCATCACTTTCCTTCGTGAATGCAAGCACAGAAAGGCTGAAACATTTCTGACCAACATGTTGGATTATAAATTTGTGTCTGAGATGTGTTTTTTTTTATGTGATATCCTTCATCATTTGAATGTACTTAACCTGGGACTTCAGGGGAGAGATAAAACAGTTGCCGATGTGGTTGAAATGCTAACTGCTTTTCAAAATAAACTGGATATTTTTTCATCTGATCTCAGTAGCAGAATGCTGCACTTTCCAACCCTCAGTGGCTTCATCAAGTCATCACAAAGTGATAAAGTCACAAAGGTCATGTCAGACTTTCTGGACCATTTGAAACACAACTTTGCACAGAGATTCAATGACTTTGACATTCCCAAAGAGTTGCTGCATGTTGTGAGGAACCCTTTCACCAGCACACCCAATACTTCCCCCAAAGCAGCAGAGTTCCTAAAGTTGCATGGCATTGATGAAGGTCCCCTGCAACTTGAAATGATTGAAATCATTTCATCAAGTCCTTCCGTGAAAACCCTAAATCCAAAGAGGACTGTTTCATTTATGTGAGGTAGATTGCCCAGAGGGGACTGGGCGGTCTCATGGCCTGGAATCCCTGCAGATTTTATTTTTTTTCTCCGGCCGTCTGGAGTTTTTTTTTTTGTTTTTTCTGTGCCCCCTGGCCATTGGACCTTACACTTATTCTATGTTAATTAATGTTGACTTATTTTATTTTCTTACTGTGTCTCTTATTTTTCTATTCTTCATTATGTAAAGCACTTTGAGCTACATTTTTTTGTATGAAAATGTGCTATATAAATAAATGTTGTTGTTGAAATGCAAGCATCATGTGAATTAAAGGATGTCCTTCAGGAAAAAGGCTGCACAGAGCTTTGGACAAAGCACATTGTCCCAGAGATGCTCCCAAACATAAAAAAACTGGCCATGTGTGTGTTAACAATGTTTGGATCAACATATACATGTGAATCATCCTTCTCTCACATGAACGCCATAAAAACAGACAATCGGATCTCCTTGACAAATGAGCATCTGCATCATTGTTTGCGGATTGCTGTCACCCCATATGAACCTAACTTTTCACGTCTTGCCCAGTCAATGAAGTGTCACCTTTCTCATTAGAGATAAATCAAAATGTCCAGTAGTATGAAGACTAGACACACTTTTGTTTCCTTTCATATGCTTTAAAAGCCAGCAGTTTAAGTTTGTGATTTCATTTAAAGTTATGTTTGTTCTTATTTGCACAATATGATATTGCTATTACTGTTTATGTGAGTTTGTGACTGTGATATTTGCTCTTATTTGCACAAAAAGAAATTGTAATTATTGCTTTCTAGGCTTTTTTTTATTTAAGCAAAAAGCAAATACTGTCACTGTAAGTTTGTGACTCAGATTTCTGTTAAAACTAAAGCTGGCTATGTTTCGCAGTTTTTTATCATTTGCACTAGAAGCCAGCAGTTAATTCTAATGCCATTTGACTCATTTAAATAAAAATGTTGAAAATGCAGTGGTGCTTTGTATTAATGGTACAATACAAGAAATACAGGGAAATGTGCGGCCCACTGGCAAAAGCTGTATGACAATTTGGCCCAATGAAAAATCTAATTGAATACCCCTGTCATAGTCATTCGTTTGGTGTCAATTTACTGCTGCTTTGTATTGTGTTTTACTGCATTTTATTATATATTTAATGTTTATTGTACTACAGTGGGCTGGTGCCCTGCCTGGAGTTTGTTTCCTGCCTTGCGCCTATGTTGGCTGGGATTGGCTCCAGGAGACCCCCGTGACCCTGTAGTTAGGATATAGTGGGTTGGATAATGGATGGATGTTTATTGCATACTAGCTGTCCCTGCGGCTCTGCCCGCGTAGTTGTGAAATAGGACAAACTCAAAAATCAGTAAACAAACAGTTATCGCTAGTTAAGCAGAAGGAAAGCACACTCCAAAACGTGGCCAGAGGTAAGACTGATTCGAATGGAGGCTGGAGAGTGAGTTTCGAGGGCCTCGCATGGCTCCCCTCGGCCTGCAACCTCTCTCTTGGATTAGCAATTGTGAAGGACAGCCGGGTCCCATGCCCGGCAGGGACGCCCCTGCTGCTTATTTTCCGGGGGAGCCTCCATGGACAGTCCAGTACCTCCCCCGGGACGCTTGGTGGCAGCCTCCCTGGCCGACGGTGTTTTCCCAACCACCCGCAGGGCTCCATGGGAGATGGAGTCCTCCACAGCTTGGTTGGGGCCCGGCGTGGCCGCTAGGGGGAGCTGCCTGCTTCCCACAGCCCGGCTGGACGAGGAAGAAGGAGACGAAGCTTGTCTGGGAGGAGTGGTGGAGCAAGGTGGAGAATTGTGGTACTGTGAGTTTGTGCTTTGGGACTGTGTTTGGGGCTGTGTGGCACGGGGAAGACGTGTCACACAGCTGAAGAAAAAAATAAAGCCTGTGTGATTTTGTACACGTGCCTCTGCGTGGTCTGTGCCGGGTCGGGCGCTATATAGTGCCTTTTACACAAGAATATATCGCTGCCACAAGTGAACTATGATACTTAACGGGATGACAGAAATCACAAAATCAACTGGAATGTTCAAGCAAATTATAGAAGAGAACCCGATCTAAATCCGTTAAGTCGGCGGTTCTCCGCGAAGATGTGAAAAAAAGAAAACAAGATTCGAAAATATGAAAAATACATCTATTGAAACCAAGACAAATTAACTTAAACTATATTCTGATACTAGAAAAATAAATATAGAGTTGGACAAATGTCGATTAAAGTTAAGTAGGTATAATAAAACTTGTAGCAGTGTATCGGCAGCAAAAAATATAGGAATACATTTTATTAGGGTTTCAAAAAAAACGTTAGGGGGGCGCGATTAAAACTGTTATGAAAACTCGGGTCGCAAATACTTAAAGGTTGAGAAACGCTGTGTTAAGTAGTTCTCTCGTGAAAGCGGACAGACAGACATTGGATTTTATATATATATATAGAATGTGAACGTTACCCGGGCACAGACAGGCAGACATGTTGTTTTCCACCACCACACATTTATTTACAAATATTTACAATGTTCAAAAGTGCACACACAAACCCCCACAGTCCTGGCCACACACTATGCCTTTCTTCGGGCCGCCTCCACTCTTGCTTCTCCTGCTTTGTCCTACTTTCACCCGACTCCAGCCTCGAATGACGGGAGGCGGCCCCTTTTATCCACACCCGGATGTGTTCCAGGTGCTTCCCAGCAATCTTCCACCGACACACCCCCATGTGGCGGAAGTGCCGGCTGTACTCCCGGAAGCACTCCGGGTGTCCCTACTTCTCTTCCCCCCGGCACTTGCTGGTGTGGCAGAAGTGCTGAGGTCCAGGGTCTCCAAGGCCTCGGGGCGCCCCCTAGTGGTGACCACGGGCCCCTACAGGGTTGGGCTTCCAAGCCCTCTACCCGTGGCCCCCAAAAGCACCAGGGTGGCAGCCCCCATGTGGTCCAAGGTGGGCACACGCCCTCTTCCGGTCCTTCATGGCGTCCCGGCATCCCTGACAAGAGATATTCACACACACACACACACACACACACACACACACACATCTATCTGTATGTGTATATAGAACTGTAAACCTGTATATATACACCCCTGTAAATATGAATAGCTATATATGTATATAAACCCCTGTATGTACTGTATATATACACATTATATACACACTGTAAGATGCCAGATGTCACTGTTGCCTCTTTCAACCCAACAGACAGTCACACTAAACACAGGGTAAAATCACCAAGAACATTTTTAATTAGTTTCTTCTTGTTTTCAGTGCCTCCAAGCACCACCGCCACCATACACAGGCAATTCAATCACAATCACAATAAAGCACTCTAATCTCTCCTCCACTTCTCCCAGCAAGTTCTGTCCTCTACCTCCCAACTCTGGCTTGCTTGCTGGGTCTCCAACAGCTCTTTATATAGTCCTTGACCCACGTGACTTGCTAGCACTTCCGGGTCAGATGGAGAATTTGCTTTCTTCTTCAGCCTGGAAGTACTTTGGGGCTTCTGTCCCTGTGACTCGATAGTACTTCCGGGCTATGGAAAAGATACGAGTCCCCAGGTCCCCTGGCAGTGTCTCCTGGTGGCACCCATGGTATCCATCAGGGTTAAGAAGCCAAACTCCAAATCCCATGGTGCCCTGTTGGAATCTGGGGCACTGCTATGCTGCAGGGAACTTGCCAACTGGCATCTTGGGGGAGGCAGTGTCCCAAAGTAGCAGCCTTCCCCCATCCTTCTCTTCTTTGGGCATCCTGGCCAGGTTGAGCAGCTGGCTGTCCGCCACAACACACACACACACATACACATATAGATATACATATATAGATATATCAATATATACACACATAGATACAGATATAGGCATACATATACAGATATAGATTACAGATAAAAGTTGATCATATATTAACTAAAAATTCCATATTCTGCCTAGATTTCAAATGCATGATGCGTAAGCAGAGGGGGCGGGTGTGAGTTTGGAAGTCCTGACCCGTTTGCGAATAAAAATGTGTGGGGAATTATAAGGTATAAACTACGGCAATAAAGCCCCCCATACCAGTGTTTCCCAACCTCAGTCCTGGGGACCCCCTGTCGCTGCAGGTTTTTATTCCAACCAGATTCCTAATCAGTGACAACACCTGCTCACACTGATCCCATTTAATTAGCTGCTATTATTTTTCTTTTATTCTACATTCAGAAAAGCACAGCAGCATGATTTTTACATTTATCAGACATTTAGAAATATTTCTGCTTTTGCTATCGATATAAATGCTTAACTATCTGTTGTTGATTTCATTATATTTTGCCCTTTCTCTGTACAGTTTTTCCCCTTCGATGAATCTTATTAATGACAATTAAAAATGAGCAGAGCAGACACGCAGGCAAACAACACGCAAAACTCAAAGGCTTCAAGTACTTTAGCATCAGACCCACTAATTAGAAAATAATGGATTAATTAAATAATTAGAACACCTAGAAAAGTAGAATGAAAATATTGTTAAAAAGAAAAAAAATACGTTATTCCCATATAACTGCACATTGGTACATTTTAATATATATATATATATATATATATATATATATATATATATAGATATATATATATTGTGGAGCCGACCCGGACACAGACAGGCGGACATGTTGTTTTTCACCACCACACGTTTTATTTACACAAACTATATACAATAATTGGTCACTCAGACCCAGTCCAAATAGTGCACACAAACCCCAAACACAGTCCTGGCCACAAATGCCTTCTTCTCGGGCCGCCTCCACACTCTCTTCTGCCTCGTCCTGCTTCCACCCGACTCCAGCCTCGAATGAAGGGAGACGGCCCCTTTTATATGGTTCCCGGATGAGCACCAGGTGTTCCCGGCATTCCTCCTCTGGCCACGCCCCAGCGTGGCGGAAGTGCCGGCTGTCCTCCTGGCTGCTCTCCGGGCGCCGTCCTAAATCTTCCCCCCAGCACTTCCTGGTGTGGCGGAAGTGCTGGGGTAACAGGTCCCCAAGGCATTGGGGCGCCTCCTGGCGGTGACCACGGGCCCCTACAGGGTAGGGCTTCCATGCCCTCAACCCGTGGCCCCCAGAGCGACCAGGAAGGCGGCCCCCACGTGATCCAGGGTGGGCTCAGACCCACATCCGGTCCCTCATGGCGTCCCGGCCGGGTCGTGGCCCCTGGCATCCCTGACTATATATTGTAAGATATGGCCGGCTATGTACCCCAGCCAATACCCCCAAGCCGCCAGGTGGAGCCCTCCTTGCAGCATGGAGGTTCCCAGAAGACCAGCAGGGCATCATGGACAATGGAGTTTTTATGAACCGCCCTGCTGGATGCCATGGGGGCCACGAGAGGGAGCTGCAGGGAGGACCGAAGAGTTCTTCGTGCCCTATGACCCGGAAGTTTGTCATAGGAAGAGCGACGGGCTTCCGGGTTGAAAAGAAAAGGACTATTTACCCTGACCCGGAAGGAATAAGGACTTGTGGACTGTTGGGCAGGAACACTTCCGGGTCAGGGAGTATAAAAGGATCATGGTAACTCCCAGACAATGAGCTGAGCTGGGTGGAAGGGTGGCAACGCGTCTGGGAGCTGGAGGATTGTTTATTGTATTTTGTGATCTATTATTGGAGTATTTGGGAGTGGAGCGTGCTTTGTGCACGTTATTATTATAACAAATAATTATTTGGACTTTTATCTGGTGTCTGACGTGTGGTCCGAGGGTACAAGGGTGCGAGGAAAACCCGAAATCTGTCACAAAATATTATATATATATATATATATATATATATATATATATATATTTTTTTTTTTTTTTTTTTTTTTTTTTTTTATTTTTAACTTAGTTTTCTAATTTCTATATTGTTCCCAAAACGCAGAACTTGGGAAATAACACATCACTTAATTAGCCCAGGAGTCCAACTAAAAACCAAAGCTGGTTGGAACAAAAACCTGCAGCCACAATGGGCCACAGGACCGAGGTTGGGAAACACTGCCCCATACAATTACAAAGATGAAGACTTGAATTACGAATGAATTGGGCTGGGGGGTTTTGGGGCATGGGACTTCCGTAACCAAACACTTAATAAATGTGTCATTAAAATAAATGGTGATGTTGCACAGTGGCAAACACTTGACTGTCCCAACTCTTTTGGAGTGTGTCGCAGTCATCATATGTGCATTTCCAAAAAGAATTATATCCCCAAGGTGAAGCGTCCAGTAATGTGTTTTTGGAGTCTCTGCAATATAGTACAGGGAAAGCAGAATTTACAAATCACTCCTTTTTCTTTATTAGCATTTTCCGTACTGGCCCAACTGTTTTTTTTTTGGAGTTGTAGTTGAAGAATAAAAACAGAAAAAAGAATGTCCAGAGCCCTAATCATAGCCATTAAGAAGATGACTACATACATTCATTAATCTTATATTTTGTCCATCCATCCATCCATTATCTAACCCACTATATCCTATTTACAGGGTCACGGGGGTCTGCTGGAGCCAATCCCAGCCAACACAGGGCGCAAGGCAGTAAGCAGACCCCGGGCAGGACGCCAGCCCGCCGCACACCAAGCACAATTTAGGATCACCACTGCAGCACCTAAACCTACATGTCTTTGGACTGTGGGAGGAAACCCACGCAGACACGGGGAGAACATGCAAACTCCACACAGGGAGGACCCGGGAAGTGAACTCGGGTCTCCTAACTGCGAGGCAGAAGCGCTACCACTGCGCCACCGTGCCGCCCGTCTTTTATTAGTATACGCTAAATACAGTATTTTTTTTAACATTTCCTAACAACCTGAAATATTTTGAAAAGCCGAAACAAGAAAAAAAAGTAATAAAAATTCCAATCCAAACCTTGCGCTTTTATCTCATGTACAAAAGAAGAATGATGGCACAGAAGCCATGAAATTGGCAGAGTCCGTACAAAAGCATCTTAAAGCAGACCTTGACATTTTCACACACAAAAAAAAAAAAAAAACAAAATAAAAACGGCCATATAAAAACCCGCAAAAGATTGTGAGAATCTTAGTCAGGAAAAGTAAGCATCTTTCCGAGAACTTAAGAACAAAGCGTTTCATAAACATCATTGAGGGTTTTTGTCGCAGAGGAGATAGAAATGTCACACTTTGGGTTAGAGGGTGGAGGGGTGCTGTAAGATGAACTTTATTCAAGGTTTTCGCTTTTATTGCTTAACTAAATTGCTTAAAGCAAAGATGTTATTCATGCAGCTAGAACTGAAGAAGTACTCCGGTGCTGCAGCCTTGCTGCGTATTTCATGTGGACGCCATGTTCATTACAGCACAAACGAAGCCACATGGGTAAAGCCTTCCCATCCCAGTCCTCTTTTGTGCGGACCCCGCAGTTAGTTAGCCTTTCGCATTGGACCACCTCTCTCAAGAACACAATTCACCTCATCATTTCAGTAAAAGGAGATCTCGAGATGACCACATCTCTGATGGACTGGCGTCCTGTCCTGCTTTGTGCCTGATGCTATTATAAATACACAAAGAAGAGCAGCTGATAATCGCATCATAACAAATGTTACAATTGTGCTACAATTTCTATCTACAGTATTTCTACACTACATCAACTACATTGAACTTCTCCTGGTGTTAGACTAATAATAATAATACATTTAATTTATATAGCACCTTTAATCTCATCTGAATGGGGCTTTGTGCCACTTAAAATATTATAAACATCACCAGACATGTCATATGGTTGGTGTTACAATCAGACATTATGGTCGTGTCACCAAGTTGTAATACGTTCTCAGGACCGTATCTTCTCTTTGTTGTGTTCCTTATTTTGTTTTATGCTGGTTTTGTAATTGTCGCAGGCTCCTTTGTTTGTCTTTTCTTCACATGATTATAATATAATATATACTATTATATTCTTACTAGGGGGTAACCCCCTGCTCGCTTCACTTGCCAACCCCGGTGGCCTGCGCTGCCTGCCAGCCACTTCACGTCTCTGATGGGGGGCTGAACGCACCCCAAGGAGACGCGGTCGCACCTCCGAAACCCCCTCTTAAATGGTGACACAATGGGAAACAAATAAAGTTTTGTTTTTTTTTTTTACCTCCTCTTTGCTCGATCAGCTGCTGTCTTGCTGCTGCCGTGCCGCGTGATCTGCATTTCGCATTGGCGCTCTGAACATTTAAAAGCCTGTACAGCAGCTGTCTTTGTCATCTACTCTTTGTCTTTTATTTCTGGTCCTGGGCCTGGTTAAATCTTTTGGCACTAAGTTTCGTCTCGCGGGACGTGAGTTTTTGATATTTTTTAGTTTATAATTTAAAAACGAAATAAGAATCTGAGAATCTAACAACATCAAATTAAAGTTCGATAAATTCTGAAAAGAATGATACCAAACAGGGCGGCATGGTGGTGCAGTGGTAGCGCTCGCTGCTGCCTCACAGTTAGGAGACCCAGGTTCGCTTCCCGGGTCCTCCCTGCGCGGAGTTTGCATGTTCTCCCCGTGTCTGTGTGGGTTTCCTCCTGGTGCTCCGGTTTCCTCACACAGTCCAAAGACATGCAGGTTAGGTGGATTGGCAATTCTAAATTGGCCCTAGTATGTGCTTGGTGTGTTTGTGTATGTCCTGCAGTGGATTGGCACCCTGCCCGGGATTGGTTCCTGTGTTGGCTGGGATTGGCTCCCGTGACCCTGTGTTCAGATTCAGTGGGTTGGAAAATGGATGGATGGATGATACCAAACATATATACTCGTATGTAGGCTTTAAAATAAGCCCGATTTAAAACGTGACATAAAATCATTGCACTTTTAAGCTTAGGATTTTATATACATACTGTATATAGAGTAGATTAATATACTATAATATAGTAATATTTGTAATTTTGCAACCAGTCCTGTTATAACAATGAGAGAAGCCTGGAATGACAATAAGAGGACATTAGACCAGGAGGGCAAGGCAAGAGAATGGTCAGGGAAACACAGAAAAGGCCCAAACCTGTACAGTCGTGGCCACAGGTTTTGAGAATCACCCAAATATTATTAATTTTCACAAAGTGTGCTGCTTCTGTGTTTTTCGATCTTTTTGTCAGATGTTTCTATGGTATACTGAAGTGGAATTACAAGCATTTCAGAAGTTTCAAAGGCTTTTATTGACAATTACATTTAGTTTATTCAAAGAGTCCATATTTGCAGCGTTGACTCTTCTTTCTTTTTCAAGTCCTCTGCAATTCACCATGGCAGGCTGTCTGTCAGTCAACTTCTGGGCCCAATCCTGACTGATGGCAGCCCATTCTTGCGTCGTCAATGCTTGGAGTTTGTCAGAAGTGGTGGGATTTTTTGTTTGTCCACCCGCTGCTTCATGAGGATTGACCACAAGTTCTCAATGGGATCGAAGGTCTGGGGAGTTTCCTGGCCATGGACCCCAGGCCACTTAGTTCTCACTTTTGCCTTATGGCTTGGTGTTCCGTCATGCTGGATTTTTCATTGTTGGGCACCAGATTGTTCTTGGATGGTGGGGAGAAGTTGCTCTCAGAGGATGTTTTGGTCCCATTCTTTATTCATGGCTGTGTTCTTAGGCAAAATTGTGAGTGAGCCCACTGCCTCGGCTGAGAAGCAACCCCATGTGACATGAATGGTCTCAGGATGCTTTACTGTTGGCATGACACAAGAATGATGGTAGCGCCACTCACGTTTTCTTCTCAAGCAACCAGAAAGGGGATTCATCAGAGAAAATGACTTGACCCCAGCAGTCCTCAGCAGTCCAATCCCAGAATATCAGTCTTTCCCTGAGGTTTTTCTTGGCTTCTTTGCTGCCCTTCTTGACACCCACCAGGCCATCCTC
Organism: Polypterus bichir lapradei; assembly: GCA_026402145.1. Classification (NCBI taxonomy): domain Eukaryota; kingdom Metazoa; phylum Chordata; class Cladistia; order Polypteriformes; family Polypteridae; genus Polypterus; species Polypterus bichir. The sequence goes on along the minus strand of JANRMT010062816.1, from coordinate 10,412,104 downwards.
CAAAAGTCTTCACCTCACTCCCACCTGCCTGCTGCCATTCCTGAGTAAGCTCTGCACTGGTGGAGCCTCCAGATCCCGAGCCATGAATCAACTTCAGGTGACGGTCCTTGCTGGACTCTCTTGGGCGCCCTGAAGCTTTCTTCACCATAACTGACCCTCTCTATTGCAACTCAATCAGCCTGACGGAGTGATCTCCAGCCTCGTCCTCATCGACACTCTCACCCGTGTTAACGAGAGGACCACTGAAATGATGGCATCAAGTCCTTTTGTGGCAGGGCTGACATGCAGTGGGTTTTTTGGGATTAAGTTCATTTTCATGACAAAGAGAGACTTCATCTGAACATTCTGGAGTAGATGCAAATTGCCATCATAAAAACCAAGGCAGCAAATGTGAGCTTGTGAAAATGAATATTTTTGTCATTCTCAAAGCTTTTGGCCACGACTGTAAATTGAAACCAGACGACAAGTCCTTAAAATGGCAAACCAAAATTGAAGGTCAAAAACAAAATAAAGGTAAGGACCAATAAACAACTGAAGCTAGAGTATAACCTTTTTCATTCACTTCATTTATTATTTTTGAAAACTAATACTGAAATTCATCCACTGAAGGATACCAAACATGAGAACCGCAATCCTGTAAGCCATCAGGAAAAACAAGGGCTAAATTATTGGTGAGACTGAGCAGCACGGGGCATGAGGGCAGGAGTTTTACTGAACAGGCGGCGTGGGTTCAGACGAGGGAGGTCGTGCTTTACTAACATGCTGCAATTTTATGAGGAAAGCAGCAAAAGGGTTCGATCAGAGTGGTGCCTATACGATTGTTTATCAGAAAGCATTTGACGCGGTGCCACATGAGAGGTTGGGCATCAAACTATAAAAGAAGTGGCAGTTCAGGGTGTGGTGTGCAGGTGGGTGCAGAATTGGCTCAGACACAGGAAGCAGAGGATGATGGTGTGAGGAACCTGATCAGAATTGGCTGATGTTAAGAGGGGTGTCCAGCAGGGGGCAGTCACTGCTATTTTAACACTTAATCCGCCGGAATTGGCTATTGTCGGTTCCCAGTGCAATTTGCCAGCACGCCAGAGCTGATCAGTCCGTGCCGTACATTCGTTGAGCAGCCAGCGCATGACCACTGGCGCCCCTTAGCCAATCAGCATCACTGTCCCTGGGATTCAGCCGCTGCACTAGACTAGCCTGCTGGCATCAGCATTGGCCTCTATGGGCTCAGTGATTTACTGAATTTCATCAATGGCGTCAGTTGCATCTTGTACATATGTTACCGGCAACGTATGAAAGGCAGGCATTGTATAGAATGCCTAGGCAATATACAGAATTGGACGTCAAAGTATGAAACGATTAACATTTCACACATTTCCTAGGCATACTATGCAATGGCAAAAAGACAAACCGGCAAAGTATAAAATACTCCAGCTAATGCAAAAAAGCAATGAAGTGCAATTCAAAATGCCATTCAAGCCTTCTTTGTTGCAACAAGTAGGTTCATTTTTTTCTCTTATTTTTTTCAGTAAGAAAGTTCTCTATTTTATTTGATATTGTCTTTTTTCATTTATGTAATTTTTAATGAAAGCCTTTTCATGACTCACTTTTCAAGTTTTACTTTTTGTGCGAAAGACAATTAAGTGCAATTCAAATTTTTTTTTCCTTCCTTGTTGCAACAAGTAGGCTCATATTTTATTTTCTCTTGTTTTCCTCAATAAGAAAGTCCTATACTTTATTTTGTATTTCTTTCTTTATCCTATACGTCTTTTCAATAAAAACCTTTTCATGACTCTCTTTTAATACTTTGCCTAAATAGCATTTGTCATTCTATATAATGCCTAGGTATTACCTACAATGCCTAAGGAAAGTATACAGTCATATGAAAAAGTTTGGGAACCCCTCTCAGCCTGCATAATATTTGACTCTACTTTTAACAAAAAAGATAACAGCGGTATGTCTTTCATTTCCTAGGAGTATTGCGGTGTTTTGCAAACAAAGATTTTTAGTGCAGCAGTATTTAGTTGTATGAAATTAAATCAAATGTGAAAAACTGGCCGTGCAAAAATTTGGGTTCCCTGGTAATTTTGCTGATTTGAATGCCTGTCACTGCGCAATGCTGATTACTGGCAACACCAAATTGGTTGGATGAGCTCGTTACGCCTTGAACTTCATAGACAGGTGTGTCCAATCATGAGTGGTAAAAGGTATTTAAGGTGGTCAATTGCAAGTTGTGCTTTCTTCCCTTTGACTCTCCTCTGAAGAGTGACAGACAGCATGGGATCCTCAAAGCAACTCTCCAAAGATCTGAAAACAAAGATTGTTGAGTCTCATGGTTTAGGGGAAGGCTACAAAAAGCGATCTCAGAGGTTTAAACTGTCAGTTTCAACTGTAAGGAATGGAATCAGGAAATGGAAGGCCACAGGCACAGTTGCTGTTAAACCCAGCAGGTCTGGCAGGCCAAGACAAATACAGGAGCGGCATATGCGCAGGATTGTGAGAATGGTTACACACAACCCACAGATCACCGCCAAAGACCTACAAGAACATCTCGCGGCAGATGGTGTATCTGTACATCGTTCTACAATTCAGCACAATTTGCACAAAGAACATCTGTATGGCAGGGTGATGAGAAAGAAGCCCTTTCTGCACTCACGCCACAAATAGAGTCGCTTGTTGTATGCAAATGCTCATTTAGACAAACCAGATTCATTTTGGAACAAAGTGCTTTGGACTGATGAGATAAAAATGGAGTAATTTGATCACAACAAAAAGCGCTTTGCATGGCGGAAGAAGAACACCGCATTCTAAGAAAAACATCTGCTACCTGCTGTCAAATTTGGTGGAGGTTCCATCATGCTGTGGGGTGGGCTGTGTGGCTAGTTCAGGGACTGGGGCCCTTGTTAAAGTCGAGGGTCTGATGAATTCAACTCAATATCAACAAATTCTTCAGGATAATGTTCAAGCACCAGTCACAAAGTTGAAGTTACACAGGGGTTGGATATTCCAACACGACAATGACCCAAAACACAGTTCGAAATCTACAAAGGCATTCATGCAGAGGGAGAAGTACAATGTTCTGGAATGGCCGTCACAGTCCTCTGACTTGAATATCATCGAAAATCTACGGGATGATTTGAAGCAGGCTGTCCATACTCGGCAGCCATCAAATTTAACTGAACTGGAGAGAATTTGTATGGAAGAATGGGGTCAAAAATACCTCCATCCAGAATCCAGACACTCATCAAAGGCTATAGGAGGACAGCGTCTAGAGGCTCAAAGGAGCAAAAGGAGGCTCAACTAAGTATTGATGTCATATCTCTGTTGGGGTGCACATATTTATGCACCTGTCTAATTTTGTTATGATGCATATTGCATATTTTCTGTTAATCCAATAAACTTAATGCCACTGCTGAAATCCTACTGTTTCCAAAAGGCATGTCATATTAAAAAGAAGTTGCTACTTTGAAAGCTCAGCCAATGAGAAACAAAAATCCAAAGAATTAAGAGGGCTTCCCAAACTTTTTCATATGATTGTATATAATATTAAAATAATTTGGATATTTCATACTTTGCCCAAAAATGCCAAGAATTCCATATACTGCCTAGGCATTCTATACAATGCCCACGTTTCATACATTGCCGGTAACACATATAATTATTGATTGTTGCAGTAGTTTTTTATAGTTTTTACAGTTCATTGGCAGTGTGTAAAATGATCAGCGTTGCAGTAATTGTGATGATCTTTCCATGAAAAAAGTGTTCCATTAAAATTTCAATTTTTCTTGGTGAATGGTGACGTTTCCTTAAAAAGTGCAGCAAAAAAGCATTTGGCATCCGGGGGTGCATTAACCCCCCCCCCCCCCGGGCGCAAGTATGTGGCAGTTTAAGGGTTAATAGATATAAATGATTAGGATTCGGAATATAAGGATATATTAGGAATATACAGCTGTATATTAGGGTTAGGAATATAAATAGCAAGCCGGTTAAGTTTGCAGGTGAGACCAAGATAGGTGGACTGACAGATAATCTGGAAATCATTGAATCATCACAGAGGGACTTGGATGTCAGACAGGCTGGGGTAGATTTGTGGCAGATGAAATTTAATGTCAGTAAAGTTAAAGTATTACATGTAGGAAGTAAAAATGTGAGGTTTGAATACACAATGAGAGGTCTGAAAAAATGAAATGCATACCTTGTGAGAAGGACTTAAGAGTCGTAGTGGACTCGTCACCATCAACAGACAGAGTTCAGAAGCCGCTAAGAAGGCTAACAGAGTGTTATATAGCACCTTGATGTGTGGAGCACAAGTCCAAGGAGGTTCTGCCCAAGGTTTATAACACACTGGTGAGACCTCATCTGGAGTACTGGGTGCAGTTTTAGTCTACAAAAAGGACATAGCAGCACGAGAAGAAGTCCAGAGAAGAGCAACTAGACTGATTCCAGGGCTACAGGAGATAGATGAGCTGTGAGGATAAATGAAAAGAGCTGAGCCTTCACAATTTAAGCAAAAGGAGTTGAAAAGGAGACCTGAATGAAGTGTTTAAAATTATGAAGGGAATTAGTTAAGTGGATCACGACTGAGACTTTAAAATTAGTTCATCAAGAACACAGGGACACAGTTGGAAACTTAAGGGTGAACTGCGCACAAACATTATGACGTTTTTCTTCACACAGAGATCCACAGACACTTGGAATAAGTGACCAAGCAGTGTGGTGGACAGTAGGTCTTTAGGGACTTTTAAAACTCAACTTGATTTTTTTTTTTAGAAGAATTAAGTGGACAAGACTGGTGAGCTTTCTTAAGTTGAATAGCCTGCTCTTGTCTAGATTGGTCTAATGTGCTAATGTATAGAAAATAGCAGCATCCAAAAGAGTCTTGTGGTAAAAATAAAATAAACTAGTCCAAGACGATGGTTCACCTTTCAACACAACAATGCCCCTAAGCATACAGCAAAGACGGTGCTGGTATGGCTTCAGGACACGACTCAGACTGTGTTTGAATGGCTCAGACTTAAACCCCACAGAACTCCATCATGAGGCGAGAGCTGAAGAGGGCGGTTTAAAAACACTTCCCATCCAAGAATGGCTTAAAACTGCCCAAATGTAGGTGTGCAAAGCTTGTAGAAAGTTGCTGAAGAAGACTGAAAGCTGGAATGGCTGCCAAAGGGGGCTTCTACAATGTACTGAAGTATGGGTCAGAATACTTACATAAAAGAGAGATTTCAGTTTTTGATTTTTAAGAAATTTGCCAACCTTTCTGAAGTCATGTTTTCACTTTGGATTATGGAGTGTAGATCGATGGGCAAAAACTGGCAAATGTGTCCATTTAAAATAAATTCTACAAAACAAATCGAGTGTGCAAAAAGTGAAGGGGGTCTGAATACGGTCTGAATTCATTGCAGATATAGAGATTTTTCTGAAAATTCTATTGATTTAATGTAGCCATACAATACAATTTTTTTTTCATTTCCGGCGCCGCATCCGAGTGGCAGCCTTTTCCAGCAGCTCCGTATATGACTTTATCTTTTTACCTTTTTATCTCTATTTTTATCTATTTCACTGATCACTTCTACCACTTTCTTTTATGTGGAATTGCTCCCTGGACACTTTTTACTATTTTTACTACTTGACATGGATTTTTACACTCCGAGAATCGCCTATTCAAGTAGTCAGCTTAAAGCACTGAGAAGAAATGCACATGCCGGTGTGGTTGCTTATTTACCTGACGAGGTAAGAAGACGATATCGGGGCAGCCGAGCCGGCGCAAAGATAAAAGATAAGATTAAATCGAGACAACTTGAGAGAAAATGGCGTTATAAACCGTCGGTGCCTTCTGTGATCCTGGGAAATGTGAACTCACTACCAAATAAGATTGACGAACTGGCTGTGCTGGTGAAAACTGTCAGAACCTACAGAGAATGCAGCTTGCTGTGTTTTAGTGAAACGTGGCTAACAACTACCATCCCAGATGCTAACGTGGAGCTACCCGGGTTTAGCACAGTTAGAGCGGACAGAGACGCAAGTACCTGCGGGAAGAAGAAAGGAGGAGGACTCGCTCTCTATGTCAATACAAAGTGGTGCAACTCAGGACATGTAAACGTTAAAATCTCCAATTGCTGCAGGGACATCGAACTGTTGGCCGTAAGTCTGCGTCCGTATTATTTGCCCAGAGAGTTTGGACACGTGATTGTTGTCATTGTTTACATCCCCCCTCAAGCGAATGCGGAGATAGCGAGTGACATCATCCATTCCGCAGTTGCTAAGTTACAAACGCAGCACCCTGAGGCACTTGTGCTAATCGCTGGAGACTTTAACCATGTAACGCTGGACAAAACATTACCTGCCTTCTCCCAGTATGTGGATTGTAACACCCGGGGAAACAGGACTATCGACCTACTGTATGCAAACGTTAAAGACGCATACAGCGCCACCCCGCTGCCTGCGCTTGGGAAAGCAGATCATAACCTGGTTCTGCTACAGCCTCAATACAAACCAAGAGTGAGGGCGCTACCTACAACCACACGCTCATTCAGGAAGTGGTCCCCTGAGGCAGAGCAGGCTCTGAGAGACTGCTTTGGAACTACAGACTGGGATATCCTGCTGGGGTCACATAGTAAGAACATTGAAGAGGCTGTTGAATGCACAACTGTATGGACATTGTAGTTCCAGTAAGAACAGTACGCTGCTATGCTAACAACAAGCCATGGGTTACAAGTGACATCAAGGGCCTTTTGAACCAGAAGAAAAGGGCTTTTAAAGGTGGTGATCAGCATGAGCTCAAGCGCGTGCAGAAGGAACTCCGAGTCCAACTCAGGGCGGCGAAAGAGCAGTACAGGAGAAAGCTGGAGCAAAAGTTGCAGAACAACAGCATGAAGGAAGTGTGGGATGGGATGAAGATTATCACTGGATGCAGCTCGAAGCGGGGTGCCGCCATCGAGACAGACGTGGAGAGAGCAAACCAAATGAACAACTTCTTTAATAGGTTTGATCACCCTAACCCACTATCACCTCGAAGTACTGCATCCTCCAACCATCCTTCTGCTGGTACCAGCATAGGTGAGACATCCCCACCCACAATTACAGCAGCCCATGTGAGCAGAGAGTTGAAAAGACTTCGTGCCAGCAAAGCAGCGGGTCCAGATGGTGTATCGCCACGACTGCTGAAGGCCTGTGCGTTGGAACTGGGGAGTCCTCTACAGCGCATCTTCAACCTGAGCCTGGAACAGGGGAGAGTCCCAAGGCTTTGGAAAACATCTTGTATCACCCCTGTCCCAAAGGTATCACGACCTAGTGAGCTGAATGACTTCCGGCCTGTTGCTCTGACGTCACATCTGATGAAGACCATGGAGCGGCTGCTGCTTCACCACCTGAGGCCACAGGTCCGCCACGCCCTCGACCCTCTGCAGTTCGCATACCAGGAGAAGGTGGGAGCGGAGGATGCCATCATCTATATGCTACACCGATCCCTCTCCCACCTGGACAGAGGCAGTGGTGCTGTAAGAATTATGTTTTTGGACTTCTCTAGCGCCTTCAACACCATCCAACCTCTGCTCCTTAGAGACAAGCTGACTGAGATGGGAGTAGACTCACACCTGGTGGCATGGATTGTGGACTATCTTACAGACAGACCTCAATATGTGCGTCTTGGGAACTGCAGGTCTGACATTGTGTTCAGCAATACAGGGGCACCGCAGGGGACTGTACTTTCTCCGGTCCTGTTCAATCTTTATACATCAGACTTCCAATATGACTCAGAGTCCTGTCACGTGCAAAAGTTCGCTGATGACACTGCTATTGTGGGCTGCATCAGGAGTGGGCAGGAGGAGGAGTACAGGAAGCTAATCAAAGACTTTGTTAAATGGTGCGACTCAAACCACTTACATCTTAACACCAGCAAAACCAAGGAACTGGTGGTGGATTTTAGGAGGCCCAGGCCCCTCATGGACCCTGTGATCATCAGAGGTGACTGTGTGCAGAGGGTGCAGACCTATAAATACCTGGGAGTGCAGCTGGATGACAAATTGGACTGGACTGCCAATACTGATGCTCTATGTAAGAAAGGTCAGAGCAGACTATACTTTCTGAGAAGGTTGGCATCGTTCAACATCTGCAGTAAGATGCTGCAGATGTTCTACCAGACGGTTGTGGCGAGTGCCCTCTTCTACGCGGTGGTGTGCTGGGGTGGCAGCATAAAGATGAAAGACGCCTCACGCCTGGACAAACTGGTGAGGAAGGCAGGCTCTATTGTAGGAGTAAAGTTGGACAGTTTAACATCTGTGGCAGAGCAACGGGCACTAAGCAAACTCCTGTCAATCATGAATAATCCACTGCATCCACTGAACAGTGTCATCTCCAGGCAGAGGAGTAGCTTCAGTGACAGACTTTTGTCACTATCCTGCTCCACTGACAGACTGAGGAGATCGTTCCTCCCCCACACTATGCGACTCTTCAATTCCACCCGGGGGAGTAAATGCTAACTTTTTTCATTTTTATTACTATTTAATTTAATATTGTTTCTTTGTATCAGTATACTGCTGCTGGATTATGTGAATTTCCCCTTGGGATTAATAAAGTATCTATCTATCTATCTATCTATCTATCTATCAATAAATCAAGTGTAGTGTTACATTTGCCAAGTAGAATATATTTTTTTTAAGGATCTGCAACCTAGGTAGCAAATTAAACCCTAAATGCACTGCACCTCTCCAGACAGATTTGACAACCTGCTAAAAACACAAAGTGAGATTCCTCTTGGAAGACAGCGAGTTTCATTCTCTTCTGTTGTCAGGATGTTTAAGGATTTGCTGCTCCCCATACAATTTTCTTTTCAAAGCAGCTCGAAGCAAAAATCTCTGAAAATATGATAGATTAGACATAGTTAACTTTCAATAATCCCCAGAACATCACGCGTGAGTCTCAGTTCTGTCAAATAAAAAGCAGCTCCCTTTTTAGCAATTAATCTCTGTCCTCTTTAATCACCTACGGGACAAATGGAGCGAACATTAAAATTCAGGAGGAGCTGATAGACGTCGTCAGACATAACTGTGATGGTGTGGGTCCTGCTCTGTGCTCCTTCCTCCAGATTTGGGAGACTCTTGAACCTGAAACAGTGGTTAACGTAATTGGAAGAACTGGCAGATGGGGACAAAACACACTTGGAGCAAGGGGAAAGTGCAAAGTGCAAAAGTGTGTTTATTAAAGCGAACCAAAACAGTGTTCAAATAAATAGTGCAGTTTTCCAAAAATCATCCATAAATAAATAATCCTTAAACCGAGGTGAAAAGTGGAGGTTAAAAATCAATAAATTTTTAGTGAAAATTCAAAGAAAACAGTCCACACAAGAACAGAGAAAAATGGTTAACAATCCATCCATTATCCAACCCGCTATATCCTGACACAGGGTCATGGGGGTCTGCTGGAGCCATTTCCAGCCAGCACGGGGTGTAAGCTAGGAACAAACCCCGGGCAGGGCGCCAGCCCACCACAGGGCACACACACACACACCAAGCACAATTTAGGATTGCCAATGCACCTAACCTGCATGTCTTTGGACTGTGGGAGGAAACTGGAGCATCCGGGGGAAACCCACGCAGACACGGGGAGAACATGCAAACTCCACGCAGGGAGGACCCGGGAAGCTAACCCAGGTCTCCTTACTGCGAGGCAGCAGCGCTACCCACTGTGCCACTGTGCCGCCAGATTGTTAAACACATAGAATAAAAGGAAAAAAAAAAAGAAAATGCTTCAAGTTATTTCTCTACACTCTACTTCACATTCAGTGCGTTCAAAAACGTTTGGCTCTGCACATACCACTGAGCAATTTAAAGCATGGTTTGAAACCGTGTGCCTTCCATGCCTTACACACGGCAAGGCAGGCCACTGACCGAGACTAAACTGTAGTCAGAGGGACAAGAACTAGTTAGAATATTCTATTTCAATTTGGCTTGTGAGGGTTATAAGAATCTCCCATGATCTATACACTAATTTATAGGCTGTGGGGTCACGATCACCCCTTAAACCCAACAGACAGACATGCAGGACATAACGTAAAAGCACTAAGAAGTATTTTTAATTTCTTTCTTTCTTCTACAGTGCCCTCCAAGAACCACAGCCACAATAAACAATCAAATAAACTCAATAAGCAGAATATTCTTTTCTCTCTATTTCTCCTCCACACCTCCCAGCAAGCTCTGTCCACCTCCACTCTACTTTGGCACGCCTGCTGGTTGTTCCTCAGTCCTTTATATATTATCTGACCAGAAAGTGCTTTTGCTCTTCCATCCACGTGACCTGCCAGCACTTCCGGGTCAGATGGAAAATTCAAGTTTTTAAAAACCCCGGAAGTACTTTGGGCTTTCCGTCCTCGTGATCCACTAGTACTTCCGGGCTAGGTGAGAACTTCGTCCCCCACCATCTTCCTACAGCATCCCAAGGTGGCACCCATGGTATCCAGCAGGCCTGTGTTACCAAACTCCATGTCCCATAGTGCCCTGAGGGAATCCAGAGCACCGCTGCAGTCCAGTGAAAGCTGCCATCTACTGTCTTGGGGAGGCAGTGTCTCACAGTAGCTGCCTTCCCCTATCCTTCCATATCTGCGGCGTCCCAGCCAGGCTGAGCTGCTGGCCATCTCTTACAAGGCAAACGTTTAATCTTCTTCTTCTTTTGGCTGCTCCTGTTAGGGGTTGCCACAGTGGATCATCTTCTTCCATGTCTTTCTGTCCTCTGTATCTTGTTCTGTTACACCCATCACCTGCATGTTCTCTCTCACCACATCCATAAACCTTCTCTTAGGTCTTCCTCTTTTCCTCTTCCCTGGCAGCTCCATCCTTAGCATCCTTCTCCCAATATACTCAGCGTCTCTCCTCTTCACATGTCCAAACCAACGCAATCTCGCCTCTCTGACTTTGTCTCTCAACCATCCAACTTGAGCTGACCCTCTAATGTCCTCATTTCTAATCCTATCCATCCTCGTCACACCCAGTGCAAATCTCAGCATCTTCAACTCTGCCACCTCCAGCTGTGTCTCCATTTAATATAACTAAGAAAATACTTAAATAACTACCTAAATAACTGGCAAATGGATCTTACAGTAACAAACTGTGAAAATAGTGAAGGGGACTGAATACTTTCTGAATCCAACTTCCGGAAGTACTCTAGGACATCTCATGAATCAATGCAACTGTATGGAGTAAACTGATTTTTCAAGTGAAATTATCCAAAAACAATAAGCAACAAAACAAACCTTTCTGGTTCCACGTCACAATGGTTTCCCTTCCATGACAGTCTCACGACAGCTAGACAACAGAAAATAGCAACATGGACGTGGGTCGCCCCCATCGAGTAGGATTCTCTAAATTCTTCACGTGACTGAGACGGGATCTTCATTTTTTTACAACATGATGCGATGACTGGAAGTGGTTGCAGTGAAACCTCAGGGGCTTATGCCTTCTTTTATCAGAAGTAGTAATGAGAGATTTCTAATGCCCAAAAGGCCTCTAGATTGGGATGTTTTGGAAAGAAAAGCTGAAATCAGTTGGAGCCGAGGCAGACCTAATGAACCTGTGTGCTGCTTGATGACTTGAGAGCAGAACTCCACCGAGCTTCCCCTTGCAGCCTATTGAGCATTTCTGAAGGCTCAGACAGGTTGTGCCGGTTTCGAGCAGGCTGGTAAAACCTGAAAATACATCACGCTGTCAATTTATTCTTGCAGTGAAGGTGTGTAATTGTATCTTAGAAGTATGTTGAGGGAATAAAGATGATATTAAGCAACAGTTTAAAGATGAATAGAAACCATGATTTATACTCACAAAAAACTATGGAATGCATGAAGGACTGCAGCCATGATTTAGTGCAAGAGTTCCCAAAGTGGTCGATATCGACCCCCTGGGGTCGATTTGAACTTTCTAGGGGTCGATAGTTTCAATAAAAAAATTTTGGGGTCGACGACAGCAAAAATAGACCCCTTTACTACTGCTATTTGTTACTTCAAAATATCTACAATTCCAATAGGTACCTAATTAAGAAGTAAAATAATTCAAAAAAACACTTTTTTGATAATAACACATTATATACCAAACTTGCGAACGAAAAAGTAAAATGTGTCATTAAAAGAGTCACACGTAAGAATGCATGAAAATACATGTAGCACAAACATGTCTATGCATTGTCTTATCGAACGTATCAAGGCAAGTGCGGACATGAAAAACCGTTGCATGTTCGCACTTGCTCGCGGTGGGACGAGATGACGGATATTCGATATTAGCAGAATCTATCAGTCTTGTACGGTCATGCTTTCATAAAACACTATAAATTGGTTCGTTTGATGTGACATGTACTTATTTGTGATTTGAACTTTGAATATAATTATTTCTTGAGGAGCAGTACTATGAAAAAGAAAATCAGAGGACACGGTTTATTTATTCGAGTTTGATCAAAAATCTTCTGTTTCAAGTAAGTACGTACTTTATTGGTTTTTTTTTTTTATCACAGGGGCTGTCGAAATTGTTTGTTAATAAAAGTTTTTATTTCTTCAGATAATAATATGACTGAACCAAAAAAGAAATGCAGACAATACAGCTTGGACTATTTGTACTTATTTTGAATTTACATATCTATACTAATAAAAGGCAAAGCCCTCACTCACTCACTCACTCACTCACTCACTCACTCATCACTAATTCTCCAACTTCCCGTGTAGGTAGAAGGCTGAAATTTGGCAGGCTTATTCCTTACAGCTTACTTACAAAAGTTAAACAGGTTTCATTTCGAAATTCTACACGTAACGGTCATAACGGTCGACAACGTCCGCCATGTTGAACTTTCCTATTTATGGCCCCATCTTCACGAAATTTGGTAGGCGGCTTCCCTGCGCTAACTGAAACCGATGTACTTACTTATTTCGATGGTATGACGCCACTGTCGGCCGCCATATTGAACTTTCCAACGATTAATATTTTAATCTATACTAATAAAAGGCAAAGCCCTCAATGACTGACTGACTGACTGACTGACTGACTTACTGACTCACTCACTCACTCACTCACTCACTCATCACTCACTCACTCACTCATCACTAATTCTCCAACTTCCCGTGTAGGTAGAAGGCTGAAATTTGGCAGGTTCATTCCTTACAGCTTCCTTACAAAAGTTGGGCAGGTTTCATTTCGAAATTCTACGCGTAATGGTCATAACTGGAAGCTGTTTTTCTCCATTTACTGTAAAGGAGCTGAGCTCGAAAGCCGTGGGGACGGAGTTTCGTGTGACATCATCACGCCTCCCATGTAATCACGCAGTACGTAGAAAACCAGGAAGCACTCCAAAAAGCGCTGAAGAAAACATGCATTATATAATTGAGAAGGCAGCAAAACAATAAGAAGCGAGCGAGTGACATACTACCATATTCATGAGTGCTGCTACTACGGAAACAAAGCACGGTGTAAACCTAAACTTTAAATTAAGTTCATAGACAGGCTGCTGCTGGCGTTTGTAATTTAGTGCCTGCCCATATAAGGCCGTCCGTCAGCGGCAATCCAATAGAAACACTGCCTCTAAATATTTACGGGTAAAGGACTGTGCTTATGAAGAGGAAGATGAGATGGTCAGGGTGGTGTTTGGCATAAACTCAGCGAAACTGCGAGAGAAACTTTTAAGTGCCGGGTCTTAGCTGACATTACATACAGCCGTGGACATCACACGAGATGGCACCAACACAGCTGGGAACCTTCGATGCAAGAACACCAAGCGGCTCACGTGAACTGACGCAGTGCACAGACAAAAAGCAACAGTTCCAAAGAGCGCTGAACAAAAACCGAATTACACAATTGAGAAGGCAGCAAAAAAATATGAAGCGTCTGATACATACAAGCATATTCATAAGTGCAGCTACTGC